>CM062813.1:363677245-364040651 GCA_031772625.1 Pinus tabuliformis
TTCCTGGGATATTTATAGTAAAGAATTAATTTTAAAAATAGTATTGATCATAATTAACTGTTGGCATTATGATGCATGTGTTGTCCTTGATGGCAACTCACTTGTAGCAGAACAAGTATGAGGTATCTAGATGAATCTACAGGGCAGATCAGAGGTGACAGAATGATGGAACATTGATGAATCTACAGGTCAGAGGTGACAAAATGATGGAACAGAATAATGATCAAAGGTTTGATACAGGGAGATTGTTAGTGTGTGTTGTCCTTGATACAGGGCGTCCTTAATGCCAACCTATTTAATGAATGGACTAATTGATAAAGGTATAAACAAGATGAGATAGAATGCATGACAATTGTATTTACATATGTGACAAAATGCAGGGCAGTTCAAAGGAATCAATCTAGAAGTAATATACAATGGAAAATCACATTATAACAAGTCTATTCAAAGATAACAAAGTAATGGTACAAAAGAACAGGATGATGGAACAAAGGACAACATATCAGAATCAAGAAATTGAGGAAAAAGAGTGTTTTCAGGAATGTTAAGTTGTATACGCGAGTTCATTGTACAAAAAGAATGTATACAAGTGGGCTCACTGTACAAAAAGAGCGTATATGTATGCAAGCACTTTCACAAGAGGAAAAGCGTGTATGGGATGGAAAATTAATGAAAACTAAGGTTAAAGAATACCAAGGGTCAATACCATGGTATTAGCCCACAATATTGAGCAAAATAACGGATACTTGATCCTGTCTAAGAATACCACAGGTTCTAAGTGTTGTTTTTGTCCAAGGTATTAAGAAAGGCTAAAACTATATAAGGAGGAGAAGATCAAAGGGCTAAGTACACAAGTAATGAATATCTTATGAAGTGTTAGATCAAAAGAAAATATACATATTATGGGTTTCTGATGCTTTGCTTGATTTGAACTATGTATGAACCTGAGTGTTTGATGATGGATGAGATCTAATGATGGATCAAGATCATAATGACTTATCATTATGTGATCTGATAATGGATAGGCTAGATCTGAGTACTAACAAATGTTTTGTCCTTTAAATGCTATGATCTGGGTATGTCTGAAGTCTGGAATGGTTGTGAAGTTATGAGTAAGTATTTGTAGATCTATACATGTGTTCGCGTTGGTGAAGGTACATATACACGTTGGTTTAGCTCTTCCAAGTAGTGTATGCAAAAGAAAAGCTTGATGTTCAGAGATGACTGATCTATCAGATCAATGATTTTGTTTTACTATTGTTTGTCAATGATATCTTCTTAGATATGAAAGTAGAACTGAATTCATAAGGAGATTGAGTCTGATTGATTGATTAAATGAGAAGGGTGACCTTTGTTAATGTCAGTTTAGATCTCTGTAATTTGATAGTAGATCTTCAGAATGTTACTGGTTGGTACAGTTTTGATTCAGGGGTTTTTATGATTCATACGCAGGTTTGGTTAAAGGAAGTAGCGTATACACGTAGGTTGGCTTCGTTGAAGTAGTGTATACATTATGACATATGATTTTTGAGGTTGCAGTTGGCTCTAGTTGTTGATACAGTGTTCTGGGTTCAGATCTGTGTTCTATTTATAGTGATTTGACTGTTCACATTGATTGGTTGAATTTTGATTAAGTATAGGTTGATTGGGTTTGAAGTGAATGGTTGATTCAGTTGTGTCAGAGGTTCAATGTTTGTTTGATTCAATGTGTCATCGGTTTCAGTGACTGATTGATTCATTTGCAGTTGATTCAGAGATTGATGACTGGGTTTCAATGATTGGTTGATGAAAATGTATTTGTTGATTATATTGCAGTGATGATTAATTGTGAGCTTCATTGCTATTGAGGTCTAGTGTGAAAATTTGATGAAACGTGGCCTTCATAGTGTGTTGATGTGTACCAGGAGTATCCAGTATGAAAATTTATGAAACGTGGTCCCCAGAGGCTACTGAGGGTTGGAGCCTTCAGTGAGGAAGTCAAATCTTCCTGCCAATAATGGTTGGTGATTAGTTCAGGGGGTTGGAGCTCCCTTTCAGTAGCAGCTGGTGATTAGTTCAGGGGGTTGGAGCTCCCTTCCAGTAGTAGCTAGAGAACAAATGAAGATGGTAGGTCGGTGCCTACGTACTAGTAAACATATTAGCCAGTACAAGAGCCAAGGGGATGTAGCTCCCTTCCAGTAGAAGTTATAGAATGAAAGAAGGTTGTAGCCTTCTGTAGGTGGGTGCCTGCATACTCGTATGAGTCTACACCAGTACAAGATTGTAAACAGATTATTCTTTATATTAAAAGAAGACAGAGACAACAACAGCTGGTGATTTTTCTCCCGCATTGGGTTTCCACCTTAAATCTTCATGTTCATGTGTGTTACTTATGTGTGATGGTTTATTCTGTTATTAATGCGCATGGTTATTGTTTAATGTTTAATAAAGTACTGATGCATTGATTAAAGATTAACATATGATGAATTAATTGAATCATAAGTTCACTGGATATACGATGGTTGCCTTAAGAACAGTTGTTGCACACGCGAGTTCCCTTCACTTAAGTAGTGCATATAAATATGATGATAAAATGGAAAAATTTATTGATTTGTAAATACTGATTCAACCCCCCCCCCCCCCCCCTCTTAGTATTTTTCCCAACATTAACAACTCTCTCTCTCTCTCTCTCTCTCTCTCTCTCTCTCTCTCTCTATATATATATATATATATATATATATATATATATGAAATGATGGGTAAAAATAAATATAAAACATCATGTGAAGGGAAATTTTAAAGAAGGGGTGGCATGAGGAGGAGGGATTATCATTAATCCTAATGGAAATAAGGTTTTCATTTTCATGGGGTCTTGGAAGAACAACCAATAATCAAGCTAAGATTTATGGGCTCCTAAAAATTTTATTTATCGCTAAAGGCAAAGATGTGAAAGACATAATCATATTAGGAGACTCATTGAGCATGATTCAGTACCTTAACAATGAAAATATTTCAAAAGACAATTCCCTGGCCAATATTCTCCAAAGAACCAGAAGTTTAATGACATCTCTCCAATCTAGAAATTGTTATCACATCCTCAGAAGTAACAACGCGGAAGCAAATATGTTGGCAAACTAGGCTTTCTCTCTGGAGGAATCTGAGTTGGACATTAATGAGCACAGGAACAGGTTTTCAATTCCCTAATGGGATTATATGTCATTGAACATTTGGGCCTCCCATAAATTTGGTTTACGTTGGAATATGTTTATATTGAAAATTGTTATATTAACAATTTGTTTCCTCAAATATCCTTCATCCCTAAATGTCCTCGGTTATGGTAATCATTGCATTTACACACATATGAAGTATCTTCATGGTATAACCTCCTTTAGAATCATGTAAAGCTTCATATCCCATTGTCATGCAACGATATTTCTTCTTGTTCTGCATTCTCAAGCCATCAATATTCACTTGTTCCCGCATTGGATTTCTCCTTCAATTAGTTAATGATGAGATTTTTCAAAAGATACTTGGGAAATTTATTGCAGTAAGGATGGAATTCATGTAGAATGACAAGGAAGGTGATATCAACTCGAAAAGCAACCTTTCTTCAGTGTCGCTCCATCTAGTGTTTCTCCTTCCAAGGGACCACTCTTCCCAAGTAGTCTTTTATTTGGCTCTAGGTCGACTCAACTCAATTGAGGCATCTTGGCAATTATCTTGTGGTTGCTCTCAAAGAGCACCAATTCAAATGCAATTGCTTGTCTGGGCAGTGTCAAGGTGGGTAAGACCTCCTAGTTTGTGGATATCATGGAAGTTTGGGCTTGTTGGTTTGAGGGGTCAATTTGCATAGTCTAGGACAACATTGCATCGCAGAACAAATTCAGATGCAAACTACTTTACATGAAGGTACCTCTAAATTCTTAGTTTTAAACTTTGTTCTACATACCATCTTAAGTTGGGAAAGAAATATCAATAATTTAGGCTTATCCCTCGGCTTCAGAA
Organism: Pinus tabuliformis; assembly: GCA_031772625.1. Classification (NCBI taxonomy): domain Eukaryota; kingdom Viridiplantae; phylum Streptophyta; class Pinopsida; order Pinales; family Pinaceae; genus Pinus; species Pinus tabuliformis. The sequence continues at coordinate 363,681,230 of CM062813.1, forward strand.
TTTTTAAATGGAAGACTATAATTGTCCCTGTAACTTTGTTGGTTAAGCCTGTTCCTAAGATGTTTTTTCTTCGAAGAAATTTAACAAGGCGTTTTGGCCTGGAACAATGGTAATTCCCTTCGTCTAGTTTGTTTCTTCCTAGTGATAGGTCCTTGGTTTTCATTCCCAAATCAAAAAACTTTAAGGGTTGTCAGTCTATACGCACTATTAATAAACACTTATAGAAGACTCTCATCATTCCTAATTGGAGATAGGTAATTTATCAAGGTGGTAAAGTGAACCATGATTCTGATTTTGAACCTTCTTCAGTGAGCAGCCCATGTTCCCACAGCTTGTCCTCCCATGAAGTTCTTCACGAGGCATATTATGACCTTCAAGTAAAATGTTGCCAAATGTCTCACACTTATATTGAACTCATAAACAAGATTTTTTCTCTTCAATCTCAAATGTCTCGTCTGGTCAATGAAATAAATGCACTACGAATCATGGTAATGGATCTCAAGTTCAGAAAATAAGTCCAGGCCAATTTTGATAAGCAGTAGGAAGAAGCAAGTCCTCAAGAGATCGATCTCAACAAGATAGCCTCAGAAAACGAATAGTTCCTCAAACTAGCTAGCACGGTGGCTTTTGTCTTTTTGTAATCTTGATGTCTTTGTCAATATTTTGTCTAGTGTTTGATGGTTTTTGTCTCATCTTGTCAAGCAGATGCTCTAATTATCTCTTAGTTTTGTTGTTTGGTCTTTGTTCTTGTTTTCATATGAGCAACTCCATAGACTTTTCTTTGTTAGAAGTCTATATTTTGTGTGTAGAAAGTTAGTAATGTTTTGGTCAAACAAACAATATGGAGACTTGAATATGTAATTCCCATGTATTTCACTACAACCGAGCATATATTTCTATCAATATTGCTCATTTTTGTTTTAAAAAAGGGGGGAAATTTTAAAAATAAATATGTTATACAAAATTTACTTAACAAGGAGGACTTCCCATCAAATTTATACTTCACATCTCGCCACCTTTAAAATATGTAATGTTTTAAAACACAAATTTGTTGTGTTTTTTACTTTATATTTTTAATTATAGTTTGGATGAATAATTTATGTGACATAGTAGCAGGATTATTTTTTTAATGAATACATAAGTTTTGAATATTCTTAATATTTAATTTTTAATTTTTTAAAAGTAAGAAATCTCTTTTATTACTTTTAAATCATAAATATTTATAATTATATCGAAGCATTTAAATAAGTTTTAGGTTTTGGTTGTTTGGGAGAGACTAGAACTACAGTGAAGGATATGCCATAGACTTTTTGGTTTGGATGATGTAAAAGAGAAATAAAAAAAGTAAAAACCCATAGAATCCTAACAGTAGTTAGGTTGAAAAATAGCTATAATATTTAGAAATGTTGTAAGAGAGATCTTAGGCTAGTTTTCACATAGGAAACTAGTTGGTTCTAAGTAGAGTTATTCAACTAAAAAAGCAAAAAATGAAGTGACAATAGAGTTTTTCATAACAAACACAAAAACCATTTGACCTCAAGAAGATAATAGAGGCGAGGTTTTGTTGGCGGTGTTGGATACCGCCAACATACATGGGATCTCCCCAATATAAGGTCCCAAATATACCTTACACTATTTTTTGTAGGAGTCCCATCTAGAATACATCCTGAACGTTGTTTACTTAAATATATGCCTTGACTTTAACTGTCAGCATGAGAGAGAAGCGCAAATTTCGTTTCGAATGAGCAAGTGAGTGTTCCTTGTGATTGTTTGATTGCATATGTATCAAGTTTCTATCACTGCAGAGGGGAAACAAAGTGAGCCTCTTAAAGAGAAGTAATAGTACTATCCTAATAGAGACACGCAAATAAAGAGAAAGGCTCATCTAACATCAAGCAAAATAATTCACATAGATGCGATGATCATTATAAACATTACAACACAATTCCAATAAGTTGAGCACCGAAGTCACCGAAATAGTTTAATTTCTCCAGTACAAGTGAAAGAAAACATGAGCCATAAACATTCAAAGAATAGTCTTAGAAACATTCAGAATCCATGTGTGAAATTGTGTTGGCTTGAAAAGGCTCTAATGTTAAGCTAAAGTTACAAGATACATAAACACAATGGACATCACTAGCCCTAATAGTGGAGCATTAGAGCCACTTCTTGCGACCCAAAATTACTAACTCTATCTCTCTAATGCCTTGTGGGATAAGCCAAGGTTAAAATTCCTTTACATGAGAAATGAGGATCCTTTTATAACTTGAGGCATCACCTTATGCATCACCATGAATCTTGACTTTCTAACTTCCAATGATCTTTGGAATTCTACAACCTTTGAACTTCCAAATGACCTTTGGAATTACATATGAATTTTGGTATTACATGTCTTTTGGACTTCCATGACTCTTTTTTCTATACATGACTCTTGGAATTCCACTTATTTGTCTTTACAATGACTACAGTATTACATCATAACTTCCACATCATCATATGATGAAGATGTGATATGTCACTATCCTTGGTGACTGGGAATAATAATGATTGATGACATGGAATTTCTTCAATGGTGACATGGTTGCCGCTCTTGTCTTTGTCCTTCGTACAACTTTAGATCATTGATGCCTTCACCCTCCAAAGGGTCTTTGATCTTGGAGTATTTACGGCTCTTCGATCATCAAGTTTCCACTGTGTTCTTTGATTCTTTTATGCTTCCTTTGTGTGTTTTATTTGGCCAATCTTTCTTATATGTGTTTGTCATGTTGTTTCTGGAACACCTATATCCACAATCACTCGTGACAAGCAACAATCTGCCTAAAAATCCCCTATTCTACAATGTTTTATGAAAATTTGATGTTCATTCATTTTTAGTGCACTTTAAATGGATAAGAAGAAATTTTGGGCGCATTGGCACACCTCGAAGGGTTGAAGGGATGAGAGTGAAGGCTTCAGGGCTTCAGCATGCGCTCATGCGCTCAAGGGAGAAATGAAATCAAGGTAGGGTGCATGGCGAAAGTCCAAGGGATGAAGGAGGAGGCTTTGGGCTTTCCAAGTGCGTTTTGTGCTTAAGGAATAGGAGGAGGGCATAGGGCACACTCCTAAATCATGAAGTAGGAAAGATTTAGGCCTTTGGGACGTGTTAATGTGATCAAGAAGCCCAGGGAGGCGCATGGCGCAAGTCTGAAGGTTGAAGGCTAATGCGTCATGTCTTCAGGGTTCACTTATGCACTCAAAGGGTCTAAGAGGGTGCATGGAGCATTGTGGAAGGCTAAAGGCTTGATCTTAAGGCCTTCAAGGTGCGCTCATGTGCTCAAGGAGGGCACACATCTTCGATTCGAAGGAGTGCACTCTAAGGAAGACTTGGTCCCTTAAGGGGTGCAGTTCAGAACAAGGAAGGTTAAAGGGTTTAAGGAGTTCCCTCTGTGCTCTTGGATTGTGCATGGAACACTTCTGAATAACGAAGGATTCTGATCAAGGCATAAGAGTGTGCTCATGCGCTCTTGGCGTTAATGAGTTTGCTTTGAAACCAAAATTTGTTTAAGTCTGGATGATCGGAAAAGGGGTGAACATGATGCGTTTTAGACATAAAAGCATGTGCGACACATTCCAAATCATCGAGAAAAATTAGACAAGCTTGAGAAATGATAAATATACATCAAAAAGCCACTTTATACACATTCCCCATGTACAATGAGTGAAGTGTGTGCGACTGCGACCCAAAGTGTCGTTGTACAACAACAAGGATGTTACGACCATGAACTACACCTAAAGATGTTCTAACCAATGCAACGACACTTGAGACCATTCAAGGACATTTGAAACACATAGAATAACATGTGACGACACTTGATGATCAAGGAAACGATGTTAGTAGGCTCCAAAATTTGAATGTAGTGAAATTTTGGAGGGTGTTGTAGCAGCGACAACACTTGGCAACACATTGGTCAGACTTCAGCTTCTCTCTCAGGGAATAGCTTTCGATTAAGGTTCAGACCTTCAGGAAGTATTGATTGCCTCGATTTTCCCCTTTTGACCTGGTATTATACATAGAATCTCACTTTTCTCTACTTGGTTGAACACACAAAAAAATACACCATATCACAATTGTTTCAATCCAGGAAAGGATAATGTGCAATTTTATGATATTCAAAGTATGAGTTTTCATCTCTAGTGTTCCTCCACTACCAGCAGACCTAGAAAGTACCCTAACAGAGTCACTTCAGGAGCATAAACAATGCGTTGCTGCCAACAAGCCTGGAAAGTACCCCAACAAATTCGCTTACTTCACCTCCTTGCACAGGAAGCCTTTCTCTTCTTTCAACCTTTATTTGTTTATTTAATAGAAATTTGCATCGACACTTACTATTTTCAACGAGCAAAAGAGGATCCAAACTTATTGAGAGAGAAGAAGGTTTCCTCTTCATATAAGTATTTTAAAGACCTATGATATTGGTTTTCTCACTTTAGATTTTCCCCTTGTCCCTTTTCTACTAGATTGGACAAGCGTTAACACACAAGTAGATTTACACCAAGTGGAGTAGTTTAGATACTAGCATAGGTGCAAACCTCGTAGGTTCCCTCAAGGTTCTCTTTTTGGACGAATCATATTTTCCATCTGGAATTAGCTCACCCTATGGCATTTTCCCAAACTAAGAAGGAGAACAATAGAAAGCCAAGCATTGTGGTTGTCACACTTCTCCTTTATTATACCACAAAGTCTTTTTGAGCCATGAAATTTTACACAAGGTCTTATTTATGTACAATGACCAACAAACATGACAGGACAAGATACGAATAACACAAGACTCATATGACTGACACAAACAAAAGGAAATTAAACAAAACAAATGTACATGAAGTGTAGCTTGTAGCTACTATTGGAAGTAATGTTTCAAATCTCGTCCATTTACAGGAAGGGGGTCAATCCTCCCATCTAAGTATTTAAGCTTAAAGGTGTTATGGACGATGTTTTTTTCAATGGTGTAAGGTCCAATCAATAGAGGTTGGAACTTCATGTAGTTTACCTTTGTCTTCATGGGATTTATCCCACTTTAATACTAGGTCACCCACATCAAATCTCTTTTCCCCTACAAACTTCTTATCAAACTAGCATTATACACGGTTTTGAGGCACAAATAATTTGTCCTTGCTTTGAGCCTTTCTTCCTTGAGTTTGAGTAAATTGTTTATCTTGCTCTGAACCAGATGATAAGGTCGACCTTGCAACCCTTGGGAGAGTTGAAAGGATGAAAGATATAGGTTCGGGGGCAAGACAACTTCTTTACCATACACTAGAAAGTACAACAAGGTTTTCAGGGAAGTCTAGGAGTTACACGGTCCTCCCATAATGGATTAGTCAAAGCAGTATGTCAGTTTTTTTGCTCAGAGAAAATGGTTTTCTGGATTATGTGGATAAGTTTTTTATTTGTCGATTCTGCTAAACCATTTCTGTGTGGGTAATAATTAGATGCATGTTTTAAAACAATCTCATTTTCTAATGTGAATTCGTAAATTTTTAATGATGAAAAATAAGTCACATTATTAAAGACAAGTGGCGTAGGAACTCCAAACCTGGTTATAATATTCTGATGTAAAAGTTATATGACTTCCTGTTCATTTACTTGTGTGAGGGGAATTACTTCTAACCACCAAATAAAGTAATTTTTCGTTGATAGGATATATCAGTGTTGGTTTGACGAGTGAGGACATATTTCTCCGATAACATCAAGGCTCCACTATTGGAATGGTTCCTCAACTGCTACTGGTAACAGTGGGGCGATTTACCTTTTATCACGATCGATGCATCTTTGACTATCTTGGCACTTGCGAACATAGGCGTGAGCATCTTTGAATAGAGTGGGCCAATAATAACCACAACTCATAACTTTATGTGTTGTAGTGTCGCTCACATAGTGGCCACCTGTCGATCCATCATGCAAGTCACTGAGTACCTTCTTCATATCCTGTAGCTCAAGGAATCTTAGCAGGACACCATTGTGGTGCTTCTTGAAAATCACTCTGTGAACTAGTTGATAAGATAGGGATTTTAAACAGATTTCCCTCTTCGATTTATTCGATAAGTGCATGGTCAAGGTTCCATGCTCTCGAAATTGTCATAAATCTGAATACCATGGTGCTATAGACGTGGACTAAGGAACATGTTCAATATTGAAAAAAAATTATTATCTCCTAGTCCCAACCTGAAAGATCTTTCCTGGGAGCATCTCTTGCTTTGGTTGCTAGCTTATAGAGGTCATGACCCTTTATGGTATGAACTGGTTTGAATTCGATATCATCTTCTTGTAAACAAGTCATCTAGTTATTCCTCTTCTCACCCAACTCTTGTTGCACAAACAATGTTCTTACCACTGGATGAGGCACAAAAATGATAGTACCAGCTTTCAAAAGATGGGACCTAAAATACTTAACTTCCTTGTACATTACATATGCTTGTTTGTCAATGGTATGTTAATTCAATTTCCGGCCTTACATACTAGCACTCATAAAAGAGATAGGTCACTCATTTCCTTCAATATCCTTCTGAGTTAATACAATCGCAATTGACGAATATGAACCAAATGTATTGAGCAAGAAATATTTGCCATAGTCTGCATTGAATACTGCGGGTGCATCAGCAATAGCCTACTTTATCTGAGCGAAAGTGTCCTTCTCTCATTTATCCTATTTGTATACTACATATTTCTTAGTCATCTCTTGTATGGCTTTGACTATCTAAGCATAATCAGAGATGGATTTTCTTAGGAAATTAATTTTCCCTAAGAAAGACTGCATGGCCTTCTTATTCACTGTAAACAGGATCTATGTGATGGCTTTGACCCTCTCGGGACCAATTTTAATTCCACTTTTTTCAATGATGTGCCCCAAGAGAACCCCTTCGGACACACTAAAGACACTCTTCTTGGGATTAAGATAAATCCCATACTCTCGAAATTGCTCAAATATTTGTTTCAGATGACGTACATGAGCTAATATTTTCTTGGAAAACATAGTAACATCATCCAAATAAACAACGACGCTCTGACTTATAAGGCCATGGAAGGTGATTTCCATCGCTCTTTGAAAAGTTGCACTGGCATTGATAAGCCCAAATGACATCCTCTTGAAAGTGGATGTTGCCAATTTGTCCTGATGGTAGTCTTCAATCTGTCTGGTTTTGCTACTAGTACTTGATTATAACCAGAGAAACCATCTAATAGTGAAAACATCTCAGACCCAAATATTGTCTAAAGGATTTGTTCCATGGATGGCACTAGGTAATTGTCTTTATCAAAATCTCGGTTGAGGTTTCAGAAATCAACACATAACCTTATTTCACCAAAATTCTTTCTAACTAGGACCAAGTTGAAAACCCAAGTGGAATGTTTGACTTTAAAGATGGTCTGAGCATCCAACAAATTTCTCAATTCCTTTTAGATGAGGAGTTCCAGTGTGGATGAACTTTCTGTAATTTCTGTTGGAAATGCTTTGCCCCTTCTTTTATATGAATAATGTGTTGTATAATAAGAGTGTCAAATATCTTTAAATCGTCGTGTGTCCATGCAAATACATCACGTTGTTGTTTGAATAAGTGGATAAATTTGTGTCGCTCCTATGGAGAACAACACGTAAAAAGTTTTACATACTTTGGATCTTCTTGTGTTCCCAGTTTGACTTGTTCAGATGATAACTTTGAGCTTTGAATCTTCGTGTTGGCTGGTCATCTAAACTAGTTCTGCAGGTCATATAACTTCTCCAAGGACATGACACCCTTAAGAATAATGTTTCATTTCATTACGTTGAATGCATCATGTAGATCTTGATCGTGCTCATCCTCATCTAAGGCAGCATACTTGAATGCATCTGCATTAGACATAAAGTGCAGTAAATGTTGGTCATCATTGAAAACATGTAAATTAGTGAAGTTATCTGGCACAGATGGTTTATATATAATTTCAATAGAAAAACCATTTTTCAATGTAAATATCCTAGTGATTGGATTTTCTAATGCATCTGATACAGCATTTCTAGCTTTAGGAACAAAAATAATATTGAAAGTTTTGAAATGATTAATTAAACACCATACCTCTTATTTGTAGTTTTTTAGATTCTATTAGGTCCCGATAATACTAGTGTATTCCCTCATTGTTATTGTCAATGTAGCCCCTTATTATTATTGTTGTCCCCATATTGTTATTATTGTGCCCCATAGAAGCCCACTATTGTTACTATTGTGCCCTTACATTATTATTGTTATGTCGACTCTGATTATATTGTGACCCCTTAAACTCCTATATATTGAAAGGAGGTTTTGTCATTTGAATCATCCAAGAATTGTTCATTTATGTAATGTAAAGGATGTTCCCCCTCGAAGAGGATAATTTTTAAGTTGTTGATCTATCTATTTCTGATCTGGTTGCATAACAGATTCGATGAAACACAGTGCATAGTATCTCGTACCTGATGAGTGACCACCTTTGAGTCACTGATTACCTTAACAATTTCTACCTTCGGGTCAATAGCTTTATTTTTTTCAAGTATGAGTGCTTCATATTCATAAGTATTATTAGTACACTCGAACTATAGATGGCGTGAAAGGATATGATTCTTATTGCATGGGTCTATAAGTATGCAATCAACACAAGGGTCTTCCTACATCTTCGAACCATAGAAATATAGTGTCTAAATATTATTAGATATTATGTTACTTCATATATTATTGTTACTAATAGTATTATGTACATCTGTATTACATGATTCATTTGCACCATCTGGAGAACAAGGAAGGATCTCCAGTTGTGTATCTGGTGGAACAGGTGACGACTATTCCTGATAACACCCGAGGTCAGTTTCCAGGAAATAATTCCCAAAGATCATATCAGAAAAAGCAATAGGCTCATTGTGGCCCTCAAGGGGTGTCACAATGTGTTTCATTTATGACTCACTTTCCACCTGAATCTGGTTATTATTGACCCTCTATGGAAGCCATAAATGTGACTAGTCCATCGCAAAATACCCTTGTAATTTTCAAGACCATTGTTTGCTGAGGAGTACACTATAAGCTTCTGGAATGTCCACAATTACAATATTTATACATTTATGAACTCAATCATATTTTGATAATATAATAAGCACATTATTTAGTCCACCAACATCATGGATGAGAGATCTGTCCAGCTGAATAATTTGTGCATCAATTATGTCCCATTTAGCATTTATTTTCTTGGCAACAGATATTAAATGGAATTACGTTTACATATGCACCATAATCTACTAAACAATTATGGACATTATAATTGAAAATTTTGAATATTAATAAAAGTGGAGGGCAGAGAGTGTTAGCTTCTAATGTTACAACATTAACTACATATTCGAGGGGATCAGATGACTTACCAGACTCCTTTTGAGAGGAAGAAGCTTTATCACCTAGTGAAGGTCGCAAAAAGGGTTTGACAATTAATTCACAATGGCGTGCAATTCTCGCGAGCTCATAGATGGAAATATTGGTGCACACTCTCTTCAAATCTTCAATAATGTTATAATCAATTATTTCACCTCTAGCAGGCTGTGTTGAAGTGTCTTAAGGAGTGGCTTTATTTTACACTTTCAGAGTGGTAGAATTACTTTTATTACCAAAGGAAATGTTCTTGGAATTAGTTGCATTTCCACACTTACTTTGTGTATTATGAGCAGGATTAACCAGTGATGAGATCCTTCTTAACAATTGCTCCTTAAATTTTTGTCTCGTCACTGCTTGATCGGAAACGTTACCTTTAATCCTTAAACTATATCAACCATTTTGCTTCGGAGTATGGGCTTCACTTTGTAGTGGTTCTTTAGCATCCTTCTTGTCAGTTTTATAAATGCAGGAAACTGCATTCATACATGTCCAATACCTTTGCTTTCTTCAGTTGTTGGAGGTTCGTCTGTTTCTTCTATCTGCTCTGTTTTCTTATCTGCTAATAAGGAATCCACAATGTGTGGGTCCATGGCATTCACATTGTGGTTCCACTGTGGGCATGTCTTTTCTGAATGATATTCCTGGTGGAAAGAACAATAACTGTCCATGTCGATACTTTCTATATTCATCACAACATTTGAGCTCTAGGCAAACTTAGCAGGTTGATTATTTTTGTTACTATCATTATTATTCCTTCGAAACGAGAATGATATGGGAGGCTTACTACTAGTAGAATTTTCCCTTGACCTTTTCTTTAGCTCTGAAATTTCGTTGGTAAGCATTTTCACCATCTTATTCAAGCTTTCAATATCAGATGGTTTCTTTTATTTAGCCTTACCAAAATAATGTTGAGACTTCCTACTAGTTTATTTGGCATCCTTTGATTCATCATCATCAGTAATGACTCTGATAGCACACAAGTCCTTCTTGATGGTGATTGCTTCTACAAAGTTTAATGCTAGTGTTTCATTTGCAACTCTTTTGATGAATTGGGAAATGTTAGTGGGCAATGCAGTTGTATAATAATCAATAGTAATTGAATCATTCCACTGCGTACGCGGAGGAAACCTATTGAATATATGGTTGAATCTCTAATTAAAGTCTTTCACTTTCTCCTTTTCCCTCATTTTACTATTTGTGAGCTCTTTCAATAACATGGCAAGAGTCTTGTCATCAGCAAATTTCTCTAGAAATAACTTCTTAAACTCCGTCCAACTATGGATTAAATTGATAGGCATATTATGGTACTATTGAAGCCTCAAAAATCACTGCAAAAACATGGAGGAAAACCACCCGGTTTGGGACTTGAATATTGTCCCTTTTCCGTTTGGATTAGTGGCTCTGACTAGATATAATGGGACCAGTTTCCTAATCAAAATGTGATAGGATGGATAGGGTGCTTGATTGATAAAACTAAGTGATAGATGGGGTGGTTTTCAAGTAAAACACACATACACACACACACACACACACATGTGTGTGTGTGTGTAACCTATCTATATATATTACTTGAGACTTTTTACTTATATTTGTGCGATCTAAAATGATGATCCTCAATACTTGATAATGAAGATTAAACAGATACTAGCAGAAATGAAAAACCTTTGAAGTAATTATTTTGATTAAATAGTTAATCAAAATAATTTATAAATCATGTATCGCATCAAATATCGTTCAACCAATTTCTCATCAATGTATTAAAAAATAACAGTCTTAGTGTGTTCAAAAGTGAATGAATACAACACTATATAGAAAAAGATACATATGATAAACAGTATATAAAAATTTTGTTAATTCATGAACAAATAAATATACAAAGATAAAAGTAATTGATGCATATGAGTTCGCTCATAAAATAAGTAGCTCCAGTCTAGTCTGTCTTATTAAGATGGTTTGCAAAAGTACAAAAGTGCAAGCTTCTGTAAGCCTTCTCCAACAAAAGTTCAGGACTCTGATCCAAGGATTCTAACAAGAGAAACTTTAAAGTACAAAAGTGCAAGCTAGTAAAGAGTTTCTTTATAAAATTCTGGACCCTTTCTTAAAAGACATGAAAGGGTTTTTATAATAAAATATAAGTACAAAAATAGGCAACGCATGAAGTTCTGAGGAGGTTTAAACAACCCTCCTAGAAATAAGTGACAGAATTACATAAAAGATAAATTATGGAAATGACTAGATGTAGCATGTGATGGTGTCTACTCTTTCATTTGTTTTCTGAGATGATATATATCCATCAACGGTTTGAGTTCAAGAGTTTGTTTCATCCTTGTACGCATCTAGCTAGTATACACTACATTTGAGAGGGAAGGCAACATTGTAGAAAATCCTATAGATTCACAAGTTAATGCAATTTTCTAAAGCAAGAGACAAAAATCTACTTCTACTCTTTACAGTGAAAGCCCATAAACATCGAGCAAACAATAATAATTAGAGGAAGAGAATCAAAGGCACATAACACAATAAATATCCAGGGAAAGCCACAACTCAAAACCCCACTATCTGTTTTTTGTTATTCGGAAAATCAAGATGAAATTGCAATGCGTGTTCTCTCTATAACAATCCTAGCACTCAACAAATTCATCTCCTACTCATAAGCAAGATCAAGGCTAAATATTAGCCTCTTCACAAGCTCTCCAAGTCTCTATTCCAATGTGTAATCCCTATGGAGGATAACTTGTATTTAAAGGTAAATAAAGCCTCTAAAAACTGTGTAATCCCTCAAGGAACAATTCCTAAATGCATGCACTATCAATGCAACTCAAAAAATCTAAAATAAATAGCACATTGTCCCTACACTCTAGTCTCAACTAGGTCTTTCTCATAATCGACATGCATGAGTTTCTAATGAGTAAATGTTCAGTTAACTAGAGTAGCATTGGTGGAGTTCATTAGTGACGCCATTGACTGTTAACTCACTATTAGTTCTCTCAATCAGTTTGAGAACTAATTTAACTAAACTGGATCATGACATTGAGTCTTCTATTTTACAACTTACAATTAACTCATACTGGACTCCTACAAAGTAGGGATAACATACACATGACAACAAAAATACTTCCAATTCAAATTTCCTAAGTTAAGTAAGTTTAATAAACTTAATTAAACTATTTTAAGTTCCTATTAGAATAGAATTCGAATTTAATTCACAGTTTAATTCAAGGACAAATTAAACTGGAATTTCTTGTTGTCATTTCTCAACACTCCCTCTCAACAAGAAATGGATTATCAACTACCCTGATATTGTCACCGTGAAACTCGAATTTACATCTTGACAATGCCTTTGTCAAGATGTCAACATCTTGCTCCTCCATGGGAATGTAATCTAACAACATGATCCACATCAACACACAATCTCTGAGATGATGATATCGGATATCAATATGCTTGGACCGATCATGAAAAATTGGATTTTGAGATAGTTTGATATAACTCTGATTATCAAAATAAATCATTGTCAGATCCATATGCTGACAAAACAAACCAACCAATATCTTCCTCATCCAGATAGCCTCACATGTTGCCTGACTTGTAGCCATGTACTCTGCCTCTACCAAACTGAGTGCAACCGATCTTTTTTTCCTACTATACTAAGAAATTGTCGCTAACCCAATACTGAATATCCCCCTGATGTACTCTTCCTGTCGAATGGACTCCCTGCCCAACCTACATCGGTGAAGCCTTGAAGCTTCACTCCCTTTGTCCGTTTGTATCGTAACCCAAACTGAGTAGTGCCTCTGAGGTATCTCAATACTTGCTTTGTCGCCTTCCAATATAACATGGTAGGCCTAACCATTGCTTGACTAAGTTTGTTAACTGCAGATCAAATATTTGGTCATGAGTTCACCAAGTACATGAGTGAACCCACAAGCTGCATGTAAACAGTATCTTCCACTACTTCCCCTGAAGTAGCATCCTCCTTCCTCCAGTTACTAGCTAGAGGAGTCTCCATGGGTTTATTGCTCTCCATGCAGAATCTCCTGAGTATCTCATTGGCATACTTTCCCTGAGATACAAACAACTCCCCATCTCCTTTCCATACCTCCATGCCAAGAAAGTAATGCATGAGCCCCATGTCCTTCATCTCAAACTCTCTTGAAAGGTCCTCCTTAAGATATTTAATGAGCTTCTCATCACCTGTCAGTATGAGATCATCAACATAAAGTACAATGATCAATAACTTACCTTCCACTACAATGTGGTACAAGTTCGCATCTACTTCACGAAGAAGTAGCTATCTATCCTAGTGTACCAAGCATGGGGTGCTTGCTTCAACCCATACAACGCTGTCTTTAGTCGGCACACATGTGACTCACGGTCTAAGGTTTAAAAACCTTTGGACTGCTCTATATACACCACTTCCTCAATCATGTCTTTGAGGAAGGCGGTATTCACATCCATCTGATGGATCTTCCAACCTATCTGTGTTGATAGTGCCAAAATAGATCTGATTGACGAGTACCTTGCAACAGGAGAAAAGGTCTCATTTTAGTTAATCCCCTCTACATGTGAAAAGCCACTGGCCAAAAATATAGCCTTATGCTTCTCCACACTACCATCTGCAGCTTGCTTTACCTTTTAAAATCCAATGGAATCACACAACTGACTTGTCCTCCAATATTGGGACCACACCCCAAACAATGTCTATGTAGTCATACTCCTCCACCATCGCATCAACCCAAACTGCTTGTTGCATTGCTTCCTGAAAGGAAGATGGCTCTGTCACAACACATGCAACCATAAGTGCCATGTATCTAATGTACCTCTCTGCTGACCTCCTCTATTTGTGCTGAAAAGACCACATTCTCTCATGCATCATCCAACAATCTGTTAGCCTCTCTAGTGCGCTTTCTTCTCTCTCTGGAAGACTCTGCCTGAGTGGATGTCTCCACTCTCTGAACCTCTGCATGTGGTTGCTCCACATCAATCTGAGGCCCCTCAAACTTAGGATCTAAAATCTCCTCATTTGCATGTAGCTCAAGCTCCCTCTCAAAGGATACTCACATGGCCTTCTCCTCATTGAACCTGATATCCCTACGAACCACTGTCATCCGATTGGTCAGCATGTACACCCGATAACTATGGGGTGTATCATTGTACCCCACAAAGATCCCCAACTCTATTGTTGGCTCAAGCTTCTTTCGTGCATCTTTGGTCACATGGCAATAAACCGATGACCCAAAACTTTTGAAGTGACCAACATCTAGCCTCTTACCGAAATAAGCCTCCTCTGGTGTCTTCATCTCAAGTATCCGATGTGGGCTATGGTTATGAACATAAACCGTTGTGTTGCATGCCTCAGCCCACAAGTGTAACGGTAGGCCCTAATCATGCAATATCGCCCTTGCTGCCCCTACTATGCTCCTATCCTTCCTCTCGACAACCCCATTTTGTTGAGGGTTATGGGGTGTCGTCAACTCTCGTTTAATCCCTTTCGCTACACAGAAGATCTTAAACTCATTGGAGAAATACTCACCACTGTTATCACTTCGTAGAGCTTTAACCTTCTTGCTAAACTTTTTCTCTACCAATGCTTTGAACTCACAAAAAATTGTGAAAGTTTGATCCTTTTCTGCATAAAAAAATACTCAACATTTACGAGAATAGTCATCAACAAATATAACATAATACCTGTGTTTGGCCTTGGATGTTGTCGAGAATGGTCCACACACATTTGAATGGACTCTCTCTAGAATAGACTATGCTCGACTACCTTTGTCTCCAAAGAAAGACTTGGTGTATTTTCCCAAAGTACAACCCTTGCATGTATCAACTTGCTCAAGCGTACCTTTGGGAAGACCAGTAGAGATTTGTTGCAATATCTTCGAAGCCCCATGATGCAAGTGGCCTAATTGCCTATGCCACAACTCGCCGACGTATCGACTTAACATCTTTTCCGCTTTTGAACTCAAAGCAACACAATCATCTACCTCTATCTTATAGAGATTATGAACTCGAATCCCTATCTTCTTTACTTGACTCGTGGCTATGTGTCGAAGGAACACCTTTCCTTTCGAAAATATCACATCATAGCCTCTATCCTCAAGCATGGCAACAGATACCAAGTTCTTCGTCAGTCTGGGTACATGTATAACATTCTTCAAGGTGAGTGCAGCCACATGATCCCTTTGAAAAGTAATAGTGCCCACACCAGTAACACTATACTTACCGTCATCACCCATCTCGATATGCATCTTGAGATCTTTCTCCTCCAATTCATTGAATAACTCTTTATCGCCAGTCATGTGGAATTAAGCTCCACTGTCTAAGTAAAAAATATTTCTCATCATTGAAGACACCATGCATGCAATGAGGGAAAGTTCTAATTCGAATTGGGAGGCCAAAGCCTCAACCGCCGCTCCTCCTAAGGACTTCTCCTTGGACTTCTTCAATGGACAAATTATAGAAAAGTGTCCCATCTTGTGACAATGAAATCATTTAACTTTCGTCATGTCCTTCTTCTTACCTCCATGATAAGAATCTAATTTGGAATGGGAGATTTTACCTTCCCCTTCCTCGCCCTAATTTCTAAGGCACAATTCTCTTCATCATCAGTCTTTGATGAAGAGCCATCCCTGGTGTTCCTCCTAATCTCATCCTACATCAAATCTGACCATAGTCGTTCCCAATCTGGCAGCTTCTCCTGACCATTGACAAAGTCCTGATAACTATGCCAACTCTTTGGGAGTCCAAGAAGAGCAAGGCTCACCATATCCTCCTCAGCAACCGTGATTCCAACACTTCCAATTTCATCCCAACATTGAGTGAACTTGGTCAAGTACTTTGGAATCGTCTCGCCTTTCTCCATCTTGATTTTACGAAGTTTATCCTTCAGTGCCAACTTCCTTTGATCACTGTTATTATGATACAAATTTGTCAATGTTTTCCACATAGCATGTAGGGTTTCCTTCCCATGGATACTCGAGACAATATGATCTCAAAATCCCTCGACGATTATTCGCCTTGCCTTCTCCACACACTTCTTCAACTCGACCAAGTTCTATGCATCAGTAGCTGTTGGCTTAGGAATTACTTGTTCAACAAATTCCTTCAAGCCATTGTCCTCTAGCATGACCTTCATCCTGTCCCTCCAGGCTATGAAATTCGAGTTGCCTTCCAAGGCATACTTAAGCCTCAACCTAAGGAATGCCATATGTCGATCCTGAAGTATGTATTGCAAATTCAACTTTCACCTATAACCTTGAAATTTCAAAACTTCGAAATCTCCTCTAATATATTATTCTTAGCTCTGATACCATGTAGAAAATCTTGTAGATTCGCAATCTAATTCAATTTTCTAAAGAAAGAGACAAGAATCTACTTCTACTCTTTACAGCGAAAGCCCATAAACATTGAGAAAACAATAATCAATAGAGGAAGAGAATCAAAGGCACATAACACAATAAATATCGAAGGAAAGTCACAGCTCAAAACCCCAATATCTATTTTTTATTAATCCGGAAAATCAAGATGAAATTTCAATGCTTGTTCTCTTTAGAACAATCCCAACACTCAGCAAATTCAATATCCAACTCATAAGCAAGCTCAAGGCTAAATCTTAGCCTCTTCACAAGCTCTCCAAGTCTCTATTCCAATGCATAATTCCTATGGAGGATAGCTTGTATCTAAAGGGAAATAAAGCCCCTAAAAACTGTGCAATCCCTCAAGGATCAGTTCCTAAATGCATGCACTATCAGTGCAACTCAGAAAAATATAAAACAAATAGTACATTGTCACTGCACTTTAGTCTCAACTGGGTCTTTCTCAGAATCGACATACATGAGTTTATGATAAGTAAATATTTAGTTAACTAGAGTAGCACTAGTGGAGTTCATTAGTGACACCACTGACTGTTAACTCACTATTAGTTCTCTCAATTAGTTTGAGAACTAATTTAACTGAATTGACTCATGAAACCGAGGCTTCTATTTTATAACTCATAATTAACTCATACTGGACTCCTACAAAGTAGGGAGAACATACACATGACAACAGAAAGACTTCCAACTCGAATTTCCTAAGTTAAGTAAGTTTAATAAACTTAATTTAACTATTTTAAGTTGCTATGAGAATAGAATTCGAATTTAATTCTCGGTTTCTTTCAAGGAAAAATTAAACTAGAATTTCTTATTTCCATTTCTCAACAAGCATCTGCATGGCTGAGTCAGCAAGATAGCATAGCACTAACCACTGACTATGTGGCTTTACCAGATACCTCCAATACACTTCCCAGTCTAGTTTTGTAATTTTTCTGATCACTTCTTCTTTTGTTGTAGAATTTTCTTGTCATTTTGCTTCTAAGTCTTTGATATTGGGAAGACTCCCATGTGGGAATTCTTGTATCAGGTTGGCATTGTGTAAATTTTCATTTATGGCCTCAATGATATTGCTTGCAGCATCGGTTTCTCTTGTGACTGCCCTTTCTTCTTGTTTCAGCTGTATATCCCATTCAGTGAAAAGGATATCTTTGTGAGTCTCTTATATCTTGGTAGATCCATTATCCTTCCTTCTAGGGTATCCTGCCATGCAATGTATCTTGAAAACTTTTCATCAATCTCATTGAGAGCAACCCTCATATCGGATACTCGATTCATCAATGCATCGCTTTCCTTGCACATCGGATTGATGACTGATAGCCTCTAACAAAATGTTGCATGTTGCATGGATAACAAAGGATTCAATTCAAGTACTTCTTTTACAAACTCCTCAACTTTAGGCTTGTCTTTCAATTGTTCCACAGAAAGTCATAGTTGTTGTATTTAAGCATGTTTGGCACTTGTCTCTACTTGAAATTGGAGCTTTAACTGATCAAAGCTTTTTTGTAGCTTTTCCATTTGTGCCTTCATCTAATGGTCTATATTCTTCTTTTCTTTGGCCAACTGTTGTATCCTCTCATATTTGTTCTTTTTCAATTGTTTTATCTCTGTTGCCTTATCAATAGTAGCATATGCATAAGCACCTACAAACTTTGATAATTTGGTCAAATTATCTAAAGCATCCATAGGAGTATCCTTCCAAATGACATCCATTGGCTCATTGTTAGGACTTATCACCGAAGATTGATCTATTTTCCTTTTCTTTCTCTGCCATTTTACTACAACCCGATGTTTTGGACTATAAAAGACATCAAGAGGAGGAATCTCCTCTACTCTGAGAACAATTTCAATTGAGGGGAAGGCCAGGATGATTTCAATTTCTTCCATGGAAACAATATTGTCAGTAGCTATGTCAGTAAGCGAGCTTTATCCAGTATTCTGGGGTGTGTTGAATATGTTTTGTGTTTCAACATTCTCCTCCCCTTGTTGTCCTTTGAGTTGTCGGTCAAACTATTTCCATGCCTCATCTAGTTGGTTTTTTAAGGGGTTCTCCTCTGTGTGTTCTTTAGTGGAAATATCTTCCACTTCTTTCTCTTGTGAGGCCTTTTCAGATTCCCTTTCAGTGTCCTTTATAGGACTCTTCTTGGGGATTTTCTGCGAACTTTTCTATGAGTCATGCTCTGAACCTTGTTCTGAATTCTGGCCTGATCTCTGCTCTAATGTCTATTCAGACCCCTGTTCTGATTTCTCTTATGAGTTATGCTCAGAATCATGTTCTGAGGATTTCCCTGAATCATGCTTTGAGTAGTGCTCTAAGCCCTTTTCTGAACTCTGGCTTGAAATTTTTCTATTTCAGTGTTTGGCTTAGGTATTTCCAATAGGTCCAAAGGGACCTTCAGTAGCCTTTTCTTCTTGTATTCGTGGAAATGGGCCAAATCTGGTGGATTGAGTCTCAAATTAGCCAAATGTTGGACTTGTGATAAAAGCTCAGCTGACTCAAATAAATCATCAAAATCATCCTCTTCATCGTTGAACAACCTTATTTTAACCGATGCGATGAAGTTTTGCACAACTTTATTAGGGTCATACTACTTGCCAGGAACTGTAGCGAGCTTCAAACATAAAATATGCTTGATTTCAAGTGCAACATGCCTGAAATCATGCAATGCATAAACACCGCATTGGAGGGGAAAAGAAGTCTAAAGGGATTTCTTGTATTCTTTCAAGGTTTTGGTTATCCCATCCCCCACAGTCTAGTAAGCAATTTCCCTGGCAATAAGTTTATCAAGTACATACCAAGGAAGGACATGAGGGGGTGCTATGCTTCTGAAAACCCTGATATAGGTAAACAACTCTTCCCCAAACCACCTAGCTACTAGAAAAATATTGATCTTGGCCTCATCGGATAACCTTGGGGCCTTCTTATCAAAAATCACTTGGTGGATTGGTAACATAACTACCTGGAATATTTTGTAGAAATGGGCTTGGTAATTCGACTCCCACTGAATTTTATGATATATATGTCCATTTCCACACCATATTTGGAAAATTGGTGGTGAAACAGACTGCATCCATAATATAAGCACTCATGAAAAATAGTGGGACTATCCTAGAGGTGACAAATCTCTTTTGCCTATATTCCTAAATTTGCATAGCCAGGTTGTTAGATAAAATGGTACCCCAATCCATTACAAAGGAGTTCACAGTTGCATCTATTAAGGGAACCCACTCAACAGAAAACTTGGTGGTATCGGCATGCCCAAATAGTCTACACATCATAGCTGTGACACAAGAGTAGGGAGCAGCGAGAGATGATATAGGATACATACCTATTTTCTCTTGTTTGAACTTGCTAGAATTGGACTTCCATTGCCGAATTGGTTCTAATGGATCCTCGTTCTCCTTCATGAAATGCTCAAGGAAATCTTTATCATATACCTTATGTGGGTCTGGTATATGATACATTCTTTTCAGATCCTCTGCCATGAAGGAACCAATAGCTTCTTTTCTTGAAGTCAGGAATGCACGATCTGCAATGTTGATGTTGTCTATAATCCATTTTACCATGTCAGTGTATGGTAAAATATTTGGTCTGGCAACAATTCGGTGTAAGAAAGAACTTGCAGCTTCAAAATAAGAAGCCTCAAAAGAAGTGGTATCATTTGTTGTTGCTTTGGCTTGAATTATTTTTGGACCCTCCTTTTCCAACAAATTGTACATAGCTTCCCATGAGGAGGTCTCGCTATCAATGGTCCATTTGGTGTTTGAAAATAATGGAAGAATTTCAGTGACATCAGACGTAGAAGATTGAGAAGCCTCACCAGACTTCTTTTCCTTCTTAGATTTAGTCATTTTTCCACACAATTCTCTTTCGGGAGAAATCCTGCAATACAGAGAATACAAAGCAAATGAAGAGCAAATAGGAGTTAAACGTAAATGCATGTGAACACATAAATCTTTTGAAATGACGGAAAGAGAGGTTTTAACGCAAATCAATCTAAACAGGTCACCAAATCTCTCTCTGTTATGAAACTATTAGTACCATTAAAACCCATTAATTAACTGAAATCGTGGCTTCGCATGTTTTATTTATTACTCATTAATATATCGCATCGCAAGATTTCCTCAGATGGTAAAATAAGTTCATTCTTTAAGTGCTGAGCCGATATGCGATAGCGATACCTCCGTATCGTTGTGTTAAGCATGGGATATTTCTGATTGTGATAATCGTATTATCTCAATATCGCAATCGACGATGTCAGGACAATGGAGAATAGATTATGCCCAAATAGCTTTTAGCGATTGCAATTGTGATAAATGATTTGCCATTATAGCAGATCCTAGGTTTATATTTAAGCAGGAGTTTCGTTTAAACTTTATAATTTCCTTAGGTGCTTTCCTTTAATAAATAACTTAATCACTATCGAAACCATTTGGAATGTTATGGGCAGAGTTGGTTGGCATTCTTGCGATACATCGGATGCGATTGTATTTTAATGACATGGTTTAATGTTTGTAGATAGGAGGAATGGCCTGTTGTAGAGTTTTAGTGAACCCAACTTTTCAGACTACCAAGTGAGTCCATCATCAGGGGATGCGTCAATAGATATTCTTCAGATCTACGAGAGGGAGGCTTTTCAGATATATGAATTGTGGTGTGGGTCGTTTCTGTCTTAAAGCATTCTCATTAATCTTTTTAACACTTTATAAAAAATGAACACGTTTGGGTTCTCCGGGGGTTATCCTTTGTCGCAATTGCAATTCTTTAATCGATGGATAAACATATACTCTTCAGACTTTGAGATTTTCAATATGGTTGGACTTGCTTTTAAAGTGGCCTTCTTTGGTCATTCAAGCTTTAGTGATGTTTTATTAAAATGGAAAATCAAATGTATTCCTAAGAAAATATTTAAATTAAACTTATATTCTTATGTTTTAAAAAAATTTAAGGGTCCCTATTTATTTGTACAATAATTACCTAAGGATTGAGACAAAGAAATAGGGGGTTGTTCCACATCACAACAATTGGAGATTCACAGGAAGAACTAGTTATCTCTAATAATAATGAAATTTCTAAAACTTTAGTAAGTTAAAATAATTCAGGAAAGAAAAATATTTTTGAGATATTTAGATAAGTAACATTACTCTGAACATAGAAAACTCACTTAATTACAATTCCTTTTATATCCTGTTATAGATGAAAATCCTTTTTCCTATATCAGTCATTACTCGGTTGTGAAGATAAAGTAGGGGGCTTTTTACAACTTATCGTTTTAATATACTCATTTGTCATGGGTAGAGTCGTTACTGCCAGCAAGCATCCATAGCCTTGACAAGGTTACCTTTTAACCAACAATGGTTCACAATCCCATCCATATAAGAGTGCAATCTTTAGACATAATTTCAAAAGTATATATATTTTTTATTTTTTCTTCTTCTAATTATTACCTAAAAAGACATTGTCCTGGTTTGGTGGACAAAAAGAAACAATTCCATTCACTGGTTGTAATTGAACTGAACAAGTTGGCTCGTGATGAGACCCCTTGTCTTAAGATTAACATAATCATAAGTCATTACCCTAGTTTGGTATTCAGTGTTGGTAATGTTAGTCTATTATTTCCCTATGAACATGGTAAGCAGGCTCATGATGAGACCTCTTATATTTTAAGGTTAATATATTTTTGAATTACACTCTAAAAATAGTAAAGTTAATGGATGGGGAGAATCATTGACTCCTTAAGAGTTTTGGATGACAATTTTAGAGTTGGAGATGCTAAGCTGTAATTAGTCTTTACTTTGTTAAAGATAACTTTTCTTGACTGATAATAGAATAAAGGATTTTATAAAGTTTGAGGTTTTCAAAGAATTTATAACTTCAATGGAAAAGAAAATTTCAGAGTTTTATGATACTTAGCCAATTTTCAAATGTTGTAATTATTTCCTTAAGAATTTCTACTTTGAAAGAGAAAGATCAAAATATTTCAAGAGATTTTATTGTAAAGCCAAAAGTAATACTATTTAACATTATTTTCCTAAGAAAACACAAAAATTAAATGCAATAATGTACAATAGAAGATGTAATCTTCTAAGAAAAGATTTTTTTCAAAATAAGCCCATTAACAGGAAGAGAATCTCTCTTTCCTGATAAATATTGCAATATGAATGTTGATGGGCCTACTTGTTCAGCCATTTGAAATTTTCCAAGCCACATTTTTTGGAATTTGGTATGCTTTCCTTTTTCCTCAAGTTCCTTGTCCCATTTAAGGACGAGATCACCAATTTGAAAAGATTTCGTGGAAACAAAACTTGCATCAAAAGAAGATTTTACTAGATGTTGATGGTGAGTATGTGTAAGTTTGGATTTTTCCCTTTCTTCTTCTAATTTAAGAATTTGAGATTGTCTTAATTGTAAAGAAGAATAAGGTGATTCTTCACTAAATTAGACTAGGGCTAATGACGGAATAACTAGATTTGAGGGGATGATAGCTTTTTTCCCATATACCAGATTGAATGAAGAAGTGCCTATTGAGGCCTTCTGAGTTATCTGATCTACCCGTAGAGAAAATTTCAACGATTTATGCCAATTCTTTTAGCTCTGATCAACAGTTCTCTTTATAATTTTTATGAGGTTCTTGTTGGTTGACTCTGCTAAATCATTTCCTTGAGGGTAGTAGCAAGCAGAGTATTTAAGTTTAAATTCCCTCTTAAGAGAAAAATTTGTCATATTATTTCCTGAAAAGTAAGATGCATTATCAAACATAAGTGCAGTTGGTACGCCAAATCTAGTAATAATGAATTGATCAATGAATTCAATGATACCTTCAGAATTGGCTACCTTTAGTGGAATTGCCTCCACCCACTTAGTAAAACACTATGTAGCTATAAGGATATATTTATGTTGCTTTGAGGAATGAGGAACAATCTCACCTATGATATCTAATCCCCATTATTCAAAAGGTTGACCAATGTTGACTGGTTGTAGAGGTAAGGCAGATTTCTGTTGTCTTCCCACAGCAGTTTGACATATTTTGCATTTCCTTACGTATTCATGGGTATATTTGAACAAGGTTGGCTAATAGTACCCAACATGCAGGAGTTTGTGCGCAATAGTATCTCCTCCAAAATGTCCACTAGCTAGTCCATCGTGAAGTTCCTGCAAAACCTTATGTGCTTCAGACTTTTCAAGGCATCTTAATAATACATAATCGTAATTCCTTCTAAATAACACATCATCAATGACTTCATATAGATTTTCTTTCAATCTTAAAGCCCTTTTCCTTTTATGATTGAGTTCAGGAGTAGCGTACCCATTTTTCAAATAGAAAATAAGGTTAGCATATTGGGACTCTAAATCGTTTAGGCTTACCTATGATACATGTATAGTGTTACCTTAGTCCTCATCTGTTGGTAGGTTGGAAGCTCATATAAGCAATCTGCAAAAACCTTGTCCTCTGACAATTTTGGCTAGTTTAATGTCAATATCATATTCTTGCAAAGTTGTTACCCATTTTGACCTTTTTTCCCCTACTTCCCTTTGCATAAGTAATTGTCTCAATGCTAAGAATAGGACTATTATTTTGGTATGGGTTTTGAGGAGAAAAGGCCAGAAGTGATTTACAGGTTTGAAAACACCAAAAGCTTGTTTTTCCACCTCTGAATAATTTAGTTTAGCACCTTGAAAATTAGAACTAAAGAAAGAGATGGGTGCTTCAATTTCTTGATCATTGAGTTGTGTTAAAACAGTAGCATATGATGTTTCAGAAGCAAATGTATACAAAATGAAATGATTAGAAAAAAAAATGGAGTTGTTAAAGAGGGAGCATTCATAATGGCTTGTTTGATAAGATCAAAAGCTTCCCTTTTGTTATGTCCCCATTTAGAGATTGAATTTGTGTTAATCATGGTTTGTAATGGTAAAACAATTTGGGAAAAGTCAGGGACAAATATTTTAACAAGAATTATCTGACCTAGAAAAGACTGCATAGAATTTTTGTTGTGGGGTAAAGAAATTTCAACAATTTCTTTTATTCTGTTTGGATCAATACAAATGCCCTTTTTAGATACAATGAACCCTAGAAGTTTACCTTCACTTAGAGCAAAATAAGACTTCTTTGGATTTAATGAGATTCCATATTTCTTACAATGTCCAAAGATCTGCTTCAGGTCATGTAAATGCTTGTTTTTGTTCTTGGAATAAATAGTAATATCATCCAAATAAATGACAACATTTTTGTTTATCAAACCTTTAAAGTCTATATCCAAAGCTCTTTGGAAAGTTTCCCCTGCATTAATTGGACCAAAAGGCATTTTATGGTAGGCATAGGTTCCCCATTTAGTCCTGAATGTAGTATTTAATCTATCATCTTGATGAACAAGGATTTGGTTATATCATGAAAATCCATTGAGAAAAGACATTAATTCTGAACCAACTACTTATTGCAGTATTTGTTCCATGGTTGGTAATAGGAAATTATCCTTCTGATAAGCTTTGTTGAGATTTCTAAAATCGATACAGATGCGAATGTCACCATTCTTTTTCCTAACAGGTACTAAGGCTAAAACCCATTTGGAATGCCTAATAGGAAAGATGATTTTGGCTTTAAGGAGTTTATTAAGCTCAGATTTGATTTGAATTTCTAGATTGGGGTGAATTTTCCTTAATTTCTGTTGTACAGACTTATCATCGGATATCATGGGAATGGTGTGTCATATAATAGAGGTATCATATGTTTTAAGATCATCATAGTTCCATGCAAAGATACCTTTGTACTTTCTTAACAAGTGGTTAAATGCTAATCTCTCAACGGGAGAGAGACCAAGTCCTAGATTGATAGTTGAGGTTTGTCATCAGTTCCAAGATTTACTAATTCAAATTTTAAGGTTGAGCTTTGGATTTTAGAATTAGTAACATTTTTGAATATGTCCTTAAGATCATAAAGATCTTTCAGTTTTACCTTAGATTTAGGTATGGGATTCTCATTAAACTTCTATTGCAACTGATTATCATGCTCATTTTCATCTATTATCTAGTCATCATATGACCCTTCTAATGATAGAAAGTTTATGATATCCTCATCATCATTAAATACTCACCAATTAGTGACATTATCAAGAATGGATGGTCTAAAAATTAATTCTATGGAAAATCTATTTGGACTGTAATCCTCTGATGGTATAAGCTTGGATGCTATGTTATCCAAAAGGTCAACACTTGCATTTTGAAGTCTAGGTATAGGAGAGATGTTGAAAGCTAAAAAGTGTGAAGTAAGATCCTAGACTAACGATTGATAATGTTTTAAATGGCCAGAGAGACAATGAACGATGTTTCTTACTTACTTGATAACAACTTCTAAATCTCCAAAGACCTGAAGATCTTTGATATCGAGGTATATTGCTTTATACAAACCTTGTTTCAGTGCCTCATATTCAGCAATATTATTTGTGCATTCAAATTCTAACCTACATGCTAAAATGGTCTTTTCTCCTTCTGGACTGATTACTATACAACTAGCTCCTGCACCATCATTGGATTTAGATCCATCAAAATATAATGCCCAGAAAAAACTTTTAACTAATGGTTTATCTACAAGGTTTATACATCTGGAAGAATATGTTTGAGAAAAGTTCTCAATCTAGGAAGTAACAGAGTTGTCCAAAAAAGGAGACCTTTGTGCGTTGAAGTTCCCTAAAAACGACTCAGCAGAGTAATTTCCAATGATATTATTGTTGAAAGCTATTGGCTCATTCTCACCTTCAAATTCAGTCATTGTATGCTTTAAATGATTTTCTCGGTCAATTCTAATTTGATTTGGCTTTCCATTGTAAGGGAGCCACATGTGAGACCAATCTGTTGCAAAATAGTCGTGAAGCTTTTCAGACCAATCTCTGCTCATAATTAAACCGTAGAACTCGGGTATATCAGCAACTAATATGTCAATTACTTGACAGAATTTCGGATTAGAAGAGAGTCTAATGGTGACTGAGTTCATTTCTCCTAATACCTCGACTTTCGTCCTATCAAGTTTTACAATATGAACAACAAACTTTTGGGGTGAAACATTTAATTTAGAATAGATTGTTCTCGACATTATGTTTGAAGAGGCCCCTGAATCTATCAAGAAATTGTGCAAATTTTTATTAAAGATTTCATAAGTCAAGAGGAAAGGGGGATTATTTGAATTGGATCTGTCACCAATTAAGATAGCATCACTAGGATCAACCTTATTTGATGAATCATTAAGGGGTTTACCCATTCCTATGGTAGCTTGGGATACAACAGCAATAGGAAGAGGAGAAGTGGGAATTGTATTCAATTCTTTCAGCAATAATTTTTGTTGATGTTTAAGCTTACTGAGCTCATGAAGAGATATATTGGCTCTGGTCTTCTTCATGTCCTCCACTATGTTATATTCCATGGAATTTGTAACTACCAAGGTTTTGGATGATGATGGAGGATTTGATGAGGATGGAGTTAGTTGAGGAGTTTTGGGAGAAGAATTTTAATTAGCTACCTTTTCCTTAGTAGCAGGGGTTGAGGTCTTTTTCTTTTTATTTGATTATGTTAAATTATTAGGGCCTTTACTCCTTGTGCTAAAAGGTAGAACTTATTGCTCTTCTTCGTTATCGAAAACAAGGAGAATGAAATCCCACATTCAATGTACTTCAACCAATTCTTCATCTTCAGTCTCTTCATTAGTCATTGCATTTTCTGCTTCTTCTTCTTCTAAGTCAGATTCAGCATTGGATATTGTATCTGGTGGCTAAGGATTAGAATTTTGATTCCTTTTGAAGGACCTGAAAGGTTTCTTAGAAGAGGATTCAACTACTTGTTTCTTAATCTATACCATTTTATTTGACATGGTTTTTAGGACTTTTGCAGACCTTCAAGATCAAAATCATCTTTAGGGGCTTTTTTCTTTGGTTCATCTTTAAATTTAACCTTTTTCTTTTTTCTATATTCCTAATTTGTTTTCTTCTCTAGTGCAACTATTCTATTTTCTACAGACAGGCCTTCCTTCATATTTTCTATCAGAGTAGCCTTATTATCTCTATCTACAAAAATTGTTATATTGGAAGGAAGAGAAGAAATAGACCACTTGAATTGGACATCAACACCAGCGCTTGATGTGGATGGGATTTTTTTTAGCAATTTATTGAATTTGGAATTGAAGTCTTTGATCTTTTCACCTGATTTAGCTTTTAAATTAGAAAGATCATTGATAAGAGATGTGATTGTACGATCATCACCAAATTTGGCTAGAAATTTCTCTTCAAACATGTCCCAATTAGTGATAGATCCTAGTGGTAATGAAAAATACCATGAACCTGTTGATCCTTGGCGAGTAGGGAAATAATCTTACTACACAATCTTCTTCAACTACTCCATTAAGATTGATAGCTAACATATAATTATGGATATGTTCCTCAGCAAGTAATCCATCATCAGGGTTGAATTTTGGTAGCCATCTTTCACGATGCTTAGGTAGGTCATGGAGGGGAGGTTCCATCTGTACAGCACCGGGATTAGCCCATGGTCTGACTTGTGGCGGTGATTGTTGTCCTACCATTATTGGAGTTTGAGTGGAAGAAGATGGAGGTTGTGTGCTTGAGTTGGATGAACTAGCACCAGTACCTTGAGAAGAAGGGATATTAAGAGGAATGAATGGAGGGAATGAAGGTGTTTGTGGAGGGGAATTTGATAAAACCTCACTAGTTGATGTTTGTGACTCATATTTCTTAGTTTTCTTTCAGAAAGAAGGAAGGGGAAATTCAAATGGAGGAACCCCAAGCTTCTCACTTTGAGAACGAGTTAGAATCCAAGTGGGTTGTAAAATAGAAGTGATACTTCCTTCAGATGCTTCAGATGGGACATGCTTTTTTGCTGAAATAGAAATTTCCTCTAATTTCTTTATTAAAATTTGAACCTTAGGTGATTCAAGATTATAATCTGAAGAAGGTAATTTAGGAATAGTACTAGGAGATTTTGGGAGTGACTGCTCAACTTCTTATCTAGAAATAGGAGTTTTAAATGAGGATATGGAAGTTGGAGGTGATCTTGAGGGTGAGTGACCCTTAGAATGGCTTGTTAATTTATATTGAGTTCTCTTTGCCATTCATAGTCTTGTCCCTCCTTCTAGTGCCAAGATGTTGAAGCCTCGAAAATTGCTGCAACAACATGGGGGAAAACCACCCAGTCGGGACTTGAATATCGTCCCTTTTCTATTTGGATTAGTGGCTCTGACTGGATATAATGGGACCAGTTTCCCAATCAAAATGTGATAGGATGGATAGGGTTTTTTATTGATTGATCCTCTCATATTTTTCCTTTATCCATTGTTTGACCTATGTTGCCTTATCAATAGTAGCAGATGCATAAGCACCTACAAACTGTGATAGTTTGTTTAAATTATCCAAAGGATCCATATGAGTATCCTTCCAAATGACATCCATTGGCTCATTTTCAGGACTTATCACTGAAGACTGGTCTATTTTCCTTTTCTTCTTTTGTCGTTTTACTACAACCGGATGTTTTGGATTGTAAAAGACATCAAGAGGAGGAATCTCCTATACTCTAAGAACAATTTCGGTTGAGGGGAAGGTCAGGATGATATCAATTTCTTTTGTGGCAATAGTCTTGTTAGTAACTCTGTCAGTAAGCGAGCTCTGTCTAGTATTTTGGGGTGTGTTGAATATGTTTTGTGTTTCAAAATTCTCCTCCCCTTATTATCCTTTTAGTTTTCGATCAAATTGTTGCCATGCCTCATCTAGTTGGTTTTTCATGGGGTTCTCCTCTGTGTGTTCTTTAGTGGAAATATCTTCCACTTCTATCTCTTGTGAGGCCTTTTTGGGTTCCCTTTCAGTGTCCTTTATAGGACTCTTCTCAGGGCTTTTCTGCGAACTTTTCTATGAGTCATGCTCTGAACCTTGTTTTAAATTCCAGCCTAATCCTGCTTTGATGTCTGTTCAGAACCCTATTCTGATTTCTCTTCTAAGTTATGCTCAGAATTGTGTTGTGAGGCTTTCCCTGAAACACGCTCTGAATCATGCTCTGAGCCCTTTTCTGAACTCTGGGTTAAAATGTTTTCTATTTCAGTATTTGTCTTAGGTATTTCCAGTAGGTCCAAAGGGACCTTCAGTAACCTTTTCTTCCTATATTGGTGGAAATGGGCCAAATCTGGTGGATTGAGTCTCAAAGTAGCCAGATGTTGGACTTGTGAGAAGAGCTCGGCTAACTCAAATAAATCATCAAAATCGTCCTCTTCATGGTTGAACTGCCTTATTTTAACCGATGCAATGAAGTTTTGTGCAACTTTATTGGGGTCATACTCCCTGCCGCAACTTGTAGAGAGCTTCAAACATAAAATGTGCTTGATTTCAAGTGCAACATGCCTGAAATCATGCAACACATAAACACCACATTGGAGGGGAAAATAAGGCCAAAGGGATTTCTTGTATTCTTTCAAGGTTTTGGTTATCCCATCCCCTACAGTCTGGTAAGCAATTTCCCTGGCAAGAAGTTTATCAGGTACATACCAAGGAAGGACATGAGGGGGTGCTATGCTTTTGAAAACCCTGATATAGGTAAATATCTCTTCCCCAAACCACCTAGCTACTGGAAAAATATCGATCTTGGCCTCATCGGATAACCTTGGGGCCTTCTTATCAAAAACCGCTTGGTGGATTGGTAACATAACTCCCTGGCAGATTTTGTAGAAATGGGCTTGGTAATTCGACTCCCACATAATTTTATGATATATATGAATGGGGGTAGGGTCTTGAATAGTCCATTTCCACCCCATAGTTGGAAAATTGGTGGTGAAATAGACTGCATCCATAATATAATCACTCATGAAAAATGGTGGGACTATCTTGGAGGTGACGAATTTCTTTGGGCTATATTCCTGAATTTTCATAGCCATGTTGTTAGATAAAATGGTACCCCACGCCATTACAAATGATTTTACGGATGCATCTATTAAGGGAACCCACTCAATAGAAAACTTGGTGTATCGGCATACTCAAATAGTTTACACATCATAGCTGCGACACAAGAGCAGGGAGCAACGAGAGATGATATAGGATACATACCCGTTTTCTCTTGTTTGAACTTGCTGGAATTGGACTTCCATTACTGAATTGATTCTAATGGATCCTCGTTCTCCTTCGCGAAATGCTCAAGGAAAGCTTTATCATATATATTCAGTGCGTTTGGTATATGATACATTATTTTCGGATCCTCTATCATGAAGGAACCAATAGCTTCTTTTCTTGAAGCCATGAATGCACGGTCTGTAATGTTGATGTTGTCTATAATCCATTTTACCATGTCATTGTATGGTAAAATATTTGGTCTGACAAAAATTTTGTGTAAGAAAGAACTTGCAGCTTCAAAATAAGAAGCATCAGAAGAAGTGGTAACATCTGTTGTTGCTTTGGCTTGAATTACTTTTGGACCCTCCTTTTCTAGCAGATTGTGCATAGCTTCCCATGAAGGAGATCCCGCTATCAATGACGCATTTGGTGTCTAAAAATAATGGAAGCATTTCAATGACATCAGACGTAGAGGATTGAGCAGCCTCACTAGAATTCTTTCCCTTCTTAGTTTTAGTCATTTTTCCACACAATTCTCTTTCGGGAAAAATCCTGCAATACAGAGAATACAGAGAAAATGAAGAGAAAATAGGAGTTAAACGTAAATGCATGCGAACACATAAAGCTTTTGAAATGATAGAAAGAGAGGTTTTAATGCAAATCAATCTAAATGGGTCACCAAATCTCTCTCTGCTCTGAAACCATTAATATTGTTAAAACCCATTAATTAACTGAAATCATGGCTCTGCGTGTTTTATTTATTACTCATTAATATATCGCATCGCAAGATTTGCTCAGATGGTTAAATAAGTTCATTCTTTAACTATTGAGTCAATATGTGATAGCGATACCACTGTATCGATGTGTTAAGCATGGGAGATTTCTGATTGCGATAATCGCATTATCACAATATCGCAATCGGTGATGTCGGGACAATGGAGAATAGATGATTCCCAAATAGCTTTTAGCGATTTCGATTGTGAAAAATGATGTGGCAGTATAGCGGGCCCTAGGTTTACATTTAAGCAGGACTTTCATTTAACCTTTATAATTTCCTTGGGCACTTTACTTTAATAAATAACTTAATCAATATCAGAACTATTTAGAATGTTATGGGCGGAGCTAGTTGTAATTCTTGCAATACATCAGATGCGATTGTATTTTAATGATATGGTTTAATGTTCCTTCAGGTCCGATGATATCGCGTTCCACGAGAGGGAATTTTCAGATATATGAATTGCGGTGTGGGATGTTTCCACCTCAAAGCATTCTCATTAATCTTCTTAAGACTTTATAAAAAATGAATGTGTTTGGGTTCTCTGAGGGCTATCCTTTATCGCAATCGCAAGTCTTAACTCGATGGATAAACATATACTATTTAAGTCTTTGCGATTTGTGATATGGTTGGACTTGCTTTTAAAGTGGCCTTCTTTGGTCATTTAAGCTTTAGTGAGGTTTTATTAAAAGGGAAAATTAAGTTTATTCCTAAGAAAATCTTTAAATTAAACTTATATTCTTATGTTTTAAAAAATATAAGAGTCCTTATTTATTTGTACAATAATTACCTAAGGATTAAGACAAATAAATGGGGGATTGTTGCATAGCACAATAGGTACCATGTTGTTTCTCTACCTTCTAATGTATACGGGAAAATTCTACGAGCAACATCATTGTGCCTTACCTCTAGCATCCATAGATGCATGTAGAAGTTGTCAATATGATCTTCTTCCTTTATCTTCTTGTCTGGATCAAAATTTGATAACAACTTTTCTAGATGTCTAGACATCTTATGAAGATTGTTCGGAAGAGTGAGAGGCCCTTAGGCCATCCAATCCAAGTCTTGGTTTGCCATATCTTCATCTTTGTGTTCCTCCTCCTTTTCAGAATCTAAGGAGTCTTCTCCTTCACCTTTTAAACCATCAAAAATTTTGTCAGAAAGAACAATGTCATCCGTGTACCCTTCGTTAACAGGTGGAAGTTGAGTTTGATGCACTGTATTTTCTAAGGATTTTGTTAACCCTTCAAGAGTGGAAAAAAACATATCTTCCATTGTAGAAACTAATATATTGATACAAGTTGTTTCTTTCTTCTTTAGGAAATGCGGGAGATTTTTCGCTCCAAGAATAAGACTGATAGCCTTTGCAAAGTAACGGGTTATAGGTCGAAGTGACTAGATTTCTTTGTAAGTAACTTTGTATGTCAATTTCGATGTGACTAGATTTGTTCGTAAGTAACTTTGTATGCCAATTTCAGACCAGGCTGAGAAGACCCTCCCACTTCAAGAATATGATTTTGAACGGTGCTTGAAATATTGCTACCCTATCTAGAAGATGAATGATCAAGGTGCGTAGAGTTATTATCCTAAAAAATTGGTTGCCCTCCTAGCGCCAAAATTTTGACAGTGCTAGATATTGCCAACATACTAGGGATCTCCCCGATATAAGGTCCCAATTAGACCTTACACCATTTGGTGTAGGAGTCCCATCCGGAATACATCCTGGTTTTCGTTTACTTAAATATATGCCTTGCCTTTAACTGTCATCATGAGAGAGAAGCACAAATATTCTTTCAAATGAGCAAGTGATTATGCCTTGTGATTGTCTTATTGCAGATGTATCAAGGTTCTTTCACTGCGGAGGGGAAACAATGTGAGCCTCTAAGAGAGAAGTAATATTACTACCCTAATGGAGACACATATAGAAAGAGAAAGGCTCATCTGACATCAAGCGATATAGTTCATATAGATGTGACGATCATTATAAACATTACAACACAATTCCAATATTTTAGCACCAAAGTCACCGAAATAGTTCAATTACTCAAGTACATGTGAAAGAAAAAATGAACCATAAAAAGTCAAATCATAGTCTTAGAAACACTCACAATCCATGTGTGAAATTGTGCTAGCCTGGAAAGGCTTCAATATTAAGCAAAAGTTCCAAGATAAATAAATACAATGGAAATCACTAGCTCCAATAGTGGCATTAGAGCCACTAATTTCTCCCCAAAAGTACTAACTCTATCTCTCCAATGCCTTGGGGTAGAAGCCAACATTAAAAGTCCTTTACATGAGAAATGAGGATCCTTTTATAACTTTAGGCATGACCTTTCACATCCCCATGACCCTTGACTTTCTAAATTCCAGTGACCTTTGGACTTCTACAACCTTTGGACTTCCAAATGACCTTTGGAATTACATATGACTTTTGGTATTACATGTCTTTTGGACTTCCATGACTCTTTTTTCCATACATGACTCTTGGACTTCCACTTATTTTTCTTTAAAATGACTACAATATTACATCATAACTTTCACATCATCATATGATGAAGACATGATGTGTCACTATCCTTGGTGACTAGGACTAATAGTGATTGATGACATGGACTTTCTTTAGTGGTGACATGGCTACCACTGTTGTCTTCATTCTTCATATGAATTCTAATCATTGATACCTTCACCCTCCAAAGGGTCTTTGATCTTGGAGTATTTAGGGTGCTTCGATCATCAAGTTTCCATTATGTTCTTATGTTCTTTGATTCTTCCTTTGTGTGTGTTCTTTCCCCAATCTTTCTTATGTGTGCTTGCCTCGCTGATTCTAGAACATATGTATCTGTAATCACTCATGGCAAGAAACCATTAGCCTAAAAATTCCCTATTCTAGCATTTTTTATGCATATTTTTTGGTAATTACTTTTCAATGCGCTTAAAAGGGACAAGGAGAGCTTCTTAGCACATTGGCACACCTCTAAGGGTTGAAGGGTTGAGAGGGAAGACTTCAAGGCTTCAACGTGCGCTCATGAGCTTAAGGGAGAAAGACAATCAAGGTAGGCACATGGCATAAGTACAAAGGATGAATAAGGAGGCTTCAAGCTTCCCAAGTGCATTGTGCACTCAAGGGAGAGGAGGCGGTTGTAAGGTGCACTCTTGAAGGCTAAAGGAGGAAGGCTTCAAACCTTCAAGATGCGCTCATGCACTCAAGAGGCCCAGGAGGGTGCATGCCACAAGTCTAAAGGTTGAAGGTTGATGCTTCGTGCCTTTAGAGTGCGCTTATGTGCTCTATTATCACTCCAGGAAACTCTCCTAGGTTGCAGCTCAGAGATGCCTGGTAACATATAATCTTCAATATTGTTCTTTGAACTATTGGAATAAATAATGGTCTAGATCAAGCCGGATATCCACTTTGACTTTGTTATTACTCAAGACATGCATGAACACCTCAGCCCACAAGGCTTTAGACCACCAATGCTCAATAGTTTGTAGATTAGGTGAATGAATGGAGAATACTAACCATACCAACATATACATACATAAACATATGATGGCCAGCTACATAAAGTAAATGAAACTTGCAAATCTAATACATCAACGCAGAGATAAGATGACAGTTATCTGGCATTAGACACAAAAGAAACTTGAATGGCATGTTCAAGTGCAAGCTTAGAACAGAAGAGAAATTGGGATATTGAACATATGATAGCAAAAGAAGCTTTTATTACTGATGAATGAAGATGAGAATCTTGAGTAGAAAAGTCTCTATAGTCTCCAGAAGTTGAACCCTAATTACATCTTACTTTCAGCTATTTATAGCTCTTTACAATGCTCTCGAGCTTTTTAGGGCTCAAGGTGTCTTAATCTATCCCCACTGTCTTTAACTGCCCGATTGCATACAAGGACACAATTTTCCTTCCATCACGAAAACGTTAATTAATTCTGGTACAGTGTTGCCCTATTAGGTGGCTGGCTTGATTGTGCTAGTGAGTCTCCATGACTGTTTAATTCTGTTTGCTTGTATCATGCTGTGTCCTTCCTCTTTTGACCATGCTTTCTGGTATTTCAGTTTAGCGGCCTGACTGTCACAATACTGACAGAGTCAACCACCTTCCTTCTCGGGTAATTAATAGGAAGTAGAGTATGAGGTGCATGGGTGGCTGGATGTGCTAATTAGGAAGAACATAGTAATGGCAGGATGGCAAAGGACAAGTGGGTAGCTATTGTATGAATTAAATCGAATGGGCGGAGTAATGGAAGGGTGGCGAAGGACAAGCAGGAGCGATCATGAACGAGGGCTATTGGATCGGAATAAATGGACA
The DNA here is from genome assembly GCA_031772625.1 of Pinus tabuliformis. Lineage (NCBI taxonomy): Eukaryota > Viridiplantae > Streptophyta > Pinopsida > Pinales > Pinaceae > Pinus > Pinus tabuliformis. Next base: position 363,717,187 of record CM062813.1, read on the forward strand.
GAGGAGATCGATTGCATGAGGATTGTAGTCTTTGGCGGGAGCAGAAAAGTTCGAGCCATTAGATCTCGGTGGACAGATAGAAAGGCTATTGGGTGGAGGAGGTGCTCGGACGATAACACCCCGGGGGTGGTTTTGTTTGGGTGGTTATGGTTTCTATCAGGCGGTAAGCGGTAAAGGGTGGAGTCTGCCCAATGCCACTCACTGCATGCCACGTAGCAAAGGAGGAGAGAGAGAAAATTCCTTTATCGGGCGAGTACTCCTCTCGTTAGATGCCCGCGCGATAAGAGCGATAGCCATTAGATCAGCGGGAGTGATCTAATGTCAGAGATCGATCGAGCATGTCCCATCGATCGGGTGAAACGTGGGCCATTAGATCAGCGGGAGAGATCGACAGCGGAGGGACACGGAGGTACGAGATGTCCTCGAGAAATGTACGAAGGGCACGTATGGACGGAAAGGTAAGGTTTTTCGGGGGTTTTTAGGTTAATTTATTTAAGGCTAAGGCGGAAGAGGGTTTTGTTATGAAGTGAGGGTTAGGTTAAGATATGAGAAGAATAGAATGTAAATGGAAGAGTGGAGGAGAGTGGAGTTCTAGGACAATAAAGTGGATCATCCTCTTCCTTTAATCTTCAAACTAGCAGCGCTGCACCTCAGGGCTAACACTGGCTCCTTCTGGGGATGAAAGCCTCCCTGTGAGGTTTCAAGAACTGTAGACCACTACCTTTCTAGTAAAACCAAGTTCAAATCTTCTTCCTAGTGTTCCATTGGGCATGTAGTATATTTTTTATAAAACTACAAATTAAAACTAAAACATATTTACAAAGCTAAGGCCTTTACAACCTTAGACAAAATAAATCTTGAGAAAACGCCCATTGATTGGGCCGTCGAAAACATTTTCCCCCTCCAAATTGTGAAGGACGAAGGTGTTGTTTGTGTGGGCCTAGGTAATGACAAAAGGTCCTATCCACAAGGCGTCGAATTTGCCATGATTACCCTTCTTTTCCTTGAACGCATCCTACTTGAGGACCCAGGCACCAACCTGAAAACTGTCCATCTTTGCCTTTTTATCAAAGACGTCCTTGATCTTCTTTTGATGCATTGTTTACTTCTCAGTTAGTTGTTCCCTGATCTGCTGGACTTCAACCAAGTCACTCATCCTCCTCGCCATGTCATCTTCTTCATCCAGTTCCTCTTGCAAGAACTTGGCCATAGGGAGGGTCAATTGGATAGGAAAAACAGCCTCAGTACCATACACCAGTTTGAATGGAGAGTTCCCAATGGATTTCTTGGTGGTAACTCTATCAGCCCATAGTGCAAACTTCAGCTTCGAATCCCAGCTCCTTTTGTTGTCTTCCAGCGGTTTTTTGATTATCCTTAGCAGGCTCTTATTTGATGATTCAGCCAAGCCATTGCCTTGAGGATAATATGAGGTAGAATGCACTAATTGAATGCCCATTGATTCACACATGTCCACCAATTCCTTCGCTCTGAAAGTTGTTGCATTATCAGTTAATAGCTTGGTTCGGCAGCCAAATCTAGTGAAAATATTCTTAGTTAGGAACTTCATGACAACCTGGTGATCAGCCTTCTTAGTGGGTATAGCTTCAATCCATTTGGTAAAATAGTTAGTGGCTACAAAAATCCACTTGTGCTGGCCACTGGAATGTGGATTAATCTCTCCTATGAAATCTAAACCCCACTACTGGAAGGGACCATTGGTGTGTATGGGCTTCAAGGGCAAAGATTTCAGCTGTTGTCTTCCTATAAACCTCTGGCATTTGTCACAAGATTTCACAAATGAAAACACATCAGAGAACAGAGCAGGCCAATAATACCCAGCCCTCAGGATCTTGTGGGTTGTGGTTTTCCAATAATGATGCCCTCCACAAATGCTAGAATGAAACTGGTGCATAACTTCCACAGATTGTTCTTTGTCTAGACATCTCAAGAGGATTCCAGATGGGTCCCTCCAATAAAGCAGGTTCTTATTAATACAAAACTTAGCTGATCTGAGCTTAATGGTCCTGGCCTGACCCGAGCTAAGCCCTGGAGGGACTTCCAGATTCAATAAGAAATGAACTATATTGGAATACCACTCACAAGTGGCCAAATTCTCAGCTAAAGACTGGCTCTGTTCATGCTTTCCTACTGCTTCCTTTGTTTGTTCTCCATCTGAATTTAAGCTCATGCAATTTATGTCCAGCAGACTGCAATTTTCCTCGGCCATAAGCTTAGCCAAGCCTTGACCTTTGACAAGCTTGGTGGGCTTCACCTCTATATCGAATTCTTTGAGTTTTGCAATCCATTTAGCTCTTATTCCATCAACATCTGGCTGGGTTAGGACATCCTTTACTAAAGCTAAAGGCACATAGGCAACCGCCTTGGAGTGCAGAATGTAAATTCGGAATGCCTTTAAGGACTTTATAAGAGCATATGCCTGTTTTTCAATCAGGTCATACCTTAATTCAGCATCCCTCAATGTTTTGCTGAAGAAGGCCACTCGGTGCTCTACATCTTCACCATTTTTATGCAACAAGACTGCTACAAGTGTATCAGAAGAGGCAAAAGAGAAGATATAAAACTCCTTGGTGTAGTCTGGGCTGATTAAAGTGGGAGCTTCCATGATAGCTCTTTTGATGGCTTCGAAAGATCTTCTTGTAGCCTCTATCCATTTTATCTCTGACCCCTTTTTTAGCATGGAAGTGATGTGCTTCACTAGCTCTGCAAAGTCTGGAATAAACCTCCTCACAAAATTAAGTCTACCCAGAAAGGATTGGATGTCCCTTTTTGACCTTGGGATGGACAATGTTTGTATTGCTTGAACTCTTTCTAGATCAATTTTGACACCTGCAGCAGAAACAATATGTCCTAAAAGTTTGCCTTCTTCAAGAGCAAACTGTGACTTCCTTGGATTTACTAAAATTCCAAATCTTCTACACTTTAGGAACACCTTTCTCAAATGATGTAAATGATCCCTATGAGTGCTGGAGAAAATTGTTATATCATCAAGATAAATAAGGACAAACTTGTCCCTCTCTCCCACAAAGGTTATGTCCATGGCCCTCTGAAAAGTAGCCCCAGCATTCATCAGTCCAAAAGGCATCGTAGAGTACATGAAACTGCCCCAATGAGTAGTGAATGCAGTCTTTTCTTGGTCTTCTGGGTGTACGGCAATCTGATTGTCGCCTGAAAATCCATCCAAGAAAGACATGACTCTAGCCCCTGAAAAAATTTTGCAACAAATGTTCCATCTTGGGCAGGGGGTAGTTATCTTTTTTAGAGCACTTGTTCAGATTCCTAAAATCAACACAAAGCCTAATTTCTCCATTCATCTTCCTCACTATCACAAGATTAGCTATCCACTTCGAGTACCTTAGGGGAACTATGATTTTGGCATTTAGCAACTTCTTGATATCATTTTCAATCAAAGGTAACAAGAGAGGGTTAATCGGCCTCAATTTCTGCTTGAAGGGGATGGTGTTCTTCTCCAGTGGAATCTTATGTTGAATAACGCTGGTGTCATAGGTTCTAAGGTCGTTGTATTCCCAAGCTAATAGAACAACAAATTGTTTCATTAGGGTGCAATACTCAGAGCTTTGGACAGAGGACAAGTGAGTGGAAAAATTGATATATTTTGGATGGGCTGGACTCCCTATATTATGTTCATGAACTACAGACTCACTTTCTTTTTTAGCAGGTTTATAAGGTACATCATTATGGTCAAACAACCTCTCTAAGGGCACCAACCCTTTGGGTATATGATTACTAGGCAGCTGCACAATGCTATCCTGGCCAATTTTGTCTCTCAGCTTGGACTGGTTACATTCCTCAATAGCTTCATTCTCTTGGTCAATTTGCATTTCAGAGAATTCATCAATGACCTGTAGAAACCTATTGACTTCATCATCATCTTCAAAAACTTTCCAGTACTTGACATTGTCAGGCAAAGATGGTCTATATTTCACTTGGACTTCATAAGTCAACTTAGGAGGCAAAGGAGGGATAAAAGTGCTAGCAGACATAGCAAGGGAATCAACAAGCTGATTCTTAGCTCTAGGGATGTACGAAATACTAAAGCTATTGAAAGAATCCTTGAGCTTCCATACCTCATCTCTGTATGCCTTCAGCCTGGGGTGCTTTGCTTGGAATGTCTTGTTCACCTGTTGAATAATAAGGTCTACATCTCCAAACACTTTCAAATCTCTGATGCCCATTTCTTTAGCAGCGTTTAAGCCCAACATCAAGGCTTCGTACTCTACTATGTTATTGGTGACCTGAAAAGTTAGCTTGAAAGATAAATGTACGCATTCTTGTGTGGGAGATACAAGAACTACACCTGCATCTCAACCAAAGTGGCACATCTTCTCTCTTTCAATAGTAGACAGAAGTCATAATCAAAAGCATTGGCATAGGTGAGTTTAGCAGAGGTAGGGGTGGGTTTCACTTCAGCTGGTATCTTGTTGTACATGCAGTTAAACCTTTTATTGAAATCAGACAGTGACTCACCATTTTCCATTTTCAGGTTCCCAAACTCAGTATGGTAGTAGAGAAGATCTTTCTTATCCCCCCAATGCTTTAAGAATACATCATCTAATGCTTCAATATCTGTTATAGACCTCAGGTCAATTCTCTGAACCATTTGCTAGCCTCTCCATCTAGGTTTTGGACAAATACTCTCATCCATACATCATCTTCACTAATGTCTAGATTATCAGCATAGCTATAGAATGATTCAAGATGTTCTTTAGTTGTAACCCCTTCTGTCCCAGTAAACTTAGGTATGTATTTCTAATATTCTCTAGCAGGCATAACATTCAAAGGAATGGGCAGTACTAGAAGTCCATACCTAGCAGCTATAATTCTCTCCATTTTGGTAGGTGCTTGTGGGCTTGCCATAGCTGTGGTGGCTAGAAGGGTAAAGGAAGTCTGAATGATAGAGGGTTGAGGAGTGACTAATAAGACTAAAGGAATATGACGGGTAGGGGGTGAGGCTCCCTTTGGGCTTACAACAAAAGGAGAACCTAAAGAATTAGGAGCTTTATATATCTCTAATAATTTTTCTTCACGACTAGTATTAGATGCTATACTCTCAACATGTGTTTGTTCTATTGCAGGCTTTTCTTGAGGATGTATAGAATATTGTTTAGGTTTACCTGAACCTGATGCTCCCTTCTAGACAACCTTTCTATCTTTGATGATGTTTTCAGGGTCAGGTACTGGGTCAGCTTGTGACTTCTGAGGATTTCTCTAAGTATGCCTTCCAAACTGAGCTAGAATTATGGAGTGGAGTCGCCAAGAGGTTCGTCCTCCAGTAGAGTCGCCAGATAGATGATTACAACCAGAATAGTGTCCAGACTTTGTCTATCATCAAAGTTGGATTTGTGTCGTCTCCCAGGGAAGTTGAGCTTCAATCTCCTCTCCCCGGCAACGGCGCCAATTATGTTATCACTCCAGGAAACTCTCCTAGGTTGCAGCTCAGAGATGCCTGGTAACATATAATCTTCAATATTGTTCTCTGAACTATTGGAATAAATAATGGTTTGGATCAAGCTGGATAACCACTTTGACTCTATTATTACTCAAGACATGCATGAACACTCTCAGCCCACAAGGCTTTAGACCACCAATGCTCAATAGTTTGTAGATTAGGTGAATGAATGGAGAATACTAACCATACCAACAGATACATACATAAACATATGATGGCCAGCTACAGAAAGTAAATGAAACTTGCAAATCTAATACATCAACACAGAGATAAGATGACAGTTATCTGGCATTAGACACAAAATAAACCTGAACGGCCTGTTCAAGTGCAAGCTTAGAACAGAAGAGAAATTGGGATATTAAATATATGACAGCAAAAGAAGCTTGTATTATTGATGAATGAAGATGAGAAGCTTGAGTAGCAAAGTCTCTATAGTCTCCAGAAGTTGAACCCTGATTACATCTTACTTTCAGCTATTTATAGCTCTTTACAATGCTCTCGAGCTTTTCAGGGCTCGAGGTGTCTTAATCTATCCCCACTGTCATTAACTGCCTGATTGTGTACAAGGACACAATTTTCCTTCCATCACAAAAACGGTAATTAATTCTAGTACAGCACTGCCCTATTAGGTGGTTGGCTTGATTGTGCCAGTGCGGCTCCATGACTGTTTAATTCTGTTTGCTTGTATCGTGCTGTGTCCTTCCTCTTTCGGCCATGCTTTCTGGTATTTCAGTTCAGTGGCCCGACTGTCACAATACTAACAGAGTCAACCACCTTCCTTCTCGGGTAATTGATAGGGATTAGAGTATGAGGTGCATGGGTGGTTAGACGTGCTAATTAGGAAGAACAGAGTAATGGCAGGATGGCTAAGGACAAGTGGGTAGCTATTGTATGAATTAAATCAGATGGACGGAGTAATGGCAGGGTGGTGAAGAACAAGCGGGAGCGATCATGAAAAAGGGCCACTGGTTCAGAAGAAATGGATGGAGGAGATCGATTGCATGAGGCTTGCAGTCTTTAGCGGGCAGAAAATTCTGAGCCGTTAGATCTCGGTGGACAGATCGAACGGCTATCGGGCGGAGGAGGTGCTCGGACGATAGCGCCCCGATGGTGGTTTTGTTTGGGTGGTTATGGTTTCTATCGAGCGGTAAGCGGTAAAGGGTGGAGTCCTCCCAATGCCACTCACTACACGCCACATAGTGGAGGAGGAGAGAGAAAATGCCTTTATCGGGCGGGTACTCCTCTCACTAGATGCCCGCGCGATAAGAGTGACAGTCGTTAGATCTAACGAGAGTGATCTAACATCAGAGATTGATCGAGCATGTCTCGTCGATCGGGTGAAACGTGGGCCATCAGATCGGCGGGAGAGATCGATGGCAGAGGGACACGGAGGTACGGGATGTCCTCGAGAAATGTGCGGAGGGCGTGTATGGACGGAAAGGTAAGGTTTTTCGGGGTTTTTGGGTTAATTTATTTAAGGCTAAGGTGGAAGAGGGTTTTGTTATGAAGTAAGGGTTGGGTTAACATATGAGTAGAATAGAATGTAAATGGAAGAGTGGGGGAGAGTGGGGGAGAGTGGAGTGATGGCCCGTGTGGGGCCCTTTCTAGGACAGTAAAGTGGATCATCCTCTTCCTTTAATCTTCAAACTAGCAGCGCTGCACCTCAGGGCTAACATGGTCAAAGTGTCCAGGTGCATTGTGGAAGGTTGAAGGGTTGACATAAAGGCCTTTAGGGTGAGCTCATGCACTTAAGCAAGGTGCACTTATTCAAGTCCAAAAATTGCACTCTAAAGAAATCTTGGTCTCTTAAAGGGCATAATTCAGAAAAAGGAAGGAGAAAGGGCTTAAGGAGTGTGCTATGTGCTCTTGGAGGGTGCATGGCACACTTCTGAACAATGAAGGATTCCTGATCAAGGCCTCAGAGTGTGCTCATCCGCTCTTGGCCTTAATGGGTTTTCTTTGAAGCCAAAATTTGTCTAAGTCTAGAAGATAGGAAAAGGGGTGAACATGATGAGTTTTAGACATAAAACCATGTGCAACACATACCAACTCATCAAGAAAAACTAGACAAGCTTGAATAATGATAAATATACATCAAAACACCACTTTGTACACTTTCCCAAAGTACAACAAGTGAAATGTGTGTGACTGCGACCCAAAAATGTCATTTTACAACCACAAAGATGTTACGACCATGAGACACTTGATGACCAAGGCAATGGTGTTAGTAGACTCCAAAATTTGAATGTAGTGAAATTTTGGAGGGTGTTGTAGCAGTGACAACGGGTTCCTATGATGATGGAGCCTCTAAGGCATTGATAGGGTTATCCTTGAAGCATTCAATTGATTATGAGAGAAAAATGCTTCCATGCCTTTTCGCCATCCAGGTGCAGATGCTAACAAGAAAGTGACTCTACGTCTCCAAATTTTCATATCATTTCTTGAGCTCTAGCTTATTCGCTTCTTAAGAGACATGAGCATGGGAAACAACAAGTCTAAGTATGGAAATATAGTTCCAAGGTCTTGTAGAATTCAATATCCTGAGTTCTATTGGTTCCTATCTCTAAGACAAATTCTTTTACCATGAGATTTGTCTCCTAATCTACATGATAGGCCCTTTCGATTTTAGTCTCATCATTTAGAACTTAAAGCTTGTGTTAGATGGTTGTCAAGAAGAAGTGGTGGAAAGAATTTGTTGTATCCTATGTAGCTATATTTTCCTTGGTCTAATGAGTAAGAGATTTCCAACGACAAGCCAAGCAAGGGCCCATGGAAAATATAAAGAGCAAGAACAAGAGTAATAAGATAGCAACGAGATTCACTACAGAAAAAGAAATGGAAATAATGAGCATAAGGATAGGAGGGGGAAGATCCAAATATTCCATTGGACATCGATGGAGGTGGAGCTATAAATTATCCATATGTAGTGAATTGGAGATGCTACCTACCATAATGGTTATTACTATGTCCTAATTCATCATGTCGAAAGCTTAGTCATGTACTACATTGAACTTTGTTTTGTGCATGGAGCAATGGAGTGAAGGCGATGTCCAACACTACATGAGAATGGGAGAGCTCATGGAAAAACATGTTTTCCTATAATGTTATTGCATCTCCCAAGCATGCAAGAAATCTCTTGTGGATCTCCTATATCCATCAATCACCCAATAAGGGGTTGAATATTCTCAATATTGAAAGACAATTGTTAATAATTTAATTTAATTGGAAAAGTGAAATTATATATATATATAGATATGTGTAAGTGAAATTATATATGTATATATATATATATATATATATATAGATATGTGTGTGTGTGTAGATTATTTTTAATAATAATAAATAATACAAATAATTTTTAATAACTATTTTTGCGTTTAGAGGTTCTCTACAACTCGGTATGGAGGAGATATTGTCCTTTAAAAGACATTTAAAATAATAAAATAATACTTATAATAACAAATTTAGAATTGTTAATAGCCATAAAATATTTCAATATCACCTATAAATATTATATATAAAAAATTCAATGTGTAATTTGTTCCATGTCAAATATAGAGTTGATATGTGGTATTTCTAAAAAAATCTTAGTAATAAAAGAGTGTTAATAATAAATACGATATTTGAATGTTCATGTTAAGTAACATAACTTTATTTCAATTTTATATAGAGAGATATAAGGTAATTGGAAGTAAAAAAGTTCTCATATTTGCACTTTTTTAAAGGAGATGTGTAATTATTTAATGTTTAAAGATAGATAAAGTATACTCTTACCCATTAGGCCTTCTCAAGCTATACAAAAGGTTATTACTTTATACACTAGTTTATTTTATTGAGGGTATTAAAGAGATGTATAATTTCATCAATGCTTAATATGGAGTTGACATGTAACATTTTAAAAAATATCAGTCTAACTTATAGACGAAATGCCCTTTTCACTGGAATCCGATGATACAATCTCAAGCAAGATCGTGACTTTCTGTTGTTTGAAATACATTTTTGAATGCATAAATTGATTTAGCACCTTAAAAAACCCCTCAGGCACTTCAATTCTATAGATTAAACAAGTTAAACTCAAATTTTTAAAAATATCTACCAAATGCTTATTAAAATTAACTAGAAAAATGCTCTGACAAAATATCATTTCATTTATAAGTTTGTGTGTGTGTGTATAACAACCCAGATTTAAAATAAACAAATAATTATATTAATTTATATTATTAATAATCAACACCCAACTACATTGGTCATCTTTTTGGGCACCTGGAACGAGATAACACTAGCATCAAAGCCTTTATTGAAATGTGGAGGAATGGAATCTTCTCAAGCCCTGTCTTGAATGGGGCTTGGAGCATTGCTTTAGGCTTCTTCCTCTAGGCTATATGGAAAGAACAAAATAGAAGGATCTTTAAAGAGCAGAGACTATCTCAGGCAGAAATATGGATAAGAGTCCTCCAAAACACAAGAGAAACAATATTAGCAAAGAAGTGGCATCCAGATGATTGGCAGGTTTCACCTCATGAAGAAAGGATCCTCTCTACCTTAAATCTCTCATCGCAAATGCTTGCCCCATTCTCCTAGAAGCTCCTAGTTTTGCCTAGATCCTATCCATCCAGTTTTTTAGCCCCTCCTACCATTTTTATTAAACTTAATTTTTATGGGGCCTCTAAAGGTAACCCTGGAGACTCTGCATTCAGAGGTCTATTCAAGGATTCCCAGTGTCTTGTTCATCACCTCTATGTAGCCGACTTTGGTTTTGTAAGCAACAATGAGGCAGAATTCAATGCAGTAAACATGGGCTTCTCATTGCAAAACAAGAAGGATACAGACAGTTGGTGGTTAAGGCGACTGCAACCTAATTATTGAAACAATTAAAAAGCTTAATCATGGCACCAAATGGAAGAAACTTAGCCAAATTTAGAGGACAGATTGCTTGATTTAGGAAATCAGTGAGCTCATTCCTTGCTTTGACTATATTATTCCCTCGGATGTTCCAAGGACTAGAAATAAAGTGGTTTCCTTTTTGGCTAATTGGGGATGTCTTCATATGGGTATGATCCTTGATTCCCCCTGGGCACAAAATCATCATGGGGAGGAGATGGATCCTTTGAAACAGATTCTAGCTCAGGATGCTTCCCACAACCGAGACCTAGAGGAGGAAGGCATTTAGGGTTCCCGATCGGGGTGCGAGACAACTCATTGTCCATCTCAGAACTCTCGTCATGTGTGAAATGATCATTGAAAGGGTCAGAGGGCAGATCCACCCTCACCCTCGCATGCTTGATCAGGTCAATGGAGTGGTTGCACGTATGGGTTGTGTTAATGGTGATGAGACAAGTTGTGGGGTTCTTAATCTCTAGGTGGGTAGAGCTCAACGTCCCATGCATGCATTTGTCTTGTGTTGGTTTTTGGCTCCTGGAGGTAAGTGTAGGTTCTCGGCAACCACTCTCTTGTCCACAAGGAAGGTCAGGCGGGTCTGCTTCTGGGATACGACTAGTCTTCTCTGGTTCATGGCTCTTTCAGTCGGGAATGTTCTTCTCCTTTTATCCACTCTTCGACCTCGACCTGCACATTCTTTTAATGTCTCTTGAAATCTTAATGATAATCTCTACAATACGATTCTCGTGAGAAATGGAAATCATTGTCTGGAAAATGGGAAAGTTTTATGGTTTTGGCATATGTAATGTTTGTTGTTTCTATTCCGATATCTATTTTATTTGGCATTCTACTGTCTCGAATGGGAATGGATGGTATATTTTTGGTTCGGAGTCTTCTGTTGGAGGAATGTTTGTTCGTTGGTAATGGTTATATATTTGAATTGTTGGCCTTAAGCATAGGAATGAACATAAATTCTTTCCATATGATCTATTATGTCTATGGTGTGGACCTCACTATTATTGGGCTAGGGGAATCGGTTTATGGAGCCTTCTTCCTGAGACGACAAACTAATCTTGGATTTTCTTTGTTTATTGACTCAATTGAGCACAGGGTGTTGGTACACAGTGTTGAGCATCGAAAGTGGTTGTCCTATTCGACCCTTAGTTTCTATGAAAGGCTCAAGCCTAACAATGTTTGCCTCTTTCTTTTATTTCATGTTATTGTGTCAAGTTCTCAAAACTTATGTAATCACCCTAACCGTGAGCAGATGGTCTAGTTCTGGACTGTGGCTCGTCCTGTTCGGTCGACATTTTATGGCTTTGTTGTTTGGTTGATAATTCAAATGACTTGTCCATCCCTTGGTGTTAGCTCGTACAGAAATGGGGGTTGAGGTCGTAGTCGACAGTCGAGGAACCGAGGCGACAGGGGTTCATCCTCAAGAAGAAGTGACCACAAGACTAATGCTCAAATCATCAATGAGGCAGCTCGGGCTTATAATACAGGCACCCCAATCCAGGTTAAACAAATTATCTCGACATGGGAAGTAGAATTAAATCAACAGGTAGAAGTTGAAGTTCAGATAGAATATTGGCACGACTTAGTTCCCGAACGAGGACATACTCAAGGCCGCACTACTCAATATAAACAAATTTTCCATCTCTACTAGCTTATGAAAAGTATTGTGGCCAAAGCTATCATGACCTCTCCTACAGGCTCTGTCAAATTTGATTAAGGTTTTCAGGAAATTCATAAATAACTTCAACTTATCCAATTCCAAATCTGATTTAGAATGTTCATCTTGGATGCATTGAGCAACACATTCTGTGTCTTCTTCAGTCTGAAAAAACAAGTTCTAGTGCTAAGGACCCAACTCCTTTGGAGTCCTCTGATGAGTAATAGTCAGTTTGGATAAGGCAACAACTATTTTTGTTTAATTTTCTTGATGTATATGTTGGCTAGTAATCTATACTATAGCTATTTAAGTAATAGATGGTTTCCGGACATTCATTCTTATAAGGCATTTTTCGGCGGACTTAAACTATTGAGATTTTGGATGGCATATAATGCAGTTTGGTGGCCAACATCCCTGGTTTCCCAATGGGTAGGTTGAGCCCATTGGACGTTTTTTTTATGGATGTAACCTGCTTTAATGAAAATGAATGAACGAAAAGGTCTTGCCAAGCTTACGAAAAAAAAAATAATCAACACCCAACTATTCAACTATTTAACATAGAATTTTTGAAAAATATGAGTAGAGACAACTTACCTGTAGTGATGATATTCTTTACTTTTGTTTTTGGAGTTGAATTCTCTTTTAATTCTGCTAACCACAACAAAGATTTTGGGGATGACTCTCCACCCAACTGTAGGCTTAGCTACACATAATCTTTCTACAGTTGGCCACCCCTGAGCCCTCAATCAACATACTACTGTCAGGGAATCCTTTGTCTCACAACACTTTTCTCCCAAGAGAATGGATGAAGGAATGGATGAATCTCATCCTCCTCATCGTCCATTAAATAGATTAAAAAATGGAAAGGGGTCTGCATACACACATTCCATGTGTCAACATGCAACTTTTATTTCTTTATTTTAAATTTTACTTAATTTAATATTTCTCTTAATTTAACTCTTTCTTATTTTATTCTTTTTTATTTTTTGTTAACTTTACTTATTCTTACTATTTTTATAGTTTACTTTTATATATAGTTATTTAGAACTGCATTTTATTTATTATTATTATATTATCTTCATTATTTATTATTTATTTACTATTATTATATTTTCTTTATTATTTACTATTTATTTACTATTATTATCTTTTATTTATTGTTTATTATTTATTTACTTATATTTTAATATTATATTATTTTATTTATTTATTATTATTAGGGGTATTACATACTCCCCCTCTTTAAGGAACTTCGTCCCAAAGTTAAGTTGAATTATTTAACATTTTATTTTATTTAGTTATTTATTATTTCATGTTTGCCCCACATCTCTATTGAACTAGTATAACCAGCAGGCATCGAAAGTTTCCACAACACTTGGGAAATCCCAAGGAATCTTTGTCCTTTTTCCCACTTTCAAAACCAGGCATAAGCCTCATTGGTCTATACCATAGCCTATGGTTGGCCCCAAGGCTCGCGCCAAGGCTTAGACCTCATCTGCCCCAAGGTAGGCATCCGGTCCCAATACTCAATGACTTCGGGCATCTTGCAAGGTTGGCCCACTCCCTCCACACTCACTAAGGTGCACAGCCCCAGGCATCAAAGTCCTTACACCCCCACCAGACTTCAGCATCCCAATCCAATATTAGGCACTTGACCTACAATATCAGGCACTTGGCCTCCTCAAGATGGTCCCATAGCCTCTCAAGAGCTATCCATTAAGAGTTATGCAAGACAAAGGAGCCACTGGCATATGTAGTGTTGATTGAGTCTATCTCCAGCCCATATGGTGTTACATATTCTCCCTCACAAGTATGGGCTCCCATGATATCATCAAATAAATCGGCCCTCTCCGCCCATTTGTGGAGTTAATTTCAGTCACCACAGTTCAACATGCAACCAATGCATTAGTTATAATCATAGTATCAAAGAAAATAATCCATATGCCCACTCTTGCATGTCATCCTTATAACATAACATTATTGTTGTCACAACATTCTTAATAGTAAAGAATTGCATGCTCTTGCATGTCGTAAAATCAACATGTGATTACCACATTCTTCACATCATAAAATATCCTCATATGTTATAACATCAACATATTTTCATCAAAGATATATCATGACATCACATAATAAATGAACCACATGTCAATATACATCATATCATAACATCATGCTCCCTATGCATATTATATCCATCATGAGCATTCAACATCATTATCATAACAAATAAATAAATAAATACCACATATACATCATTAACCTTTCATCAGAACTATATCCATTTACCACATACCATCACATCATGAAACATCATTAATATGAGAATCATCTCAATACCTATCAAATATAGATCAACAATACGCTTTAAGCATTCTTATCATGAACTAATTTCATTTACTTATATAAACAATGAATATTAACTATGAATTAAGATTACTCAACATCCCTCTAGGATCTATGTTATCTCATTAGTACTATTAGTGTCATATTTTCATCAAGGTACCAATTACTTTTCAATAATCATTTCTTGGCCTTTCTATTAGGAAGTTTACCATTTACACTGTAGGTATACTCATCTAAGTACATCGTTAAATTTCAAATGAACCTCATTATCTTGAGCCTTAATCTCTCATTAGATATTCTTCCTTGCCCAAGGAAATTTTAATGAAATTCATTTTTAAGATATTACTGTTTGTACAATCATTTCAATCATCAATATCAAGTTAAAATTCCATGATCACTATACATATTTTGCTTATCCATTCTAGTATCGTTCTACTTAATGACACACATACACTAGGTCATCTTTGTTTAAGTTTGTTATCTTGCTTAATCAACTTGAATGAGGGTTTGTTGATTCCTAGTAATTTGTCCATAATTGTGTAATTATCATTATACATCCTCAAAAGACCTTATCTCATCAAGTTTTCATCTCAATACCACTTGACCTCACTTCTTTTGTCAATTTGTGCATATTCTTCTTGAAGTCTCATTATAGAATTTCCAACAACATATGTTCTTATGCTTCATGCTCAATGTTTTCTCATTAATCCAACTAGTTCACTTCCTTTTACATAAGTTAAACAATCGTTATCCTTGAAACATTTTCCAGTCATTTCTCACCAATTACAAGTATTCATAAATTCCAATATTGACACTTTTAAATTTTATAGGTCATCACTTTGACCCTTACCAATCATGTTATTCAATCCACTCACCAATATCCTTGAGAGAACTTTCCACTTGAGATAGACCTATAATTTAGCCCTATACATTATTACATTTTCACAATTCCCTTCACACTTTAATGTTATGCACCTTAAGAACTGTATGAACTTTAATTAGCTACTCCAATCTTAAAATTTCATATTGTTGTTATTCACGTTAGCACCATGCTCAACTATCACTAATGTTGGACTTACCATGAAAACAATACCTTAATGCTAAGGCATTTTTCCAATTTATGCTTGCAAAATGTTACCAATTTCTATTTTCACCTTATTTATTCCCATCCTATAGACATTCATGGATTATGTAATCATAGGTTACCATAATTCCTACAACTTTAGAACTTCATAATTATCACTATCATTAAACTTCATTAACTGTTATGAATGCCTATTGCAAAATCTTCCATCATATTCTAGGATAGTTTATTACTTCTTATTGATTTCTTGCGCTTGTTTGTGAAACTTGCACTCATTCCCTTAAGTATCTATCCAATACTATTCTCTATTTATCTCATTATTGCAAGTGGGTCATGGTCACCATGCCTACCGTTCATTATCATTAATAATAAATTGGTAAGCTCCTCCCTTGCCATTCCTTCTTAGATAGCATCATTAAATATATATTGTTAAGATTAAGAATCAATCTTAGAACCCCTCCTTCTTCTTTTTTTCTTTTAATAATTTTCAATACCCTTATCTCCTTATACTAATTTTTCCATAATGTTAGTTGTTAGCACTATTTTTTTTCCCTTAAGAAAAAATCGTAATTTTATTAAAAATAACAAAATTACATTTTGTAGATGCTGAGGCACATATGCAAAAAGCAAATCAAAAGACTGTTGTCAAAAGAAAAACCAGAAAGAAAGTAACCAGAAGAAATATAATGTACATATGGAATCATGCTTTTCTCCCCTTTTTCTTCTCAACCTTTCACCACTCCCCTTAAGTCGGTGAGGATTGTCCTTATCTGAATCAGAGTGAGATGGGGAATGATGTCTTTTGGCTCCACTGGTGTCTGTTGTGTCTGGTATCTTCTTCGGCAAAGAGTCCATCAGTTCCTATGCTACAAATTCCTCAGTTTCTGGCGCCTTGTGTGTCTGATTGTTCGCTTTGGGGATGGTTTTCGTAGCTTCTTCCTCAATAGGGACATCATCAGGATCTGGTGGAGGGATGGTTGCCTCCTCATCCTCTGCTACTTCATATGGGTTCACTGTGCGTTTCCAGCCTCTTAGTTTTTTTTATTGTTTCTTGTTTCTTCTGGTTTCTTTTTTGGCTTGTGGGCAGTTACTAAGAAGGTGACCTGTTTGTTGACAGCCACGACACCTGAAGGCCGTGTTCTCATAATCTAGTGGTTGTTTCCACTATGTGTTGTTATGGATCAGAATTATGCTGTCAGGTAAGCCTTGACTAAGATCTACCTCTACACAAATTCTGGCAAAAGTATGTATGCCTCTCGAAACTCTTTCCACCTCTAGCTTGAGGTATTTTCCTATCGCAATCCCCATTTCTTTGAGGACTTTGGGTAGCCAGAAGTGTAGCGAGAGGTTATGTATCCTGACCCATACCGGCATTTTGGAAACCACCATAGTAGTAGTGTCAAAACCTAGGAACCAGGGAGTCATGAAGAGTCCTGCATTGCCCCAGAACCATGGACCCTCATGGAGGGCATATTCCCTTTCCTTGACCGTGTCGAATCTGACAATAAAAAAACCTTTGGAGCATAAATGGATATCACAGTTTGTTGTCCATGTGGAGTAGATCCATTGTTGTAATGCATCTGATTTGGGCCAAAAGCCATTGAATCTGCATATGACAGCCTTTGTATAAAAATCAGTATAAAATTTATTTACCTCAGGCAGAGCGATTGTCAGTACTAGAGTCTGCATTTTTTGCTCCACAATATAGGGTCCAGGTAGATCTTGTGGTGGTGCTGGCTTGTTGATGGCTTCCCCCTTCCCTTTGATGGCATCCTTGAAAGAACATGTACCCTTTGAGCTAGATCCAAAGCTTCTGCCTCTCAGCCTCGTGTTTAGGATGATGGTTGAGTCTGGCACAATTCCATAGTCCTGCACTGTATATTGGTCCTGTAAGATTTGTCCTGCATATATCAAGCTTTGCATGTTTGCTGATATGCCTGTATGTGCTTGTATTTCATACTTTATATCCTCTATCAGCCTCCCCTTCCAGGTTTGCTTGCATATCGTTCTTCCTAACAGGGTTCTGATAAAGATTTGTATCAATTCCTGACCGGAGTCCTTGGTGGATAGTGTTGTTCTTGGCCAGGATCCATCTGTTATTTGGGCCGCTGAAGCAGTAGGATATGTGCGCTCCGGATCATGATACTCTTCTTGTAGCTGCAGTGGTGAACCCACATTGTGTGTGTTCCTTATCCCCTTCTTGTCTGTAGCCTCATGGATAATGCCCTGCACAGGTCCAGATTCAACATTCGAGTTTCCCTCATGCCATACAGCCCCCTCAGAGATTCGAGGACTCGGGTCGAAGTTATATGCCTAGGCGTACTCCTTTATAGCTATCATCCAATGCTTGATGATTCATATGCGGAAGGTCGGGATGTTCTATCGGACAAACCCTAACTCATCCCTATTCCAACAGTGTTTCTCTATCCAAGGTTCTCGATCTATTGGATCTTGGTGTTTCTGTCTATTGTATACCGGATCGGTTAAATCGATGGCATATCTGGGATATTTGTGCCCTTCCGTAGTGAGAGTGAACAACCCGGCTCCTTGCAACAGCCTTCCAGGGCTGCAATAGCAGATCTGGTATACAGACCTGCAGATCCAACACTGTCAGCATCGAGAACCCCATTCCTTTTCTCCCATATTTTATTGCTCAGAGGATCCGACTTTGCTGCGCGTCGCTGGTGGTGGCTTGCCCTGGCCCCTTCTGCGTTGGGCATGGACGTCGTGGCACCTTTGGGTATTCCATGCTTCAAACCCTCCCATCCTCCATGGTCGAGATTCTTTTCAAATGTGGGCACATAAGGGTTCATGGCGCAGACCTGATCACCGTGCGCTGTTTCCTCCTGGATTGGGTTGTCATTCCCTACATTTTTTGATTTGAGGCGTGGACATTAAGTTGCAGAGGCAGCCATGGGTTCTGCATGCATCCTACTTCCTTGATTAGATTTCCTCTTCCAGTTCTTAGCACTAATACTTCAATGTT
This sequence comes from Pinus tabuliformis, assembly GCA_031772625.1. NCBI lineage: Eukaryota > Viridiplantae > Streptophyta > Pinopsida > Pinales > Pinaceae > Pinus > Pinus tabuliformis. The sequence goes on from CM062813.1 coordinate 363,735,641, forward strand.
GTATCATTTTCTTTCCCCTTTTTAAGAGGAGATATCCTCAAAACAAAGTCATAACATCTTGAATTCTATTATATGGGCACTTTAAATACATTCCACATCCACTTTAAATATTTTCCACATCAAATTCCCAATTCTTTATGGATTGTATATCGTACTAATATTTTCCCTTTGATAAGAAAACATGATAATTGATAAACATTACCTCCTTTCATTTATATCACTAAATTCTCACTTCCAAATTACATCATTCCTAGTAGGTTGTCATAGTAATCATCACCCCATAGTCTCATCATAAATAAGTTTGAAAAGTTTGTTGTTGATTGGTCCTCATCTCATTGGGATATAAAAAAGCTTAAAACACTTCAACCTTCCAATATTTCGTTAAGTTTCCACAATGCATCACTCTAAAAGGTGTGCCTCTTAAGAAGTGCAAACATAAAGATCTTAGTGACAATGCAATTCCTATAGTTATTTTTTTAATACAACCTTTTTAAGATACATATGAGTTACATTAATTTCAAAACAATCAATTTGTGCATAATCCACCTTAATTCACTCAAATATGAATTTTCACACCTAGTTTGCACATGTAACTTGGCAAATTTAGCCTATTATTAGTCTCGAATGTTACTTCATATTGGATGACCTCTTCATAATATTCATAGTTAGGATTTCATTATCATTCTTTCCTTCTTCAAGAGTTTACATCCTTAAATTAAAGTCAACCAACAAACTACCAATATTCACCATGAATCCAAAATTTCAGTCACTCCATCTTACTTAACCAACTAATCCACATCATTATTACTAGGTTTTTGTTTATTGACTTCTCCTCCAATGCAAGTAATCAAATATGATATCAATCCTTGCATCTTTTCTTCTTTTATTTCATCTTCAACTTTTTTTCTCTTTTTTTTAATATTCAAATAATTTTTTTATCAATTATTAATTTACACTCAAATTTCTTATTAAACCAAATACCACACTCATAAATATTATAAATATTAATTTTATCAACCTTCATACAATGAAATATTACAATGTACTTCTAATAAATAATAAAATAGAATAATAACTTATCAATTCTAAGATAATATCGTAATATTAACTAAAGAAATTCAACCTTCATTACCCATTTCAACATAGAACTTTAATAATAATTAAACAAATTCAAGCTCTTTCATCGAGTTTTTTAAATGGATGAAGCCACATCTAATAAATTATTCCCAATCTTTAAAATTTCTATTCATTTTTATACTATATGTTAATATATGTTCTATATAACATTCATTACTAAACTAATTATTTACTATTTATTATATAACTAGAATTACATTTCCAAACAATAAACTCCTTCAAAAACCAAAATTTAGGCACAAAGTTTTATTATCCCTAACCTTATTTTAATTAATTATTTATTTGTTATATAAATAGAATTACCTTTCCAAATAACAAACTATTTCAAAAACGAAATTTTAGGTACAATTCATACTTTTAAACATGATGTTTTTCTTCTCTGCAGTATTTTATATTCAAATTTTTATATTTTTATTTTTAACACTTACATGATAGCCATGAATACACAATGAAGTGGACAAAGGGTCAAAGAGAAGTCCAAGCACATGCATCATGGCAATGTATCCTATTGCAGTTGGACAGTGCTTTCAAAAACCCCAATTTTCAATCTTGATTCCGGAAAAGCCATTAATGGATTGGAAGATGTGGGATTGAGGTTTGGTACGGTTGTCGAAGAAGCACAGGTCAACCATTTTTTTAAATATTTAAATTAGACAAGAATAATATTAATGACTTTGCATAGGTCTTACATGGCAAGGTAAGTCTTTTTTCCTGAGGAAAAATCACAACTTTCAATTAATAAAAATAAAAAAGTCACATAGAGTAGATGCACAAATGCATTCATGTATTGTCCCTCAGGACCAATGTATGTGCTTTAAGCACTCATAGTAGCTAGGCTACAAAAAAGAAATTACATTTGGCTAGATAAACAAGTTTTTTTTTTGACATTTTATCAAACCCCAAGTGATGGAACTGCTGAAACAATTGCCAACTCTTTATTTCATAGAATTTTTGGGGCTTCTTTATCTGAATATGAGATCTGAGAAACATGGGATCTCTTTGTTCCACCTAAGCCTTGATTATTTCTCTTGTCCTTGTGTTGGTTCTCATGGATTGAAACTACTGTTGAGTTATTGAGAATCTCTCCCTATTTGTTATGATCCTTTTGCTTCCCTTCTCCCTCATTTTGAGAACCTTGTTGATTTTGTGTCTCTGAATGTTGTTGGGTGTCATCCATTTCTTCATCCTCATCATCTGAAGAAGGAGGATATGGGAATTTCCATCCTTTTTTCTTTCATGGTCTTTTCTTTGTCCTTTTCTTTGCTTGATTGCAGTTGTTTTGCAAGTGCCATGTTTGATGGAAAATCCAGCATTTAAAGGCGGTATTTTCAAAATCTAACCATTTTGTCCACTTGAATTCTTGATGTGTCAATTGAATACAACCAGGAAGGTCTTTGCTTAAATCCATCTCCACACATATGTGTGCAAAAGTGAAGATACCATTGTCCATTCTTTCTCAATCCATTTTTAGTAACCTTCCCACAGAGTTCCCAATGCCTTCTAGGACTTGGCGGTGCCAAAAGGGAAGTGGAAAAATATGTAGCCTTACCCAAACCAACATTTTTGTAACCACCATTGAGTTGGCATAAAAACTAGGAAACCATAGGGTTACAAAGAGACCTACCCTTCCCTAAAACCATGGTCCTTCATTTATGACATAATCAAAGTCTTTTTTATTATCAAACTGAACCACAAAAAAACCTTTTGCACATAAATAAATGTCACAATATCTAGTCCAATTGAGGTAGATCCACTCATTTAGATCTTCAGATCTGGTCCAGAAACCATTAAACCGACATATAATAGATTTTGTTTGCAAATAGTGATAAGACCACTTACTTCTAGTAATTATGTGGATATGCATGGGGTTTTCTCCATCTTCTCTACAATGTATAGACCTAGATTGTCCTATTTGGGTTTTGTTTGTCCTATGTGGCAGCAATCCTTCATAATGCATCCTTGAACGAAATTGGACCCTTGCCAACCGAGATTTATCAGTAGATCTATTCCCCAAACCCTTAGGAGGATCAATTTTCCAGTGATGGTTTTGATAAAAAGCTTATACAACTCCTCTGAATTTGGATCTACGCCCTGTGATCTCCCTTCTACCTGTCTTTCATTTGGTCTTTGTCTCTCCATATTGAGAGATTGTCCTCTTAAAATCTTTAGAAAATATTGAGAATCTTCCTTACAGTTCATATCTAAGGCCCCATGACTTGTGGCAATGTAAGTTGTATAGCAAGAAAATTTTGTTGCTCACATGATTTTGATTTGCTTCAAAAACTATTAAAACCTTGTCTTTGAATTATTATGCTTTATCTTGATCCCATCCTTGTGATCTATTCAAATGGAGGGAAGAGGGAGAGAGCCTTCGAGGCAAGCTAGCAATTTTCATAGATTTTTGATCTTGAATATATCTATATATATATATATATTTTCAAATCACAAATACAATTAGTTTTTTTTAATAATCTCCGAGTTACTTTTGCAAAAACCATCTATTTCAGCATTCTTCTTTTTTTTACTTTTTCACTACTTATTTGAATTTTCAAGGACTCAAATTCTTGATTTCGTTCTTTAAAAGATAATTAAAATAATAAAATTAGAAATAAATGAATATAAAAAAGAATGACATAACTCAAAAAAGTATCATGTTCTACATTAAATGATTGATCTAATTTTCATGAAAATCTATCCATAGTAAAAATAAAAATCACAACATCTTTATGGTTCTCTAAACAAATTGAATTTGGAATATATATGTATATATATATATATATATATATATATATATATAGATATAGATATAATTGAATTTGGAATTACGATTATCAAATCCAAGAAGGACACTTACGCTAATTTTATGTATGACAATAATAACTTGGAGGAAGTGTATTCTTACAAGTACCTAGGAATTGATATTCATCACAAGCTCAACTGGAACCATATCATTGAGAAAAGGATTAATGGGGGGTGGAAAGCTTATTTTGGTCTTGAAAATAATTGTAAAATAGCAACCCTTGTAATGTGGGATAAAAAGAAGTTCCTCTTTGAAACTTTAGTTACTCCTGTTATCTTATATGGCTGTGAGGTTTGGGGTTGCAACATCTCTAGAGAATCATGGAGAAAGATTGAGCAAATTCAGAAGCGTTTTATAACTTATAACCTGAAAATTAAAAGTAATACACCCTATCCTATTCTCCTTATCAAATCAGGTCTTTCCCCTATTGAGAGCCTAGCTATGATTAGGTTTCTGTTGTACAAGCACAAACTCAATAACATAGACGACCATAGACTTCCTAAGCTAGCTTTAAATTCCAGCCAAAACCACCTAAGGCTCAATCGGGGGTGGCATAAAGACACAAGGGCATGGTTAAACTATTGGGAGATCAACGAGAATGATGCATTGCAAGACATAAATAACATTAAAGATATTGTTATTTCTAAGTTCAAAGAAAAAATGTGGTGTGAGAAAGATTTAGCGGCTAAAAGAAAATTAAGTTATTAGAAGAAGGTCATCAACCCCACCCTAGAAGATCAAAAGTATCTCTCTATTTTAACTAGCTCAAAGAAGAAAATTAATATAGCAAAGATTAGAACGAATTCTCATGAGCTCCATAGTGAAACAGGTTGTTGGGTAGTTCCTAAAACGCCATGGATGGAAAGGATCTGCCATATATGTGAGAATAGGAACATCGAGGATGAAAACCACTTCCTCTTAGAGTACCCCACGTACAACCACATTAGATCTCAGTTTCACAATCTTTGTTACAATACTTACCTTCCTAGCCTTTTACAATGTCAAAATTATGGTGAGCTCGGAAGGCTTCTCTCCAAGCTTTTTGAGCATAGGAATAAAATCTTAAATCAAATTAAATAATTTGTTTTTAGGTCCGATAGACCAATGTTTGGTCTCAGGGGACGTTAACCATCATCATCATCATCATCATCATCATCATCATATATATAACTCTCTCTTAGAATGTTATCATATCATTATTATTCTATTTTTACAAATATATAACTTTATATTATTAATAATTATGTATGTCATAACAAATTAACTAAAACTTCTTTTTAAGTTTTGGGTTTTGGTTTTCAGATTGAGATATAACTTTAGTTCTTTATAATTAATTTACATTTTAAAATATAAATTTTAATTATTTATAATTAGCTTTTATTTTAGCTATTTCCAAAATAATTTTTAATTTAAAAATAAATTATAAAGTTTAAGATAACAATCAAATAACCTATAGTTATTTATAACCATTTATATACAACTAACTTAAGATAACTTTTAATTTAAATAAATAATAATAATAATAAAATTAAAATACTTTTTGCTTCAGAGTAAAACAACTATTTTAATTATTCATATATTATTATTGTTTTTAATTCATATAAGAGTAGGCTTCTCCAGTTTCAATATATTTATTTTTATAATTTACACCAAAAGTAATGAACAATATATCTAAGCATAAAATTCAATATGCTTTATTAAAAAAATATCTTATTATAGTTAGTGATGTTTATTATTATTATCATCGTCGACATGCAACTTCTCGATATGACACTACTTCATCAACATTATTATTAATGGACATGATATTCCATATATAATTATTTAATATATATATACAAGATGTTAAGTTATTTTTCATACAAGAGTCAATTATTGTCTCTTTACTTATATATATATGTATATATAATATATAAAATTGAGTTTTTTTATAAAATCAATTTTAATAGTAGTCATATATATTTCTCTTTAAATCTTAGGTCCTTCATGTTCGAACCCACTATGATACCATATATAACAACCCCGATTTAAAATATACAAATAATTACATCAATTTATATGATTAATAATAACATCCAGCTATTCAACTATTTAACATAGAGTTTTTGAAAAATATGAGCTGAGACAACTTACCTTTAGCATGTTATTCCTTATTTGTGTTTTTGGAGTTGAAAGCTTTTTGAATTCTGTTAACCACAACGAAGGTTTTGGGACGACTCTCCACCCAACCATAGGCTCAACTGCACATAATCTTTCTACAGCTGGCCACCTCGAACCCTCAATCAACATACTATTGCCAATGAATATTTTGTCTCACAATACTTTTCTCCCAAGAGAATGGATGAATCTTATCCTTCTCATCGTCCATTAAATAAACCAAAAAATGGAAAGGGATCTACATGCACACATTCCATGTGTCAACATGCAACTTTTATTTCTTTATTTTAAGTTTTAATTAATTTAATATTTCTCTTAATTTAACTATTTCTTATTTTATTCATTTTTATTTTTTGTTAACTTTATTTATTCTTACTATTTTTATAATTTACTTTATTTAGAACTCCAATTTGTTATTTACTATTTTATTTATTTATTATTATTTTATATTCTCTTCATTATTTATCATTTATTTACTATTATTATCTTTTTTTAACTATTTATTATTTATTTACTTTATTATCTTTTATTTATTGTTTATTATTTATTTACTTATATTTTAATATTATATTATATTGTTTTTTATCATTATTATTATTAGTCCCTGCCGGGGACTATAAGCGATCGATAGATCGCTGACTTTGGGTTGACCGCGGCGATATTTGGAAATATTTGCTGGTTTTCCTAAGTCGGATTAAGGTTTACGGGGCGGCAATGGTTGGGGGTCTTATTACGCGCTTCACATGGTTCGAGGCGAATGGCACGTGGCGCGCGTGAGGGGCACGTGGTTGCATGCGGTCTGGTGGTCTGATCGGCGGCCAGGTGTCCGTCCTCGAGATGCTGGAACGTCAGGGGTGTGTTTTACTGTCTTCGCGGCATTTGGGTTGGTATTGTTCTGTGCGATGTTTGGTCTGCGGTAGAGGTGCTGCGTGCCCGGGTATTGTTGCTTGCAGTCTGTGCGATTTTTCGTCTGTGGTGGAGTTCCTGCCTGCTCGGTGTGGGTTTGGTGAGTTCGGCTATTGTGTGGCCTGCATGCAAAAGTCGATGGCATTCTAGTTGAATACTCAGGGTTTGTCTTCTAGTTAGATACTGAGGGTTTCTCTTACGTGCATGCAAGAGTCCATGGTTAGTTGAAGGTTATAAGTTAATGGCATTGTGGTTGAATACTGAGGGTTTGTCTTGGCTGTCGTCGGCATGCGGTATGGTGGTCTGATCGGCGGCCAGCTGTTCCTGCTCGACATGCTGGAAAGTTCGGCTTGGGTTTTACTGTCTTCGCGGCCTTTGGGTTTTACTGCCTTCGCGGCCTTTGGGTTGGTATTGTTACTTGCTTGTTTAGCTCTGCAGTCTGTGCGATTTTTCGTCTGCGGTGAAGATCCTGCCTGCTCGGGTATTGTTAGTTGCTTGTTTAGCTCTGCAGTCTGTGCGATTTGTCGTCTGCGGTGGGGTTCCTGTCTGCTCGGTGTGACTTTGGTAAGTTCGGCTACTGTATGCCATTCTGGTTAAATATTCAGGGTTTGTGTTACCTGCATGCAAGAGTCCATTGCTATTTGGGTTTTACCCTGTTCGCGGCCTTTGGGTTATTATGATTACTTGGTTGTTTAGCTGCGCGGTCTGTGCGATTTTTCCTTTCTATTTGTTCTATTGTCTGCGGTGAAAACACAATGCGGTTCCTACCTGTTGTGTTAGCTGCATGCAAGAGTCCATGGTTGTTTGAGCATTATAAGTTAATGGAATTGTGGTTGAATACTGAGGTTTTGTCTTAGCTGCATGGGTTTTATGCAAATTTGAGTAAATGTCTGCGTGAAGCTATGATTGTTAGTTGTATTGTTTAGAGGTTAAGTTCGGCTACTGCATTATAAGTTAATGGCATTTGGATTATTATTGTGAATACTCAGGGTTTGTCTTCTGGTTGAATACTGGGGTTTTGTCTTACGTGCATGCAAGTGTCCATGGTTATTTGAGCATTTTAAGTTAATGGCATTCTGGTTCAATACTGAGGGTTTGTCCATGGGTTGACGGACGCGATTTTTGCAAACATTTGGCATATTTCCTAAGTCGAACTAAGGTTTACGGGGCGGAAAGGGTTGGGGGTCTTATTACGCGCTTCGCATGGTTCGAGGCGAATGGCACGTGGCGCGCGAGGGGCACGTGGTTGCATGCGGTCTGGTGGTCTGATCGGCGGCCAGGTGTCCGTCCTCGAGATGATAGAATGTTCGGCTTGTGTTTTACTGTCTTCGCGGCATTCGGGTTAGTATTGTTACTTGCTTCTTTAGCTCTGCAGTCTGTGCGATGTTTGGTCTGCGGTAGAGTTCCTGCGGTAAATGTCTGCGTGAAGCTATGATTCTTAGTTTTATTGTTTAGAGGTTAAGTTCGGCTACTGCATTATAAGTTAATGGCATTTGGATTATTATTGTGAATACTGAGGGTTTGTCTTCTGGTTGAATACTGAGGTTTTGTCTTACGTGCATGCAAGTGTCCATGGTTATTTGAGCATTATAAGTTAATGGCATTCTGGTTGAATAGTGAGGGTTTGTCTTAGTTGTGGTCGGCATGCGCTGTGGTGGTCTCGTCGGCGGCCAGCTGTTGCTCGTCGACATGCTGGAAAGTTCGGCTTGGGTTTTAGTGTGTTCGCGGCCTTTGGGTTTTACTGTCTTCGCGGCCTTTGGATTGGTATTGTTAGTTGCTTGTTTAGCTTTGCACTCTGTGCGATTTTTCGTCTGCGCTGGAGTTGCTGCGTGCTCGGGTATTGTTCGTTGGTTGTTTAGCTCTGCAGTCTGTGCGATTTTTCGTCTGCGCTGGGGTTGCTGCCTGCTGGGTGTGCCTTTCGTAAGTTCTGCTACTCTATGGCAATCTGGTTAAATACTGAGCATTTCTGTTACGTGCATGCAACAGTTCATGGTTATTTGGCTTTTACCCTGTTCGCGGCTTTGGGTTGTTATTGTTACTTGGTTCTTTAGCTCTGCGGTCTGTGCGATTTTTGTTTTGTATTTGTTGTATTGTCTGCGCTGAAAACACAATGCGGTTCCTGCCTGCTCTGAGGATTGTTGTTACCTGCATGCAAGAGTCCATGGTTATTTGAGCATTATAAGTTAATGGCATTCTGGTTGAATACTGAGGGCTTGTCTTAGCTGCATGGGTTTTATGGAAATTTCGGTAAATGTCTGCGTGAAGCTATGATTCTTAGTTGTATTGTTTACAGGTTAAGTTCGGCTACTGCATTATAAGTTAATGGCATTTGGATTATTATTGTTGCTTGGTTGTTTAGCTGTGCGATCTCTACGATTTTTCCTTTGTATTTGTTGTATTGTCTGCGGTCAAAACACAATGTGGTTCCTAGCTGTTCGGTTAACTCTGTCGCAAACGTTTGGTTGCGGTTGTGTTGTTCCAGATGCAGCTTCTATCGCTCGACTGTGTGTTGTCGCTTTGGTAAGTTCAGCTACTGCATTATAAGTTAATGGCATTCTGGTTAAATACTGAGGGTTTCTGTTACTTGGATGCAAGAGTGCATGGTTATTTCAGCATTATAAGTTAATGCAATTCTGGTTGAATACTGAGGGTTTGTCTTAGTTGCATGGGTTTTATGGAAATTTGGCTAAATGTCTGCGTGAAGCTGTGATTCTTGGTTGTATTGTTTAGAGGTTAAGTTCGGCTACTGCATTATAAGTTAATGGCATTCTGGTTAAATACTGAGAGTTTCTATTACCTGCATGGAACAGTCCATGGTTATTTGAGCATTATAAGTTAATGGCATTCTGGTTGAATACTGAGGGTTTTGTGTGCAGACTTCGTTAACCAATTACGTCATTTGCACATTTTCTCATGGTACTGGCATAGGCTGCGTTGTGCATGCATATGCTATAGACAAGAAGGAATTTGAACGCTCGACTTCGTTGCAGGTACGGTGTTATTCTACTAATTGCATTTTGTCAATTTTTGTATTGCTTGCTTTTTGTCAATTTGTTAGTGTTTTATTTTTTGCGTTGTGTAGGTTTATGGTCCAGTTACTCTAGGTTTATAGTCCAGTTACTCCGTCATCCCTGCTGGGGACTATATGCGATTGATAGATCGCTGACTTTGGGTTGACCGATGCGCTTGCTGGCCGTCGTGATACTGTGGGTTTCTGTTAGCTGCATAGGTTTTATGGAAAACTCTGTAAATGTGGGTTTCAGCCACGATGTCGCTTCGTTATCATTTGAACCGAGTGGACCTGGGCGAAGCTATGGTTCTTGGTACAGATTGAGTCGCAGTTTTTTGTAGTTTGAACTGTTTTTGCACATGAACATCTAAATAAATTGGGGATTTTGAACTGTTTGAAATGTTAAAATATTGAAGATTGCAGTCTGTTTTGTAACTGCACGGTTTCCTATCTTAGGCGTGTATTCAAGGTTTTTCGCTCGTATAATTTATGTATATGTTTGCTTTGGTCCTTAATGTTTGTTCAGGTTTGTAATTCTGTTATGGATGTATGAATATTCGACTCTGATATTACTCCTAGAACGCAAAGTTGCTTTGTTAACAACTTTGTTAAGTTCATTTAGTTAATGTTAAGTTCATTTGCTTTGTTAACAAGTGCTGAATTCAAGGTTTGCTATATTGGTACTAGATGTTGTTCGTTTGCTGTTGCTTATATATTGGATGAAATGTTTCGTTTGCGAAAATTATAAGTTTTTCTGTCATACTGAGGGTTTTTGTTACCTGCATGGGTTTTATGGAAATTCCCGTAAATGTCAGTTTCGAGCACCATGTGACTTCCTTGTCATTTGGGCCAAGATGGCCTAGGTGAAGCTGTGGTTCTTGGTACAGGCTCTGTTGTGCATGAATATGGTCTAGACGAGAAGCAATTTGAATAGTCGGCTTTGTTCCAGGTATGCCATTATTCGACTAATTGCTTTTTGTCGATTTTTGTATTAATTGCTTTTTGTGAATTTGTTAGGCTTTTAATTTTTGCATTGTGTAGGTTTATGGTTCAGTTACTCTAGATTTATAGTCGAGTTACTCTGTGATTGTTTTAAAAAACATAGATATTTAAGCTGTATTTAGTCATTTAGATCTTTTCTGTCATTCAATTATATTGGAATTCAAATCTGAAATTGTCATTGTTTATTTTGTGTTTACATTAATATTAATATTAATATTATCAATTGTTATAATCATAACAACAATATTATTTGAGATGATCCCAACAAGTAGAAGTTGAGTAATGCATGCAACTAGCTCCGTATAATGATGAATCAAGACATTTTGTCTATTTAAACCTTAGATTAAAATGTCATGTTAGCTAGTTATAACCATATTGGTTCTCATATGATGTTCAACTACCTTATTCTGCTCAGACAGAAAAAATTATTTTATTATGAAAACAAAATTACATTTATTATATATGTTCCTGCATTTCACAGATATGCTTAAGCATAGGAAGTGATAAAAGTATTGCTGGGAACATATCTTGTTTCATAAACAGTTTCCAAAAATGTCAATATGACAGCCCTATCATAGTCATTCTAACATATATCGAAGCTTTGAAGCGAGTTTTATCTGATAACAGCCCTGTCATGGTCATTCTGACATACATCAAAGATTTGAAACCAGTTTTGTCTGATGAAGAATCAGGTCCTAGATATGTTCATAAACAGTGGCATAAAAAATTATACATAGATATTGGCATTTAAAAGACATTCCATTAGGTGTCCTTCCACTCTCTGTTGAATCGGCCAAGCTCATGCTACCAAGTGTAATCTTGCTTTTGACAGTCCATCAGTTTCCATGTTCCTGTCTTTGTGTAATCTTGCTTTTGACAGTCCATCAGTTTGCATGTTCCTGTCTTTGTAAACATGTTCAAACATAATGTGTCAAATACTCTGTTTAACGAAGTCGAATCCCGTGAAATATAGGTTGAAGTTTATAATTATCCAATCAATTTGTTGCATTCATCGAATTCACCACAATTTGTGAATCATCAGAGATCTGTAATTTTTGGGCATCTTCTTTCACATGCGACAATTGGCAATAGTCTTGGGACAATTTGCTTAGGCAGATTGTTGCTGTGTTTGCCAAACCTGCCCTTTGAATATATTACATGTTCATCATTTATATGGATCATACCTGCAGTGTCCCATAATGATGGATCTTGTTGAGAAGCATTATGGAATTATGCTTATCCACTACTCGTATCTGGTTCTCAATGCCTTGTTTGGGTTCCTTGATCCTTGAATTCTGTTTAGATCCATATAGTATAACCATATCCAAATGCCGTTAACTTATAATGCAGTAGCCGAACTTAACCTCTAAACAATACAACTAAGAATCATAGCTTCACGCAGACATTTACCACAGGAACTCTACCGCAGACCAAACATCGCATAGACTGCATAGCTAAATAAGCAAGTAACAATACCAACCCAAATGCTGCGAAGATAGTAAAACACAAGCTGAACATTCCAGCATCTCGAGGATGGACACCTGGCCGCCGATCAGACCACCAGACCGCATGCAACCACGTGCCCCTGACGTGCGCCACGTGCCATTCGCCTCGAACCATGCAAAGCGCGTAATAAGACCCCCAACCCTTTCTGCCCCGTATACCTTAGTTCGACTTAAATGAAGACTTCAAAAATTTCAATTGCATCTCAAGTTGCATTAAGCATGAAGTAATGATATTGATAAAGGAAAATATCGTTATCCTTGAACATACCCATTTTGAAGACTGCTTTGTAGAAGCATTGTTTGCAAAAATAAAAGTTGACACATTAGAAATTGCAATACTCAATATATATGCATTGCCACATGCAAACCTAAACAATATCCTCAACGTCATTGCAAAATCCTTTTACCAGTTAGATCTAAACAATATCATAGTTATACTAGGGGACTTGAATATTGATATGGTGCATTGCAATCAAAAAACAAAGTAGCTAGAAACCTACATGCAAAACTACAATCTTCATTTCCTAGTTGACAAAACTAATAGCATGTACAAATCATTGATTGACCATGTTTGGGCAAATCTAGGCAATATAAACTATAAAATTCTCGTATTGGATGCATATTGGTCTGACCATGATATAATATCTGTTGTCCTTGACCTATGATACACACATGAAACAGTTTACAAAATTCCAAATTTTGACATTTTTGCAATATCTCATTGCTTTTATCATATCTATTTTACTAAAGCATACTACAATATCTTTTTGTGGTAAACGAAGTGATAACAGCATACATACTATGCATTCTATTCTACATTTGCATATATGGCGTTCTGTATTGATCAATGCAACTTATGCCAGAGACAGCCTTTTCAATTAATGAACAGAACTATCCTATCATAAATTTGCAGATATGACCCCATCTATTTATGCATGCAGATTCTACTAGTAAAACCCTTTTCAATTGAACAGAACAACCAAGAAAAAAGAACAACAACATGCAACATAAACAAACACAGTATATTCTTTTTGCCTTTCCTTTTCCATGGATCATGCATCTTGTGTTCTTGTTCAAGTTTTACTTTCATATGTTCTTTTGACTTGTACTAAATATGTCTTGCTATTCTATAACATAGCATAAAACTTGAAAAAGGAAATGAAGCAATTCAAGAAATAGAATGCATAAGCCAATTAGAAAGCGCAAACAAATCACTTGTTTTGCAAAGCTATGTCTATGAGAACTACACAAAAATGGTAATTTGTATTTAGAATATTAATGTCTACTATATATGCATTCTATTTTTATTTTTACATATGTATGGTTCTATGGTTTTGATGTTCTTGTTCAGTTTGCACTAGATATATGTTAGTATTCTATAACATAGCCTAAATCTTCAGAGACGAAACGAAACAATTGAAGAAATAGAATCCATAACGCAATTAGAAAGGGCAAGCCAACCACTTGTTTTGCCAAGGTATGTCTATGACAACTATACAAATATGCTGATTTGTATTTAGAATGATAATGTTCAGCAAGGTATGTCTATAACAACTATACAAATATGCCAATTTGTATTTAGAATGTTAATGTTTAGTATATATCCATTCTATCTTTACATATGTATGGTTCTATGGTTTTAATGTTCCTTGTTAACTCTTTACTTCTATATGCTCTTTGAAATTGAACTAAATATATGTTCCTATTCTATAACATAGCATAAATCCTGGAAAAGGAAAACAAACAACTGAAGAAATAGACCACATAACTCAATTAGGAAAGGCAACCCAACCACTTGCTTTGAAAAGGTATGTATGGCAACTATACAAATATGCTATTTGCTATTTAAAATATTAATGTTTACTATATATATCTCCTCTTTTTACATATCTATATTTAAATGTATATATGTCAGATCACGCCACCAAACCCCCGTGAAGCTTCTCAACGCCAAAGTCTTTCCCAAAGAACGATCTCCCTTTTTCAACGAAACTGCAAATGTTTGCATTGGTAGTTTTGTTGAAAAAGGGACATCGTTCTTTGGGAAACACTTTGGTGTTGAGAAGCTTCAGGGGGGTTTGGTGGCCTATTGATGTCAGTCATGTTCAGTTTTTGCCAGCTTCATCAATATTTTTTTGCAAAGCTGTACAAGACAACTGCAAAAGCCAACCCTGGTAAGCAATTGCACATAATGGAAGAAATAATAGATGTTCAGAATTACAAATTCAGATTGCAATACATTTTGCCTGACAACATTGATATTGTATTAAAAAGAAATGGTCTTTTTAGACTAAATGCATTTTCATATACTGTAGCAGATTGTCTATTTGACTCGTTCGAAATGCTTCTACATTTTCGTTATACTTCAAATGAATTGCGAAATGCGTTAATAGACCACTTTCTTTTTTGCTTAAAGAACAATGACGTTGAAACAATACAGTCATATCAATATGAACTAGCACCTTGGTTCCTATACGAGTTACATCGTGTTAATGATATTGGTACATATCTTCATAAAATGCATTATTCTGCATCTACAAATATAAAGGAGTCTGAACGAGGTTTATGGGGTAATACCTTTTGCATACGTTGGTTAGCTAAATGACTAGATATATCAATTGCATTAATGTTGGAAACCACTTTAATATCAGTTTGAATCTTCTGCTGCATTGTTGACGTTCTGTTTTACTTGGTGATGCATCAGAAGAAAAACAGCTTCAATCAGGGTAGAAGGAGGTTCAAGTTAGCGTGAATCTGAAGTTTGATCGCAAATACAATTCTGTAACCAGCAATAGCATTGCATACGATAAAACACCTTTAAGCAGCTTGATCTTATATTGAAATTGTGTTCTTCCCTGCTCACATAAGGCAAGTGCAATCTGCAACTATTTGATGCTTCTTTCTGTTTGCAACTATTTCAGGTTTTTTTGCAAATACCTTATCCAAACATCTTTGTTTTATTTATGGCTCAACATATTATTAGATGCAAAATTGAGTTCAGATGTTTTAGATTACACTGCCATGTTATTTTAGTCTTGCATAATTTGACTACTGTTTTGACTCAACTAGTTTATTTGCATGAGCAAGTACACTTGATGATACAAAATGCAACTCGTCACACAGCATCATGATGATGTTACATGTGTTTATTCTTTCCCAAATATTTCTGTTGGCTTACCTAAGTTGTCAAATTTTTCCATCGCATGGAGCACCGCATCAAATTCTGTTGGATTCAGATATAGATAGAAATGACTTTTTTGCAATTCTTTATCTTCTAAAACAGAACCGCTCACAGTTCAACGTGAAAGTACGTTTATTTTCTGTTTCACTTGCTTTTACATATATGTCTCTAAAACTTTGCTACGTGTTAGTCTGGATTCTGTGTGCATTCTGTTTTAGTTTAATTGCATTCATTTGACTCGAGAATAAAAAAACAAAGATCATGACACATAGTTACTAGTCCCTGCCGGGGACTATAAGCGATCGATAGATCGCTGACTTTGGGTTGACCGCGGCGATATTTGGAAATATTTGGCGTTTTTCCTAAGTCGAATTAAGGTTTACGGGGCGGAGAATAAGGTTTATTTGGCGTTTTAAAATAACCATGATAAAGAATGTCCAAGCAGTAAGTTTACCTCAACCCATTTCATTTTTTATATCATTTGAAGTGCACTTCACACACAGTGTTGTCTATGCAGAAGCTACTTTGGAGTACTTCGGCAAGGGGACTTAAAACTTTTTATGAAACGCGTGCCTAAAATTTCTAGTCGGTTCTTTGCATTTAATTGCCTACATCCTCAGCATTCTGCAATATTTTCAGCCAATGTTTCTATTAGACCTCATTGAAAAGCACATGCTACAGGCTTTGTGCCAAAAGTTTATGGCTTTGTAGCCTCACACTTTTGATCTCTCCTTCTGCATTCTCATGTTTAGCTAGTTAGCGTGAATCTGAAGTTTGATCGCAGATACAGTTCCTAACCAGTAATAGGATTGCATATGATAAAGTACGTTTCAGCAAGTTGATCTTATTTTGAAATTGTGTTGTCTAATTGGCAGGGATGCTGTACCGACTTCTGATATGAGGCACACAACAGCTGCCAATATTAGAATATTACAAAGAGAACAGCTTCCTCGGTGTGCTTTCGAAACTCATCAATTGGTTGAGGTATGTACAATACTCACTTTCTAATAAACTGTTTTTGCAAATCAAAACAGATCTCGTCAACATTGCAAAGCTGCAACAAGCCATCTTAGGCATGTGTTTTAGTCTTATACAGCTTTAGTCAACAAAGCAACCTTCCGTTCTAGGAGTAATATCAAAGTCGAATATCCATAGATCCATAACCGAAAAACCTTGAATACACTCCATAGCTTGACTCAAGTTGTCTCGTTCCAAATGTCGGTCGAAACCGACATTTACAAAAATTTCCATAAAACCCATGTAGCTAAGGCAAGTCCACAGCATCACGGCCAGCAGAAACCGCATTGTGTTTTCAGCGCAGACAATACAACAAATACAAACGAAAAATCGCAGAGATTACAGAGCTAAACAACCAAGTACCAATAATAACCCAAAGGGCGTGAACACAGTCTGATTCATACCAACGTTACATAACGGCTTGGGAGTCACCGGACCACCTGCCCTTCACCTCCAACGATGTGAGGCCCCCAATAACAACCCAAAACCTTTCCACCCCCAAAACCAACCTTTCCAACCTCCAAAATCTTGGTTTGACTTAGCTTATATCGCTCATTAAAGCCATGCAGATAAGAGAAACCCTCAGTATTTAACCAGAATGCCATTAACTTATAATGCTCAAATAGCCATGGACTCTTGAGGGAAACGAAGAGACAATAAACCCAAGTCGAGTAACTTTTCAGGATCTCGACCAGGGACAGTTGTCCGCCCACAAGACCACCACAGACGAAAAATCGCACAGACTGCAGAGCTAAACAAGCAAGTAACAATATCCGAGCAACCAGGAACTCCACCACAGACGAAAAATCACACAGACTGCAAAGCTAAACAAGCAAGTAACAATACCAACCCAAAGGCCACGAAGACAGTAAAACCCAAGCCGAACTTTCCAGCATCTCGAGCAGGAACAGCTGGCCGCCAATCAGACCACCATAGCGCATGCCAACCACAGCTAAGACAAACCCTCAGTATTCAACCAGAATGCCATTAACTTATAATGCTCAAATAACCACGGACTCTTGCATGCTCGAATAACAAGCTCAATTGTTGATGCGTTGCTATGAACACACTTTATTTACTGATCATGTTTTCTTTGTATGGTCAGATTTCTGATGCCAAAGTTAATCTTCTTGAAGTTAGACCAGGAAAATCTGAATCACTGATTGAAATTTCAGGCAATCCACAGCAAACAACTGCACCAATTTTGTATGCAGTTCTTGATCTCTCTCTGACATTTTCCAACATTTGCCAACAATTCGTCTACTGTCCCTCTGTTGCTACTTTTTGATTTTGATTTCTTACAACAAAAGCAGATTCCTTGATTCAATTAAATTTCTATTTAAGATAATTAACCATAAATCTGCCTGCAAACACGAACCCCTGCAGTACTAACTATATGCTTTGTTTCAAAATTCAGTCAAATTGCAATATAAACAGTATTGGCAATTTCTCTGAGTTTCAGGACCCAATTCTTTGTCAACAGACTTCTGCCAGATTTGAAAGGTACATAACATTTGCAAAATTTTGTCAATTGCTACTATCATAGTGCTTTTGCTGATCAGTGTTTCTGTGCTAATGTCCTTGACATTGTATATCACCTTTGGCAGTGTGACAACCATAAATCTGTCTGCAAACATGAACCCCTGCAATACTAACTAACTATATGCTTTGTTTCAAAATTCAGGCAAATTGCAATATAAACAGTATTGGCAATTTCTCTGAGTTTGAAGACCCGATTCTTTGTCAACAGACTTCTGCCAGATTTGAAAGGTACATAACATTTGCAAAATTTTGTCAATTGCTACTATCATAGTGCTTTTGCTGATCAGTATTTCTGTGCTAATGTCCTTGACATTGTATATCACCTTTGGCAGTGTGACAGCAGCTGGTCAGCTTATCACAAAAACTACAGTTGAAGTTGAGTTTGAGGACCCAATTCTTTGTCAACAGACTTCTGCCAGATTTGAAAGGTACATAACATTTGGAAAATTTTGTCAATTGCTACTATCATAGTGCTTTTGCTGATCAGTATTTCTGTGCTAATGTCCTTGACATTGTATATCACCTTTGGCAGTGTGACAACCATAAATCTGTCTGCAAACATGAACCCCTGCAGTACTAACTAACTATATGCTTTGTTTCAAAATTCAGTCAAATCGCAATATAAACAGTATTGGCAATTTCTCTGAGTTTGAAGACCCAATTCTTTGTCAACAGACTTCTACCAGATTTGAAAGGTACATAACATTTGCAAAATTTTGTCAATTGCTACTATCATAGTGCTTTTGCTGATCAGTATTTCTGTGCTAATGTCCTTGACATTGTATATCACCTTTGGCAGTGTGACAGCAGCTGGTCAGCTTATCACAAAAACTACAGTTGAAGTTGTAACATCTGAACGCACAGTTGAAGTTGCAACATCTGAACGCACAGTTGCAGCCATTCTAGGAAAGTCTGGAAATGATCTTGTTAAAATTCAGCAGTTAAGCTAGTATAAAGAAGCATAAATTTCTGCAAATTCCATGGGATCCCCTTCAACTGAAATTTTTGAAACATGCAGACTTGGAATGAACTGCTGTCATTGCTGGCAAAATGACATTGTATTGACAGAAGGCAAAATGTTACAGCACAAATCCTATGTTCTTAAATGATCATCT
This sequence comes from Pinus tabuliformis, assembly GCA_031772625.1. NCBI lineage: Eukaryota > Viridiplantae > Streptophyta > Pinopsida > Pinales > Pinaceae > Pinus > Pinus tabuliformis. The sequence continues at coordinate 363,755,013 of CM062813.1, forward strand.
TGTATGTGAACATTCATCTAGTGGAATGTTGCATTAATTATTAGTTAATAATAAAAATTGGCACTGGCAGTTTTTATTTTGTCTCTATGGCTCTTGATTCATTATGCTAATGTTTAATGCATTAATTATTACTTAATAAAAATTGCATTGGCAGTTTTTATTTTGTCTCTATGGCTCTTGATTCATTATGCTAATGTTTAATTAAATTTCAATATCTCTGGTCCAATATTTTTTCATTATGCCAATGTTTAATGCATTAATTATTAGTTAATAAAAATTGCATTGGCACTTTTTATTTTGTCTCTATGGCTCTTGATTCATTATGCTAATGTTTAATTAAATTTCAATATCTCTGATCTAATATAAAAATATTATTATTATTTATTTTTATTTAATTGTAATATCACACTCTATCTTGCATTGTTTAAATAAATAATGCATTTTATGATTTAAATTACCCATATAATATTAAATACTGCTTATTCATTTATATTTAATTATAACTATTAAATTATTTATAGTTTTAACTAAGTATAAATTTCCTATAATATTTTTATTATTCAGTATTCATGATGGAAAGACTACATTTCCAATCACAAAGAAATAAAATTCTGTTATCTATTTCTTATTTAAAACAGTATTAATTGAATATGACTTTCATAATTCATAACATGTAATATCATTCCTTCCAGTTGTATTACTTTCTTGTTACCAGGTATAAAGTTTAATAACATAATAACTTTTAAAAAATAAAAATATTCTTATTATTTATTTTTATTTAATTATAATATCACACTCTATCTTTAATGTTTAAACAAATAATGCATTTTATAATTTAAATTAGCCATATAATATTAAATACTGCTTATGCATTCATATTTAATTATAACTATTAAACTATTTATAGTTTTAACTAACTATAAATTTCCTATAATATTTTTATTATTCAGTATTCATAATGCAAAGATTACACTTTCAATCACAAAGAAATAAAATTCCTTGAATAAAAAGATTCCCACATTGAAATGAACTCTTATCTATTTTTTAAAACACTATTAATTGAATATGACTTTCATAATTTATAACATGTAATATCATTTCTCCTAGTTGTGTTAACCTGCAATAATTAGCTTATCCCAAGGCAAGCCTTTCTTGTCACCACGTATAAAGTTTAATAACATAATAACTTTTATAAAATCAAGCTGCCAAAACATTATTTCTAACTAAAAAATAGAGTAATTTGAAGTGCTATAGTCAATCTCCATTTTTTTATTATTTTCAATTATCTCAATTTTCGTCATTCTATATGTCATCATACCTCCTATGCCTATGCTATGCCAAATAAATGAATTATATTAAACTATACCCCCTTATTAAGATAATCACAAAATAGAAAAACAACTATGTTTAATGGCATCTGTTTATCTGTGATGTAAGTCCTTTCACAACACCAAAAGATAATGAATATTTTCTTGCAGATCATGATCAATTTACATTTCAACTCGTAGAGTTTGAATGTTTTTTTAATTTTAATTTGTTTGTTTTAGTTTTTAATTTATAAAATAAACTTATCAAAATTGCTTTGCTATTGTACTTAGATCCAATATTTACTAACCCAAAGCTATAAAAAAGACCAAAAGTCATGTCCTTTTGCATCACAACAAATTATTAATTAAATGCAACAAATTACTAATTAGAAATTAGATACAGGGTTTATTTTCTTTGCTAATTTGTAATTGGAGAAATTTAAAATTCACACTAAATTTATGATAAACAATATTTTAAAACAAATATATCTTTTGTTCTTTTGACCATGAAATAATTCGCCAATCATTGACATTAACCTGAATGCTATCGCTTATGTCCAAACATGTTACTAGATATCTAATCTTTCAATCATGGGTCCAAGACTCCATAATTTTTAAATGCTTAAGTTCTTCTTTGACTTCCGACAATCGTTTATCTAAATATTGAACACTCTCCACCACGGATTTAATTATCAAATTTATATTCATAATAATGTTTATTTGTTGATTATCATTTTATGAATATTTCCATAATATTCAAATGTAAAAAAATAACAAAATTCTATTTTTTATGCACCATTAAATTACATAACTTACTTTAACACTCTTTAATTCTTCATACATTATAATGCATTATTATTACCTTTTATAGTTTTTTCCCGTCAAAGTTTCCATGATTCAATCTTAAATTTTATTACATTTTAATTATTAATCTACACATTTTCTAAATCATGACACATTGGAATATTACATCTAAAACTAATCTTACATTTATCACAATTCTTATTTAATAAACGCAAAGTTCATTATATTTTACTCTTTGCATAAATTCAAAAAGTTCATACAACAATTCGCTATTCAATTCACTAAACCTTAATACAAGTAAACATGCCTAAAACATACTAGTAATGCAAACCCGCTCTAATGATAATGCAAATTAAACACAAGTTAAATCTCAACCGGCAGGGACTAGCGCCACCACAGTGGCTCCTTGTTATTATTATTATTATTATATATATATATATAGATATGATGGAGACGTCTATTTAAAAATATATTAATAATTACAAAGGTTTTAATAGGGACAATGTGGCCATAAATAAAATAATTCAAGGTCCAAGTTGAGTAAAATATTTCAATGTTAACTAAGTGTATAATATATAAATGAATTAAAAATAAAAATATTTCATGGTTAAAACATTTTATTAATTTGTTATTCAAAAGAAAGGAATTTAATTGATTGAAAAATAGAGTAATAATAAAAAACAATTTAATGTAGAAGATATGGCTATAAATCAAATAATTCAATGCCCATGTCGAATAAAATGTTTCAATGTCATATATATATATATATATATATATATATATATAAAGCAATTGAAAATAAAATATCCATGTTAACTCTCGATCTATCAAGCCCCAAGATGGATCAAATCTCTTCTAACTTTAAAAGAGGTTTGTATTTCAAGAGATTTGATCTCTCTTGGCACTAGGTAGATCTGGAGTTAAGATGGATCTAAACTAGTTTTAAAAATAATATAATTTACTATTTTTTATTTCATGTCCCAAATATACTTAAGTATCAGTGTTTTGTTTGCTAAATAGTATATTTTATAAATTATAATCTATTTATTGTAATTTATGATGGAAATTTTGAAAAAAAAATATAATAATATATTTTTTTTAAATTATAATTTTTTAATTATTAAAATTTAAACTTGTAAAATAATAAAAATTAAGTATTATCTTAAATTTGATTTGGTATAGTCTAACTATAAACAAAATGCGGGCATATGGAGAAGTTGCAAGATCTGATAGCCCCAGCTCGTTGGTATGGTCATTACTCTTCTCTTTTATGCTAATGATATTGTTTTGCTTGCCAGAAGCTATGAGGATCTCGACAAACAACTTAAAATCCTCCATGATTTCTGCTCCAAGATGGGTATGACTGTTATTACCGACAATACTAAAGTCGTGATAATTAAATCTAAACGGATCAAATTACTTGGTGACAATTTCTTCAAACAAATATTTAGTTATTGACATTCATCACCTGCTAAATTGGAATTATAACATTGAGAAAATGATTATTGGCGGTTGGAAAGCTTATTATGAGCTTGAAAATAATTCCAAGACAACTAATCTTTAGATTTAGAGTAAAAAAAAGTTCCTCTTTAAGACTCTCGTCACCCTTGTTATTTTGTATGGATGTGAGGTTTAGGGTTGCAGTATATCTAGAGAATCGTGGAGGAAGATCTAGTTGATTTAAAAGCAATTTATAACCTACAACCTCAAGATTAAAGTTAATACTCCTTATCCTATCCTTTTGACTGAAGCTAGCTTGTCCCTCATTTAAAGCATGGTTATGTTTCGTTGTCTGATGTATAAGAAGAAGCTTTACAACATGTAAACCAAGAGGTTCCTGAAAATTGCTTTTAACTCTAGCTAAAACCCCCATCTCTCACTCAAGTATGGTTGGCACAAGGATGCCCAATCTTGGCTCTACTATTGGGGGTTAAAGGGGGAGATCATCTTGGAGAATAAAGATAATATTAAAACTATTATTTCTTCCAAATTTAAGGCTAAATTGTGGGATAATAAGGAGCTAGAAGGGAAAGGTACTATAAGGAGGTGATCAACCCCACTCTCGCTAACCAAATTATCTATTTGCCTTGACCAGTGCTAAGAAGAAGATGAGCATTGTAAAGATAAAAACTAACTCTCATGAGCTCCAAAGTGAAACCGAGTGTTGGTCTATCCCAAAAAACACGCTGGGGTGAAAGAATATGTCAATTGTGTGATTCTAAGAGGGTTGAAGATGAACAACATTTTCTTTTGGATTTCCCCACTCTTACTCGCATCTATTCCCATTTCCAAAACATCTACCACTCTACCAATCTTCTTTACTTGTTTAGTTAGCAAAACTGTAACAATTTATGAACACTTATTTCCCTCTTCTTCGATCATAGAAATAAAATATTACAAAATCTAGAGTAATCTCTTTCTTTCTTAAGGTCTCATAAACCTAATTGGTCTCAGTCATCGTCATCATCATTTGCATTTATTAAATCATATATATATATATATATATATATATATATATATATATATATATATATATTATTTTAATGGACCACACACATATTTTATATAATAAATTTAATATTATGTTAAATTTTGATGGTCAAATTTACCTACCTTCTTGGAGGAGTTCAATATACACATTTTTGGTTGGGTGGGCGGAGGAGGATGAGGGTTCTGGCTGCAGGAGGATTCGAACCAGGGCAGCCTAGGCCGACGGCCTAGGGTGCTGCAGACTAGATCCCAAGTCGGATGACGAAGGCAAGGAGGTACGAGGTGGGTCAGCAGGAATCCACATCGAGGCAGATGACTGGATGACAAGAAAGAAGAGGACAGCTGGGGTTTTAACAGCAGGGCGGTCTCGGAACGTGGAGAGTTTACCCTTCACCGAGCAGGGAAATGGTTATAACCCTTGGGGCAAATGCGCTGGCAGCATTTCCAGTCTACCCGAGGCTGAATATAGCATTTGCTGAAGGAAACAGACCGTTAGCGGTTGCCTGTAAGTGTTTACTGCAGGGTAATTACCATGGTGAAACCTAGAGAGGCAGTCGACCTAGACCCTGCACCGGAAGACATCTTGTCGGTTTGGGGAAAGGAGGTAACCACCCAAAATATTGACAAGTTTTTTGGGTCAGCTGGCAGTCATGCATCCGAGGAATTCGCATTGGAAGGTTCATGGAGCAACAGAGCAGCAAAAGGGTTGCTGGAGGAAAGCCTGGAGCTGGCCGGGCTGAATAGCCAAGGAGAAAGGGGTTTACAAGCCTCAGGTCCTCAGGAGGAGGGTTTCCATCTGACAGAAAAACCCTTCGGCTCTCAAGTAAGTAAGGATAAACCCCTCTTTAATGCTCCCTTCTTTTCTGGAGGGCTTGAAGACATTATTAACTACAAAGCGAATCAAGGAATTTGGAGATCTGTGGGAGGAGGTCTTAAAGCCGATATAGCAGCAGCGGAGGGGGTAAATCGTCGGCAATCACCAGACCAATAATCGCAAAAGGGACGTACAGGCCCAGCCTGGGAGCTGGAGTGATTGGTGTAGGAACGGGTGAACCCTCGGAGCGAAGGAGGGAACGCCATGGACCAGATTTTGGATTGCTGAAAGAGGGCACCGGGTTTGCAGTAGGCATAGAGAAAGGAATTGGAGGTGGAACCTCAGCAGATACCCCAGCCAAGGGAAGACAAACCCTAGACAAAAACGAGCTCAGACAACAAGTAGAAGCGGTCAAGAGTGACCCAAAAGCACAAGATAGGGAGGAGGACTCTGGGCAAGAAAAGACCGGGGGGAAAGGAAAAAACCGAAACCCCTCAAGAAGAAAAAATTTGAAGCCAACTTAGTCCTGGGCATGGATGTACAGGTAGAGGATGCTTTAGAGGTGGTTGAATGCACTCTGGTAGGGAGGGCTAGAGGTAAGAGCTACTCAGGTAAATTCATAAAACATTGGGCGGAGCAACAGTGGAAGACGGCCCCGGTTAAAAGCTTCAAGGTAGCAGTCCTAGTGAAAGGGTGGTTTATGGTGAGATTTGAAAGCAAGGAAGCGGCGGACTGGGTAGCGGGGAGGAATTGGGCTTTTGGGAATCGCCCAGTTCTATTCAAACGGTGGACTCCTTTATTTGATGCGAAAAGGGAGAAGGTAGATGAGTTTCCTGTTTGGGTTAGGGCACCTGGTCTACCCCCTTTCCTCTGGGTAGAATCGGTCTTCAGATCGATAGGAAACCTCCTTGGCACATTCCTGGAGGCGGACATGTCCTTTCTACATACTCACAACAGAGCCATGGCCCGGATCCTGGTCAGCTTAAACCCAAAAGAAGGCCTTGCGGAAACCATCAATCTTCAGTACAAAGATTATGTTTTTGAGCAACCGCTGGATTATGAACATCTACCTTTTAGATGTCATAGATGCCATGAATACGGGCATCTGGCAAGAGATTGTCCGCTGGGCAATCGCAGAAGAAGGACTCAGAAGAAAGTCGAGCAGGAGGAGAAGATAGCGGAGCTGGAAAAGGATCCTGGAACAGAAGAGCTATCAGAGGAGGACTCTATGGAGGCGGACTTTAACCATGAAGGGGATCGAGAGGAACAGGCCAGAGTAGACCCGCCAGTGGAAGGAGAAGCAAATGAGGACCAACGCGGATCAGAGAACTTATCAAAGGAGCCCATCAATGAAACAGCAGTCAACCCGGTTGAAGACTCAAAGGGTATGCAACTAGACTCAAGTAATCCATCTTTATCTTCAGAAATTAAAGATGCTTGCTTGATATCTGGCTCACAAATAAATAATTGTTTCAATGATGAACATTTAAATGTTGAAAATATCACTGCTGCTATCCCCTCACTAGACCTGAACTGTGACGATGCTCCTTTCGGAATAAAGGAACCTGTTCCTTTCTCCCCGGCTTGTCATTATAATCTAAGATCCCTTGACAAAAAGCATGTAAACCTAGAACCGGTTGGTGGTTTAGGCCCATCCTCGTCTCAGGCCTTCAAAAGGAAGGCTAGAGGCAGGAAATCAAACCTGTCCAAAGCACAGGTAAAGGCGAAGTATGATGTGGCTGACGGAAAGCAAATGTCTATCCCTGGGGTGCTTAGAGCAGCAAATCCCCATGAGAATGTTATCAAATGATCTTTTTATCCTGGAACTGCAGGGGTTTAGCCAGTAAACCCAAAAAACTGGCCCTTAAGGAGATAGTTATGCGTTATAATCCGGATGTTCTTCTACTACAAGAGACCCTTGGCAAAAGTTTAGATGTGGAGATGACCCTTAGAGCTACTCTCCCAGGCTGGCACTTCTTAGCAGTAGATTCTGTTGGACATTCGGGCGGAATGGCCATGGGCTTCAGGGAAGGAAGAATGCAGCTAATTAACCATTGGGGAATGGCTCATGTGCTAGGGATGGAGTTTCAATCTCCAGAGTTCGGTTATCCCCTGTTGATCTTAAATATCTATGGGCCTTGCCAGGGAAGGGTAAACTTCTGGACCGATCTTCTGTCAAAATCTTTGCTGAAAAAACAAAATCTGATTATAGGAGGTGATTTAAATTTCTCGTTGGGGAATGCTGAAGCCTGGGGTCCTTCGGCCAGAGAAGACCCGCTCTCTGATTTTTTCTTGAACACCCTCTGCTCCCATAACCTGATTGATGTAAACTTAATCAAATTAAAGCCTACCTGGAGGAATAGAAGAGCAGGGGTTGAAAGAATAGCAAAGAGACTGGACCGGTTCCTGTTATGTGAAGATTTGGCATCCAGAATTCCAATGTTCAGACAATGGGTGGGCGAGGGAGGAAACTCAGACCACTTCCCAGTTCTTCTGGAGCTCTCCAAACCTCCCAGTTCAATGCATCTTGGTTGCAAGAGGAATCCTTCAATAGACTCTTCAGGGAAACATGGAGACACCCGGATAGAAACTCAATGGAAAGCAAAGGATTCCTTTTCATGGAAAACTTAAAAAGACTTAAAAAGCTACCATGGAATGGGCAAAATCAAGGAAGCAAAAGCAGAATGAGGAAATCACCAAAATTGATGCAGAATTGCGGGAGCTGGAAGACCCTGAGGCGGATGGATATGCAACACAGGAATCCAAAGAAAGAATTCTGATGCTTGAAAAGCACAGGAACCAAATCTTGCTGGCCAGAGAGGAGGAATGGAGGCTGAAGAGCAGGGCGATTTGGCTTAAAGCTGGGGACGAAAATACGAAATTTTTCCATAACTATGCAAAAGGGAGGAAAAATGCGAACACGATATGGAAGCTAAAGGATGATGAGGGCAGAGAGGCCAACTCTTTTGAGTCTCTATCCAATATGGGAAGGAATCACTTTCAGAACCTGTTTACTGACCAAGGAGGGATAACATTAGCAGAAGTGATCAGAACTGCCCAATGTTTTCCCCGGTATGTAGAGGAGGAGGAAGCAGAGGATTTAATCAGAGAAGTTTCCAAGGAGGAGGTGGAAGGCATTATAAAATCAATGGCCAAAGATAAGAGCCCAGGCCCGGACGGGTGGACCATAGAACTCTTCCAACATTTTTTTGAACAGATCGGAGCAGAACTAACTGAGGTGGTGGAAGAGTCGAGGAGGAAAGGAGAGATTTACTCCCCCTTCAACTCAACATTCATAGCCCTTATTCCTAAAAAGGAGGACCCGGAATCCTTTGAAGATTTCAGGCCTATCTCATTGTGTAACTGTATATACAAAATTATTGCAAAAGTGATAGTTGTCCGGTTAAAACCGATTCTGTCAAAATGCATTTCAAGCGAACAGTTTGGGTTCCTAGACGGTCGACAAATCCATGAAGCCATAGGAGTGGCGCAGGAGACAATACACAGTATCAGACAGACAAACAAGAAAGGAGCTGTGATTAAAATTGATTTGTCAAAAGCCTATGACAGGATCAGCTGGACATATTTGAGGATGTTGTTAACTCATCTAGGCTTTAATCTGGACTTCATCAACTGGGTAATGGGATGCATCACTAGTGTCAGCTTTGCAGTTTTAATCAATGGGGCCGCATCCTCTTTTTTCAAAGGATAAAGAGGCCTAAGACAGGGATTCCCTTTGTCACCTCTGCTCTTTCTTCTAGTGGCTGAGGGGCAAAGTCAAGTGATTTTGGAAGCCAGAAGAGAAAGTTTGGTAAAAGGTTTGGAAGTTGTTGTAAATATGTTCATCTCACACCTCCTTTTTGTAGATGATATTTTATTATTTACAAATGGGAGCTTGAATGAAATTAAAGAACTAAAAAGCATTCTTGATTTTTTCATGAAAGCCACAGGGATGCAAGTAAATCTCAGGAAATCTCACCTCATTATGGAAGGTTTCAATAGACATGAGAAAATCCTGATCACCTCTATTCTGCCCTTTGACGTATACAACATGGAAAATCCTTTTAAGTATTTGGGCTTCTGGCTGAAGCCAAATGCGTACAAAAAACAGGATTGGAACTGGCTGGTGGCAAAAATCGAAGCAAAAATCACTCATTGGAGCTTCAAGTGGCTTTCTAGAGCTGGTAGATTGACCCTAGTGAACTCTGTACTGCAAGCCATGCCGGTTTTTTGGGCAGCTTTGACTTGGGTTCCTAAAGGGATTCTTAGTAAGATTAGAAGGATCTGAAGCAGATTCCTTTGGTCTGGTTCAAAGGAGGATTCAGTCCTCCCCTGGGTCGCATGGGAGAAAGTGGCAAGGCCAAAAGAATGGGGAGGAAGGGGAATCAAAAACCTCTATGATTTTAGTCTATCCTTGGCTGCCAAATCTGGGTGGAAGCTCATCAACTCAGAAAATCTGTGGACGAGAGTGGTTAAGCGGAAATATGTAGATCCTATCCCCCTGGAAGAATGGATCAGAAACCAAAATAAGAAAGGAAGGAATTCTTCGGTTGTATGGAAAGCTACAAAAGAGGCGTTTAAAATTATTGAACAAGGATTGGCATGGCAGGTTGGAAATGGAGAAAATCTTAGAATAGGGAAAGATCTGTGGGTCGGTTGTAATGGACAGTTCGCTCTCTCCCCAGGATTGATCAGACATATGGAATCAAAGGGCATTCTCTATCTGAATCAGGTTGAGAAAATCAGCCAGTCCACAATTTGGGGGCAAGCATGGAAAATAGGTGAAGAATTAGACCTCAGACCTTACTGGTGGAATGAGTGGAAGGCTTTCATTCAGGAACTATCCAGAACAAATGTAAGACCGAAAGACAGCCCGAATCGTTTGGTATGGGCTCATGTGGAATCTGGAGCTTACTCTCCAAAGTTCGGTTATAAATTCTTAATGTCAAAAAAAGGATGGGAAGAACTGGAATGGTGGGCCAAACTGTTATGGAAACTTAAATGCCCAAAAAAAGCCAGGCTTTTCTTCTGGTGTACTCTAAAAAGGAAAATTCCAACATGGGACATTCTCCAGTCCAGATACAAGCAAGGCCCGAGGAGATGTCCCTTATGTATAGCTGACTCTGAGACTATTAATCATCTGTTTTTAGAATGTCCTTTTGTCAAAAGAATATGGGGAGAGGTGCAAAATCTATTACAAAAGCAGTTAAGCTGGGAAGGGGATAATTTATCTGTGGTTTGGGAAAAGTGGTGGAGGCAGTATACAGAAGGGAATCTGCGGAACCTACCCCCCATCATTTGCTGGGGCGTTTGGATAGCAAGAAACAGGTGTATTTTTACAGACAAAGAAATCCCAGCTGAAATTATTGTACTCCAATGCACTGCAATTCTATCCAATATCCCAGAATCAGAGGAGGCAAGGAATCCTAAACAAAGCAGAGAAGAACAAATCAAAGCAGGGATCCCATGGGCTTATTTCGATGGGGCTTCTCAGATCAACTCAGCAGGAGCAGGGATGATCATACATCTAAATGAAAACCATATTCTAAAAGCTTCTGTGGGCCTAGGCACCGGATCAAACAATTTTGTTGAACTCTCCGCTCTAAAGCTCCTTCTTTGTTGGCTTATTCACAGGAACATCTTCACAGTTCAGATCTTTGGGGACTCATTAAACGTTGTAAAATGGGTTAATGGACAAAGTAGATGCCAAAATTACATGTTGAGACCACTTTTAGAAGAAAGTCTGAATCTAAAGCTTTCTTTTAATGTTTTTTCAATTGGCCATATTTACAAGGACCGAAATGAAGCAGCGGACAGGCTTTCTAAAGATGGTTTGCAGCAAAATATGGGCAGTTGGAAAATAGCTGAGGAAGATCATGACCAGATCCGTGTGTCGGATCAACTTCCCTATGTTTAGCCTCTACTTCTATTTTCTTTTGATATCATATATGCTATATAAAAACTGATGTAAATTGGATGAAAGTACAGCTTGTTTTTTAGCAAACTGTTGGTTATTTTTTCTGATTTCCATGGTATCTATTTCCATATGTGGGTTGTTTTCCTCAATGAGGAGACCCAAGGGTAGATATGCGACCTCGAACATTGTCATTTTTGGTTCATATGGGCGGAATGTAGACGCTAACTGGAATGGGTGATGTATCTTGTGACCCAGGTGTTCAGAGTCTTTTCCTACCCAGTTTTTGTACAGAGAAGATAGACTCTTTTCTGGAGTAGTTGTAGGACTTGCTCATACAGCAAACTGAATGCATTTGCATATACTTTTAACTTTTTATCGTTTATATAAAAAGTTCGATTTTTTTCTTTGGAAAAAATTTACCTACCTTCCATTAATATTAATTATTTTTTATTAATCTTAATTTATTTTAAAAATATTATTAAATTATGAATTTTTTAATTTCTATTGAATTGAATATTATGTATAAATATCACTTGAGTCACTGGATTTGATTGTATTAAATAGTTTTTGATAAAAAGTGTTATCGCCCATTGCTTGGTTGTAGCGGATGGTTTTGTACTCTATATTTATTTAATCTATTAATTTTTGCCCATGGTTTTGTACTTTATATTTATTCATCTTATTAATTTTTGTTAGTTAAATTTTCTTTTATTGCGCTGAGAGGCGCTCTCCAACTGAGCACAGTGTAGATGTTGTATGTAATGTAATGTCCTGTAAATATAAATATAAATAAAATAAAAAGACTAGTGTAATGTAAACATTTTAACTCAGTAAAAAAAAGGAAGTAAAAATAACAAAATAAAAACAACATTGTAAAAATAAAACAATATTAAAATAAAATTAAAAATGACCCATGGTATTGAGCCATAATATTCATGTGGAATATAGCCTATTTAAAGGGGGAAATTAAACCAACCTAGATCCATCTTAACTTCGGACCATGTGTGGAGACAGATCAAATCTCTTAAGATGCAAACTTCTTTTATAGTGAAAAGAGATTTGATCCCTCTGAGTTAAGATGGATCTAGGTTGGTAAATTAATATGACTGAGATAGTTCATTTTCAGGTGGAAATATTTGATGTTAGTTTACATTTGATATTTTATATTTATATATATTTAAATATTAATTAAAACATATGAAGCCAACAATTAAGTTTGTTTGTTATTTATTTATTTATGTTGACATTTAAAAAAGAGTTGACATATACTCTTATATTACACCTACACATTTCCAGTTGACATACAATCTTATATTACACCTACACATTTCTAGTTGACATATAATCTTATATTACACCTACACATCTCCCTACACTGAGTTGTAGAGTGCCTCTCGGCCCAAAAAATTCTTATGGTTAAAACATTTTATTGATGTGTTGCACCGAGAGGTCTCTACAACCCAATATGGGGGAGATGTAATGTCCTGAAAATGAAGCATTAGATAAAATAATAATAATAATAAAGATAATGTCCACTCAATTAAAAAAAGTAATAAAAAAAAATGTTATGTTGTAATTTTGTTTTTATTAGTAAAATTAAAAACAATTTTTTCCATAAAAATTCATAATATGCATATCACATTAAAATAAATTTAAATAATAATTATTATATTTGTAACCAAGATATTTCATAAATATAATTAATAAATATATAGTAGCTAAATAAATTTAATTAATAAACGTAGAATTAAAAATAAAATATTTCTTACTACACAAATGTGAAATATGTGTGTGAGTGTGTGTGGTAGATTGTTTTTGGACATAAAACATATGGAGGAGTGGAAATTTCCTACGATTAAGGTGGACATTCCACCCATCATCGGGGACATAAGAAGTAGAATAAATATGCCCATCATCAGGGACATAAGAAGTAGAATAAATATGCTTAAATAGAGCGTTGGGGTTTGAATTTAAAGGGTGAGAGAGATAAGATGAAAAAAATGGAAAAAAAAAAAATAGTTGTTGAATGAAGTCAAGAAAATAATAAAGTTATATTGAGATAATAACTAGGATAACTTGAAAGGTGTGAGCAAAACGGGAAGGAGAACTAAAGGAAATATTTGAGAAATAAAAAAGAGAAAAGAGATTATGGGAAAACGAATATAATTAAAAATAAACATGCAAATTTAAAAGTAAAAGGAAAATGAGGTGAAAGAGAGGGTAAATAATTAAGTAAAAATAAAAGCCCATGGGAAAAAAGGAAAAGAAATGGATAAGAAGATGAAATTTAGGGAGAAGAAGGGGAGAAGGGGTGTAAAGAAGGAAAGAAGAATGAGGGTTTAAAAAACATAAAATAAGATTCAATTGACCATATAAATTAAGATAACAATTCATATTCCTAATCATTAGAACTTCATATTTAAATTTAATTCATAAGCATATAAAAATTCAATATTTACAACAATATTTTTTTTCTAAGTTATCTATCTTTTTATCTATGTTATCAATGCTTTTTTTCCCAAGGAAAAATCACAATTTTATTTCCAAGAACAAAATAATATTTTGTAGATGCTAAAAAGCATTCATTCATACCAGTTTGTGACTCGTGCCCAAGAAAAATAAAAACTAAAAAGGATAAACACAACCAATAAATATGAAATACATTTGGGAGTTAAGTGTGATGGCACTTAGATACCCTTGTATGCCTTTCTTTTCTCCACCTTCGCACTTAGCTACCCTTTTATGCCCTTCTTTTCTCCACTTTAGGCCAACCACTAAGGTTAGGAGTGGAGGTTACAATAGCCATTTGATTCTCTTCCAGATTCACAGAGACTTCTTTATCTGAATCTGAACTCTCTAGAGCATGAATTCTTTTAGTACCACCTGCCTCTTTTTCAAGGGGAATCTTCCCATTTTGCTACATTTGAACTGTACTTTCTACTACTTTGTTAATGCTTGGACTTTCTTATGGATTTTGCTCAGCACTATTTGTAGCATTCTTTATAATGTCTTCCTCCTCTACTTCTGAGAGTTGTTGTTTTGAAAAATGTCATCTCCTTAGCCTTTGGGACAACCTCTTTTTTCTTTTTGGATCTTTCTTTGCCTAGGGACATGAACTTTGTAGATGCCCTGTTTGTAAGCAAATCTGACATCTAAATTCCATGTTTTCAAAATCTAATGCTTGGGTCCATTGTAAGCTATTATGAAGCAAAAGTATGCGGTCTGGTAAACCTTTGCTAAGATTTACCTCAACGTAGATCCTAACAAAAGTAAAAACATATTTTTGAGCTCTATCTAGATCCAACTTTATAAACCTCCCCAAAGTATTTCCAATTCCTTCTAATACTTTGGGATGCCATAAATGTAAGGGAAGATTATGTAACCTAGCCCAAACAGGTATTTTGGATATCACCATGGTATTTGTGTCAAATCCTGGAAACCATGGTCTCATAAAAATTCTTCAGTTCCTTAGAACCACGGACCCTCTTTTAGGGGAAAATCTATATCATTCAATATATCGAATTTCACAACAACAAAAAAATCCCCTAGAGCATAAATGAATATCACTATTTACGGTTCAAGTGGATAAAATCCATTAATGTAGGTCCTCCATCTTGGGCCAAAATCCATTAAATATGCATATAATTGCTCGAGAATGAAAAACAAAATAAAGTGCATTAACCTTAGGAAGGTTTACTGTCACAACCGAAACCTGATTCATCTACTTCACGATATAGGGACTAGGAATGTTGGGAATTTGGTCAGATTTGTTTTGAGTCTCTACCTTTCTTTTGGTCACATCCTTAAATGAAATTGGACCCTTTAGGCTACAAGATCTAGGACAACCACCTCACAACCTTATGTTTAAGGAGATGGATGCATCTTGACCAATTCCATAATATTGCAACTAGTTGACATCTTGAAACGCTCTCCCTGTGAAAATTCCTACACTGGAATCCCTACTGCAACAAAATGATGTTACTTCTCCTACTTGTTAATCCATACAATTTATTTACTATGTTCTACGACAAATATCGAAGTAAATATTATTGCAGCCTTCACTTAATTAATTATTATATGTGTTGGGTTGCGTTATATTCTTTCCACAACTAGCCCACGTAGTTAACAGGGGGTTTAGTGCACTGATTGTGTAGCGTGGGGGGGGGGGTCATAGGGGGTTTGAGGGGTACCGGTAACCCCACTTTATGGGGTTATGGTTTTGTGCATGATTTTCACACATGTTTTTGGACGCAATGGTGTTCGGTCCATGGTATTGGATGCGATGGTTTTCAGTCCATGGTATTGGATGCTTCAACATGTATAAATATGTATTGTAACATTGAAAGGAATATAATGAAAAATCAAGCTGGTAATCTCGGTTTTGGGATCCAGGGGAAAATCTTTGTGTATATGTGTTTTATGTGTTATGCTCTCGCATTGTTTATTTTCTATGTTTCAGAATTCGTATGCAAGTAATTTATGTACGGGGTTAAAACCTACATTTGGTATCAGAGCTTTTTTGGCTTCAAGGGGACGCCTTTGTTGCTGAGGGGTTTCGCTCAAGCCTGTGGTAGACCCTGTTCAGTGGGAGATCTGCGAGATCTCTTCTGGTGGTGAAAGAAGATGGCGAGCAGTGGAAAGATAGAGATCGAGAAATTTAATGGTCATAGTTTTGTGTTATGGAAACTCAAGATGGAGGATTTGTTAGTGGATAAAGATCAATGGATCGTAGTAGATCCGGGTACTAAACCAACGGGAGTGTCCGATGAAGAATGGAAGAAGTTGGATCGGAAGGCAAAGAGCACAATACGATTGTGTGTCTCAGATTCAGTATTGCTGAATGTATCAGGGGAAGCTATGGTGAAGGCTTTATGGGACGAGTTAGGGACTTTGTACCAATCTAAGTCTCTGGTGAATAAACTGTTCCTGCAAAAAAAGTTGTATAACCTGAGGATGAAAGATGGAGACTCGGTGACAGAGCATCTTAATGCATTTAATACTATGGTAAGTAAACTAACATATGTTGATATTAAAATTTCAAATGAAGATAAGTGCATCAGTTTGTTGTGTTCTCTACCAGATTCGTGGGATAGTCTAGTTATTGCAATAGGTAGCAATGCAACTGCCTTGCAGTTTGATGAAATAGTCTCATCCTTGCTGACAGAGGAGATGAGACGGAAAAATATGGAGAGTTAGAATGGTGATGCCTTGTCTGTACGAGGACGGTCCCAGAACAGAAAAAAAAAAAAAAAAAAAAAAAGTCATCGAGTGGGAGATCTAAATCTAGAGGGAGATCTAAATCTCCAGGAAAACCTGTAAAGGTGGTGTGTTGGAAATGCAGAAAGCAAGGGCACTACAAAAGGGACTTTAAATCTAAAGCTCCTGACAAAGGAAAGGGATCTAATGATGCTCCTTCTACAGAGGCAAAAACCACCTCAAATGAAGGTGGGGATGTGTACTTGGCTTCTTCAAATACACATGTAGATCATGAGGCATGGTTAATTGACTCAGGTGCATCCTTTCACTTCACTCCCCATAGAGAGTGGTTCTACGAGTATGAGAAATATGATGGTGGTGATGTCTACTTGGGGGATGATAGGAAGGCTAGAATCATTGGTCATGGAAAAGTAAAGTTGAAATTGCAAGGTGGAAGAGTTAGAACACTTCCAGGTGTTCTGCATATTCCCGCATTGCCCAAAAATCAGATTTCTGTAAGCGAGCTGGATGATGCAGGTGTAAAAACAATGTTCGGGAAGGATACCTGCAAGATGGTTCGGGGAGCACTGGTATTGATGTAGGGAGTTCGGATTGGAACTCTATACAAGCTGCAAGGTAGCACGGTTGTTGATGGGTGCAACAGTTCTGTGGTTCCTGAAAGTCGAGCGGAAAATCTATTGGTCTCTGGAGAGAAGACCATGCTGTGGCATCAAAGGCTTGGACATATTGGAGAGAAGGGACTTCAAATACTTCATGGTAAAGGTATGGTAGAAGGTATGAGTAATAGCTCTCTGGATTTTTATTTCTGTGAAAATTGTGTATATGGGAAGCAGAATCGGGTGAGTTTCCCCTCTAGTGGTAAGAGGGCGAAACATGTATTAGAGTTTGTGCATAGTGATGTGTTTGGACCTATAAGGTTCCATCACTGGGTAAGTCTGTGTACTATGTATTATTTATAGATGACTTCTCAAGGAATACATGGATATATTTCCTTAAGAATAAATCTGAACTCTTTGACAGGTTTAAAGAATTCAAGGCTCCGGTGGAAAACCAGATAGAGAAAAAGATAAAGGTGCTGAGGACAGATAACGATGGAGAGTTTTGCAGTAAGAAATTTGAAGAATTCTGTAAGAAGTGTGGTATAGCACGACAAAAGATTGCTCCATATACACCCCAGCAAAATGAAGTTTCAGAAAGAATGAACAAGACGTTGATGGAAAGGGCAAGAAGCATGCTCAGTGGTGTCGGGTTAGGATAGGGATTTTGGGAAGAGGCGGTGGAGACAGCGTGTTACTTGGTCAACAAATCACCGTCATCAGCGTTGGAGGATAAAACTCCACAAGAGATATGCACTGGTAAGAAACCCTCTCTTTCACATCTGAGGGTATTTGGATGTGATGCATATGTACATGTTCCAAAGGAGAAATGAACCAAGTTGGATAGTAAATCTGAAAAGTCATATTTATTGGGTATAAGGATGGTTTAAAGGGTTATAAGCTTTGGAACCCAGTATCAAGGAAGGTTATGTACAGCAGATATGTGGTGTTTAGAGAGGTAAAAGATGTTATTAAACATGAAGTCCAACCAAAGGAACCTGAGAAGATAGAGTTTGAGCTAAAGGAGGAAGAATCAAACTCTACAGTAGAGGAGGAATCAGAAGATGAAGAGCCACAAACTCCGAGTGTGAGAAGATCAGTTCGAGAAAGAAATCAGCCAGCAAGGTATAGTCCATCTGCTTTCTGTTCAAATTTTTCTTTGTCTGTTACTGATGATGATCCCAGAACTGTGAAGGAGGCAGTAGATTCAGAGGATGGAAAACTCTGGAAAGAGGCCATGATTGATGAAATGGCATCTTTGCACAAAAATGAGGCTTGGGATCTGGTGGAGTTTTCGGCTAGAAGGAAACCCATTGGCAGCAAATGGATGTTCAAGAAGAAGACAAATGTAGAAGGAAAGGTGGAGAAATACAAAGCGCAATTGGTAGCAAAAGGTTATTCCCAGGTGCTGGGAATTGATTTTGGTGATATTTTTTCTCTTGTTGCCAAGGTAATTTCTATTAGATTACTTTTATCTGTTGCTGCTACTTTTGATTTTGAGGTAGAACAGATGGATGTGAAGACAACATTTCTTCACAGGGATCTGGAAGAGGAAATCTACATGAAGCAACCTGAAGGCTTTGTGGTGAAGGGGAAGAAAGAACTGGTATGCAAGTTAAAGAAGTATTTGTATGGGTTAAAACAGTCACCAAGGATGTGGTATAAGAAATTTGATACATTTATACGGGGACTTGGCTTCACCAGAAGCAAAGCAGATCATTATGTGTATTTTAAATTAATTGGTGACCGTGTTATTTATATGGTCTTGTATGTGGATGATATGTTGCTGGTTGGAAATGACAAAGAAATTATCCAGGATTGGAAGACCCAATTGTCCTCCAAATTCGACATGAAAGATCTTGGTGTTGCAAACTATATTTTGGGCATGGAAATTAAAATAGACCGAGCAAAGAGGAAGCTTTGGTTAAACCAGAGGAAGTATGTCGAGACAATACTACAAAGGTTTAATATGCAGGATAGTAAACCGGTGAAGGTTCCTATTCCTGTAGGTGTGATTTTATCCGCTGAACAATGTCCCAAGACACAAGAAGAGGAAGAGGACATGTCCCGTGTTCCATATGCAAGTGCAGTTGGTAGCCTGATGTATGCAATGGTATGTACTAGACCAGACATTGCACATGCAGTGGGAGTATTGAGCAAGTTTATGTCAAAACCAGGGAAGGAGCATTGGACAGCAGTGAAGCGGGTTTTCAAGTATTTGCGTGGCACAAGTGATTATGGTTTATGCTACCAAGGAAGACCAGGATTGGACGGAGTTTTGGAAATCCGTGGATTTGTTGATGTAGACTGGGTTGGAGATTTGGACCAGAGAAGATCTACAAGTGGGTATGTGTTTAACTCGTTTGGAGGTGCAGTCAGTTGGATGAGTAAGAAACAATCTGTAGTGGCACTATCAACTACAGAGGCAGAATACATGGCAGCCACTCATGCAAGCAAGGAAGCAGTTTGGTTGCAGAGATTGTGTTCAAGTATGGGGTTAGTACAGGAAGCTATAAGGATAGACCGTGACAGCCAAAGTGCAATTTTCTTGGCAAAGAACCCTGCATATCATTCAAAGACAAAGCACATTGATGTTTAGTATCACTTTGTGAGGGATATGATAGAAGACAAAAAGGTGTTGCTGGTAAAGGTGGACACTTTGAAGAATACTGCAAATGCATCGACAAAATCTGTGAGCTCTGAGAATTCTCTTGGTGTAGAGAAACAATGGGCATTTCAGGGCTGGATAAATGACTAAGCTCTCTTGTGGCCCCCTGTGGAAAGAAAACAACAAGTGGGAGAATGTTGGGTTGTGTTATATTCTTTCCACGATTAGCCCACGTAGTTAACCAGGGGGTTAGTGCACTGATTGTGTAGTGGGGGCAGTCATAGGGGGTTTGAGGGGTACTCGTAACCCCACATTATGGGGTCTGGGGAAGTGCCCGAAAAATTTTGGTTTTGGACCTTCTGTTAAGTTGGGTGGGCCGACCTATGGTTTTTTACATGATTTTCGCACATGTTTTTGGACGTGATGGTTTTCAGTCCATGGTATTGGACGCAATGGTTTTTAGTCCATGTTATTGGATGCTTCGGCATGTATAAATATGTATTGTAACATTGAAAGGAATATAATGAAAAATCAAGCTAGTAGTCCCAGTTTTAGGATCCAGGGGAAAATATTGTGTATATATGTTTTATGTGTTATGCTCTCGCATTGTTTATTTTCTGTGTTTCAGAATTCGTATGCAGGTAATTTTTGCACGGGGTTAAAACCTACAATACGGAAATAAGATATTGAGCAAGAAAGAAAATACAACACATGACACCATTATTTTTGGAAAAATGTCCTCGGAAAAACCCAACGCAGGAAAGCGGGTGCATCAGCTCTGAGGGTTTATTATTATTAAGCAATAGTAAAATATGAATACATATTTGAATGCCCTCCACACAATCCAGTTACATAGAATGATCCTGACAGAGAGATTTGTGAGATTACCTCACATTATCACTGGGAATCCTGGTTGATCTAGCCCCAGATAGATTGCCCCGGACTTTTCTGGCTACCTCTGCACTGCCTCTGCGTATTATCTACGTCAGCCCAATGACAAGCTCATTGGGGACAACATCAATCCTCTGGCTGGTCGATTCTCTTCTCAGGTGATTTGATTTCTGCCTCTCGGTCTCACACCCCGACTATCAACTTCTAAAACTCGAATTTGCTCTATAAATTTCAGACTCCCTCTTGGCTTTCGCGCTACCTCTATGTGGCTCTGCGTCAACCCTTATGGCTCAACGCTGCCACTGCTGGATCTCCCTTTACCTTCTTTGTTGTGTATCCTCCGACTGGGAAAGATTTCCCTTCGGATACTATCCCCACCCCTCGCTACAAGAAATCTACTCAATCAAAATTTCCTCCTGAGAACTTCTCACTTCATAAATTCGATCTCTTGATCTCTCTCAATTTGTTTTCCAAATGACCCTCAAGCCCCTTCTTATATCTTCATGTTGGGCAACCAACGACCTAGATTAACTCCTAATCAAAGATTGATATTGTTTTGACTTGATCTCCATCCTTTTCTAGAAGTTACACCCACAATTAGATTAATACCCATTAATATTTTAATTTTACTAAGTTTAGACTTAGGAACTCCATTAAAAATATAAATTATTTTAATATAATCGTCTCTGGGTGGAATTTCCCAAAACGGTTTCTGGGTTCTTTGGAATGCACGTGCCCAAGCCTTCCTACAAAATTTGAGGCTTAGAACACATCTGATGCTACCTCAAATCAACACTCCCTCTTTGCGACGAATGTGCTCTAATAATGTTGCATACTACTTTGACTCTGAAGCATCGACCTCTACGTTGATGATGTCTGACATGACGTCCACCAACTACTACGTTGCTGCTACAATTGTACTGATGCCTTTGACAGTGCCACTACCAATGCTACATTTTAACTACAATTCCCTCTCAATTGTTGCATCTTCTATGCTACTAGCACTGCCACTTCTAAGACTACAGCCATACTACAACTCAGTTGTTGAGAGAAGTAACTGAAAAACATCCAAAATTACTGAACTAACTGTGTTTAATGATACCACGTGAATGTCGGAACTGACTGTTGCTAGTCTCTGCGCTGACCCTTTGAATCTACTGCGCTGCTTCTGATCTCTACTTTGTGCCATCTGCACTACTGCCAACTCTGCTCTGTGCTACTCAGACTCTAGCGCTCCTAGCCACTACAACTGTCTCCTCAACACTCCTTGGCACCATCCGACACTAGTCCATCCTACTACTCCTGATATGGGCTTTTGTAGCAAGGTATTGATCCAAGAGGTGGACTCCTCAAGGATCTTGCACGTCTGTAGCTCTTTCGAACTACAACTCCAAATCAACCCACCTCCCTCCCAGAGGTATCTCGGCTGTCATGGCAAACTCCTCTTGTTTGATCTTCGCGGTTGCAACCTTAGGATTGTGCTTCTCATCCTTGTACTTTTTCTTTAGAGGACATGGGATGCATAGTGGCCCATCTCGCCACATCTGCAACACTTCACCTTGGAGATGTCCTTCTTTTGTCTTTGTTACCCCTATTGTCCCTTCGATGTAAGGGTTGCATTATCCTCCTCCTCCTTGGGCTTCAACCCACTGTTGTTATTGCTTCTATCAAGTTTGACCTTGACCATATCTCTCCTCAACTCCTCTTGTTTTAGAGTTGCCCACATCTCATCCCAATTAGGCAATGTTGCTCTACTCAAGATACTCTGAACAAGGACTTGCCACTCATTCGAGACAGGATTGAGGCTAGTCTAACTAACTCTAAATCCTAAGGTGTATGCCCCATGGTAAACAACTCATCACAGGTTTCCTTAAGCTTCGCAAGGAATGGATCCACACGCTTTCCCTTCTACATCTGAGCAGATCTCAACTTCTACTCCAAGTACATCTTCCACTGCTTGGAAAATCCTTAATATAAAGTGGCCAAGGCATCCCCCATCTCCTTAGCATTCGCTCTGCTAGCAACATGGCACACCATGTGATCCTGGACTCCATCTAGGATAATCCTCTTGACCTTCACCATCTCAGCCTTGTACTTCTCTAGCGGATCCGCATCCGCAGGTTCAACTATCACACTATCGACTTATGTCTTGAGGGTATGCTCATCTAGAAGGAAAGACATTCTAGCCTTCCAGATGATGTATCTGGATGCTCTGTCCAACCTGTCTTGATCCCTCAAGCCATTGGTTTCCATCTCTTTTGAAAATTATCGAACAACTCCCTCTTTCTCCCTACTGCGTAGCTTCTAGGTTGGGTTACATACTCCTTGATGGAGCTGGTAAGTTTGTTACTCCTCTAATACCCATCAAATGAGAAATATTGATTTCCTCGACAAGAAATCACTGAGGAAATATTTCCTCACTATGCGATCTACTTCCTTCTTTCGACAACTTTTCTACCCAACACTGAACTTGGAAAAAATTGTGTCCCTCTAGCTCCACGTTGAGGCTCTGCATGGCTCCCTCTACCTTGGAAAATTCTCGATCTAACAGTCTTACCTCTCTATCAACTCACTCATAGAGAGACAACCTCGAAAATATAGCCCTCCTAGATAGAACTGCACAATCCCTCGAGGGATTCGAACTGCTGCTTGCTGCAACAAATTGGTCCTTGCTTCAGTGCTAGATTTGCTCTTCCCATTTCACATCAAACACTCTGATACCATGTGAACATTCCTACACCAGAATCCCTACTACAACAAACTGATGTTACTTCTCCTACTTGTTAATCCATACAAGTTATTTATTGTGTTCTACGGAAAATATTAAAGTAAATACTACTGCAACCTTCACTTAATTACTTATTATATGGAAACAAGATACTGAGCAAGAAAGAAAATACAACACATGACACTGTTATTTTTGGACAAATGTCCCTGGAAAAAACTAACGCGGGAAAACCGGTGCAACAACTCTGTAGGTTTATTATTATTAAGCAGTAGTAAAATCCGAATACATCTCTGGATTCCCTCCCGACAATCTAATTACAGAGAATAATCATGACAAAGAGATTTGTGAGATTACTCACACTGTTAGTGGGAATCCTTGCTGATCCAACCCTAGATAAATTGCCCCTGAATTTTCTGGCTTCCTTTGCATAGTGTCTGCATTAGCCCAGCGTCAAGCTCACTGGGGACAATGTTAATCCTCTGGCTGGTTGATTTGCTTCCCAGGTGATTCGATTTCTGCTCTCGGTGTCACACCCCAGTTGTCGACTTCTAAAACTCGAATTCCCTTTGCAAATTTCAGACTCCCTCTTGGATTCTGCTCTTCCTCTGTGTGGCTCTGCGTCAGACCCTTTGTCTTAGCACTACCAATACTGGATCTCCCCCTGCCTTCTCTATTGAGTATCCTCCAACCGATAGATTTCCCTTCAGATACTATCCCCGCCCCTTGCTGCAAGAAATCTACTCGATTAGAATTTCCTCCTGAGAACTTCTCACTTTAGAAATTTGATACCTTGATCTCTCTCGATGTGTTTTCCAAGTGACCCTCAAGCCCCTTCTTATATCTTCTTTTTGGGCAACCAACGACCTAGATTAACTCCTAATCAAAGGCTCATATTTGTTTTGACTTGATCTCCGTCTTTTTCTAGAAGTTACACCCACAATTAGATTAATACCCATTGATATTTTATTTTTCCTAAGTTTAGACTTAGGAACTCCATTAAAAATATTAATTATTTTAATATAATTATCTCTGGGTGGAATTTTCCAAAATGGTTTCTACTTTCTTTGGAATGCATGTGCCCAAGCCTCCCTGCAAAATTTGAGGCCTAGAGCACATCTGATGCTACCCCAAATCAACACTCCCTGCATAAATCAAGTTGTGTAGTTGCAACAAGATTCCCAAACTATTATGAATAGTCTGCTTCAAATCTCGAACCAAATCCCCGTTCAAACCTTGATAATAGTGGATTTCCCTTTCGAGGTTATCACAAAAATATGAAATGTCTTCTTCATGACCAAATTTGAATGAGGATCCTCTAGATCTAGTTTTGGTTGACAATCTAGGGTTTTCATGCAAGCTTGAAGTGGAACCTCCTTTAGTAGATTTAGTTTATGATACTTACCAAACCCGAGTTCGATTCCTTCAGCCAAAATTCTAGGCACCATGAAGTTGACAAGTTTCATTGAACTGCATAGGTGGTTGTTGGAATTTCATATTTTTATATTCCCCACCGTCGCATGTCACTAAGCGTTGACAAGGATGATCTGTCGTAGATCCATGTCTATCATTCGACTCTAAAGAGAAATACAAGCCCAAACTTCTGCATACTGGACTATTTTCTTTGGATGTTGCATGAAAACGAGGCTCCAACATAATAACCTTCCTACATTCCCATAAGGTGGCCAAATCTTGCATGAAAGCTCATTGCTAACCATGGATCCACAATTGCAAAAGTGTGATCTATCATAATGGAAATATACATGCCCACTAAGACCCATCTCTCCCCACATAATTTTTTTAAGCCCGATCCAGCAAGAAAACTGTATGAGGATGACAAATCTAGGGTTTTGAACGAAATATCCTACATAGGGATGAAGCCTACAAGAAAGGAGTTCACTGGAGTGTAATCCATACTACCTTTATCTCACCCCAACAACATTATTTCCATATATCCACAACCTTCCATCATCTCTCATAAAAATTGAGATCCCTACTTCGTGAATCGCCACGAGGAAGAAAGACGAGCACAATCTCTAAGGTGGCAAAAATTGCACCACAGGAAACCTTAGCACTCCTCAAATCCATCGTCACCACCTCCAATCATTATCATTAATATTATGAATATCACATCCAAAATTAAATTAAAATTTGTATAAAACATGTAAAGGAAAATTGTTTCATATATATGTAACTATATGTGTTATTAGAGTTTTATTAAAATTAAAACTAAGAATATCTCTATGTACATAGATGTGAAGCCCTGAGAGTTAGCTCAATTGGTCAACTTCTTGTCGCTAAAACACCTCGCTTATGGGAGGTCATGGGTTAATTCTCCTTGACACCCTTGGGGTTAGGCTCTATTAATAAGCCGACAAAATGTGATCCCTTTGAGTGGATCTACCCAAATATTTCCTCGAAAAAAAATGTACAAAGATGTGAAATTTATATAAATACAAATAATATTATTAAGAACCAACATATATCCATTTGAACTTTAGATTTACCAAATGTAGAGATGAATAAAATCTCTACAGGTGCAAATCTTTCCTCAAGTTTTGTCCTCAAAATGAAGTTTTAATCTTGAGAAATTTGATTCCTCTAAATGCTTGGTAGATTCAGAGTTAAGATGGATCTATGCTAGTTATAGCCAACATGGAATTCATATGGTCTCTCTCTACACACACACACACACACACATATATATACATATACATACATATATATGTATATGTATACATGTATGTATATGTATACATGTATGTATATGTATACAATACATATACATATATGTATGTATACATGTACATATACATATATGTATATGTATATATATACATATACATATATGTATATGTATATATAATATACATACATATATATATATACATGTATACATATATGTATGTATATGTATACATATACATATATGTATATGTATATATACATATACATATATGTATATGTACATGTATACATACATATATGTCTATGTATATGTATATGTATATATGTATGTTGTTTATACATAGATATGTATGTATGTACATATGTATATATAGATATACATATACATATGCAAATGTATATACATATACATGTGCATATATGGATAGATATGTATATATATACATATACATGTATGTATATATGTATATGTGTGTGTATATATATATATATATATATATATATATATATATATATATACATATATACATATACATATGTACATATACATATGTATATATATATTCTTCTCAATTTTGCATTGATCAAGTATCTAAAATAATCAAATCTCTCTTGGTGTAAACTTTTTTTTTTTTGTAAGCAAATAGTCAACTTTATATTAGCTAAAATATGTTACATAAAATACATTTCAAAGTCATTGGAGGCCTGAAATCAAAACCAAAACTGAGAGAGAATTGGGAGTGGATCATCTGCTCGTGATAGGGAAACTAGATGATCCCTTAAATAGAGTAGAGATTTTACAATATAACATGGACCATATAGAAATCAAAAAAAAGTTCAAAAAAGCTTCGCCATCAAAACAAGAGCCATCGATACTAGCATCATTGTGAGGAGCTAAGGAGACACAAAAACAAAGGCAACTACAAAGGAAACCTAATCAGGCCACTTGTTTTCTTTTGGAGCTCGATGGAGCTTGCTACACTTTGTTGCTACTTGCTTCATCGACTCTTATATTGTCTGGGGGCTTGTCATCCACCTTTTCCTTGATAATAAGTTAACCATAGGAGTTGGTTTCTTGCTAGGAGTGCTCGTTGACAGTGGTCTGGGCAGCGCAGGTGGGAGGCTGCTTTGAGCTACATGTTGTTGCTTCAATCTTTGGGCTTTGAGAACCATGGACAATACGGCTTGTGCTTCTCCTACTGTGAAATCAAGGTGAAGAGGGGATATGAGGCTGGAAGAAGGGATTTCTATCTTTTGAACTGTCAAAGGAGCTGGAGGACGTTACTATAGTAGGCGAAAAGTCTATGCCTATGGATTTAGAGAAATGGCGTAACGAGAGACACATTTGACTTATTTGAGTATTTGTTTCTGCCATCTGCCTTTCTGCATTCCCTCTAGCTAGCTCCATAGTCCAGAGTGACATGCCAACAAATTCCAACAACCTAATGTCCGTCTCTCATTCTTCGGTGTTCCTAAGTTTCCAGGGAAGCCACTCTGTTATGGATATGGACAAGGATATTGGGATCAAATGACTCCATGTGGTCAATGATCCATGGAATTCGAGGAGGGCATCCCCTACCTTTGCCACCTTGTCGAACTCTTCCTCTTCCATGAACCGTGGTGGAGGGATTAGGAACAAAATGGATGAAGTCTCTGGCAACAATGACAGGGAGTGCAAGAGAATGATTGAGCTTATGTCTTATTGCAAATATCTGCATGTAAGGAAACAGAGGGAGACCATAAGGTAGTGACACGAACATTAACTGGCACAACCAGGTTGAGGCGAGGTAAATCATGAAGCAAATGGGAGAACTGTGAGCTGGATTGGCTATATTAACTTGCATATCAATTGCTTGGAAGGAGTCGACCGCACATGAATGCCACTTGGTGTTTTCAGTCACGTCGGGGATGAATGATGTCCTGCATGAACTGACAAGTTTCTGTTGTCGAAGAAGCACCCGGATCTAGGAGGTGTAAACCCTTTATGTTATAGTTAATGTGAAATGCTATTAAAGTAATATTAAATAGCTATATATATATTATATTTATTAAGATATTTTTTTATAGAATTTTTTTTATAAATATGATTATAAATAAGGGCACAGTCTAACTAATAAACAAAATGACCTTTTCCCTTGGAATTGGACGATACGATTTCAAGTGAGATTGTGATTTATTATTGTGTAAAATTAATTTTTGAATGCATAAATGAATTCAACGCCCTAAAAGACCCAAACTTGA
Source organism: Pinus tabuliformis (assembly GCA_031772625.1). Lineage (NCBI taxonomy): Eukaryota > Viridiplantae > Streptophyta > Pinopsida > Pinales > Pinaceae > Pinus > Pinus tabuliformis. Next base: position 363,783,311 of record CM062813.1, read on the forward strand.
ACTTTGCAAATTAAACAACTTAACCGTATGATTCTTAAAAATCTCTATCGGATGTTGGTAAAACTGAGTGAAAAATGCAAAAAAAGAGCTATTTTGTCTATTAATTAGACTACGTTATAAATAAATTAACGAGTAGGCTTTAAGTGCGACTTTTTGGAAAGTTTTTCAGTTTATTTTCTGATTTAATTTGTTTAGAATCCGGTAGGGATTCATTGAAATCACAAGCTTGACAATGAACTTTTCACAATTGAAGTGCCCTTGGGGGTTTTGAGGGTGCTAAATCCACATATGCAGTAAAAAAAAAACTCGTTTAAACAACACAAATCAAGATTTGGCCACAATTTTTTTCGTCGGATTCCAACCAAAAACCATCGAAAACTCCAGAAAATCACACTTAAAGACTACTCCAATAAATTAATAATTTAAATCATCTCCAAAATATTTATTTATTATAATATGTTTTCATAAATATGCCCACATCAACCCACATGATTTTTCTCCATATAGTTTTGAACCAACCATTTAAAAATAAATAAAACCCTAATAATACAATTAAATTGCCAAAACTTAATTAAAAATTTAATAATCTTATCAACCATATAATTTAAAATTTAAAAATATTTTTAATAACTTCTAATATCAATTGGATAAATTTTGGCTAAAATTTTATTTATTTATTTATTTATTATTTTCAAGTTGTTCGTGATTCTCCAGGCTTGATCTGTAGCTTGAGGAGTCGCGACCCAAGGGCATCTAACCTGTCAAAGTCACCTGAGATCGCACCCAACTTGAGCCACACCAACCCTAAGCTGACTAGATTTTTTAGCATATCTATTCCCCTAGCACAATGCACAACCACCCCCTATGAGGTTTGATCTTGGGTCGTCTTGCTAACGAGGCCTATCCTCAACGGGTTGTGCTAGTGAGACTTGACAAAATTTTATTTATTTTTAAAACACCATGAATTTAATATTTTTATTATTATTAAAACTTATTCATAATTTTGTTTTTTAAGACAATCATGGTTCAGGGTCATCCACGGGAAATAATCCACACAGATCCATCAAAGATGACATAATATATTGGGCCTAACCCCAAGTGCATCGAGGAGATTTGACCTCATGACCTCCAATCAGGCAAGTTACTTAGCAACAAAAATTCAACCAACTAAACTATCCTTGAAACTAAAACTTATTTATAATTATTTTCAAAATAAATAAATTAATTTCAATAATAAAATGAATAATAAAAAGATCATTTATTTATTCTGTTTGACCCGAAAGGCACACAATCCAATAAACATGAATAATAAAAAGATCATTTGTTTATTCTATTTGACCCGAAAAGAACACAATCCAATAAACATGAATAGGAGGGATTGCATTTAGTTTTTTACAATTGGGTGTTTGAATCAAATATCATGTTTATAACTAAGTTGTTTGAATCAAAGAACAGCCAGTCCAATAAGCATGAATGCTAAGTACGATGCCCGCTGTTTGAATCAAATATCAAGTTTGTTTCATGATTAATTTAATTGGAGATTGTGAAGATTTCAATTTAAAGAAGCATAAGCTGACCTTTCTAACACAAGACCATCAACTAGATCAAATGCTATGTCAAAATGATTAAAAGAGACAAACCAACCACAATAAGAAGTGGAGTTAAAAGGTGAATGAGAATCCATGAAGCTTTAATTTTCGTTCATCCTTCCAGGAAAGTGCAAATTTAAAAGGTTATGTATTGTAATCAGCTTGATATACCAAAAGAAAACACCAACGTTGTCATACTACAACGTTGTGGCAGAAGGATAGGGAAGAGGAGAATACTTTCTGTGTAGAACATAGCAAAAATATGGTGGACAAGCCTTCCCGTGCTTTGTTGATCTATGGGGATGGCCTGATGCCTGCACTGGGTTCTTCTCATTCTCATCTACATGCTCTAGCTTCTCGAGGCTGTTGTGGTTTCCTCGCAGTTAGAGATCTACCCCCGCAAGGCATGTTATATGTTTTTGTGACTCTTTTGAGAAAAAAGAACATATTAGTGTTTTTGATATTATGGGTTTAATGGAAACGACTTATGAACTTTTGGGTTTAATGTCAAACCGCAGTTTTTGATCAATGACTGTAGATTTCTATCACGGCAGTGGGATTGTATTTCACATTTTAAAACTTTCCATCATTAGCAAACAGAGCTAGGGTGTACTGCATAGATAATTCTACAGCAAAAGACTTTACATGAATAATGATCTTTGATATTGAAGCAACATTACCTGCTATGTCAAAGCGAACATCAGGATAACCAGCTTAAGGAATTCATATGGATAGAATTGGCTTGAAATAATGCACTTCATTTTTTTTGAAAAGTTAAATTGAGACTTCACATATTGAATTTTTATTGTTGTTGTTGTTGCATAGGCTAGGTTTTCATATGATTAAAAAATGCACCATTCATAATTCTTGGATCACTGGGTCTAGCCTTTTTCTTATTCTCAATGTCCAACCGCACTGGGAAATCTATTTGTACTTATTATTTTTTAAGGTTTGCACCACTAAGCTAGATCGCCATAGAATCTTACTGTGGCACTGCTGGTCCAGGTGCAACAAGAATTGCCAACCAACGCGATCAATTCCAAAGCATACACTTGTAGCATCTTAATCTGTTAGCGTTCTGCATCTCAATGGAAAATTTGTTTCTTATGTCTAGAACATCCAATGAATTGCACAAATTATTTTTCCCCTCACTTTTTAAGTGATTAGACATTAAAAGTTTATCTATTTCATACCATTTCATTTGATGTAGAAGCCACTGCTTTATGATGCTAATGTGGGTGTAAAATTTATGTCCTGCTAATAAACATATTGAATTTAGTGTTTTCTATTCTTGAATTCTTTACTTTAAATATCAAATCTATCATAAAATTTCATTGTATTTGGTACATATTGTAAATTTGGGCAAAGCTTCTAGCTCCGTCGGATACTTGTTCCCCTGTACCCGAAGTACCAGCGTACCGAAACTCGTGCAACATGGGGGACCTTCTACTTACTCGGTGAAACATCTACACTTTGTCGAAAAAATTAATGGCCTAGTCTGATTCATATACACGTCCAAGGGGCAATGGTGGCCATTGAATGGGTCGTTTGGGTTATGAGTGGGAGTGCACCATTACAGATATTTGGTTGACATTGCATTTAGAGTCTTATCTATGTCAATGTCATATTGGGCACCCCATGGCATTGCAACATTTAGTCCCTAGTTTAGGTATCCTCAAAAGGATATGGCAGGCTTGAAGTTGATATCAACTGATCAAGGGGGCTGCACCAAGATTGGGGATTGTTACAACGGATGGGATTTGGTAGCACTTTCAGTTTGAACTTTCCTGGTGGAGAGGGGCCAAATTAGTTTAATTCTTTCTTTACTGGAAAATGGCTAGTAGTTGAAAGTTTTTACATATGAAGAGACTTGTGGACACAAGGATTCCGATAAGTAGCTGTCTTGAGGAACCCTCCGTTGGTTTCCAAGGCTTCAAGCTGTGGACATACCTGCATTTAGCATACTCAGTTAAATAATTCCAAATGACAAATTGTTCAAGTTAAACTTGGAGTTCTTGGACCCACATGTAAAGATTGAAAATGGTCTTGTGGAATAGGACCAGGGAGCTTTATTCCAAGTTTTGTGTGTCTTCCCATTATTGTTTCTCTTTATAGGAAGCAGACGTTTGAAGATCATATGACAAGATGTATTAGGCAGTCTCAAGTTATCTGGAAGTTCTACTCTACTATTGCTTTCAAGTCTTAAGTTCTTGGGTGGTTGGCTCTTCATAACATGCAAGGGGTAAGAATTGTCTACATCGTGCTGGTTTAACTAATAGATGTTATCATGTTATGTAGTTTGGCATAAAGCACAAATGGTTAATGTTCTGTGAAATGGTAGGGTCACCAAAGTTGGTTGGTTATTGATTGTTGTTGAATGCAGTACCCTCTTGTTATCCCTCTACATTGGAAAGAGATTCTTTTTGAGGATACATGGATGATCTGACAAGCAGTAAAGAGTGTGTGGTATGCGATGTGACTACGGGGCATCTCCTCCTTATGAATAAGCTAGTTTCGAATAACCTTTCGTGGGGCAACCAATCTGTTCCATTTAGGAGAACTGACAACTTTTTAATCAGAGTTGGCTATGCAGATCTCATCCAGGATGGACTTATTTAGGAAGGATGTAGATTCTCTCGAGGTTAGAACCAAAGGAGATATTCTAGTGTTGCTTGATTATGTAAGGAGGGGTGAGTACCTGTAGTCTATGTGTCCGCTTTTTGGCTTCATGATGTATTTTTACTTTGTGTAGTAATGAACTATTAGATGCATTTTAAATATGCTTCTGTAAGAAATAAAAAAAACTATTGTGCAATTGAGGTGGATGTTGTTCGTTTTGACAATACACTAAGTGCAACATACTAAAATACCAAGTGCAAGTGGATATCGGTGGCTTTGTTGATGCAGACTGGGTTGGAGATTTGGATCAGAAAAGATCTACAAGTGGGTATGTGTTTAACCTATTTGGAGGTGCAGTCAGTTGGATGAGTAAGAAACAATCTGTAGTGGCACTATCAACTACAGAGGCAGAATACATGGCAGCCACTCATGCAAGCAAGGAAGCAGTTTGGTTGCAGAGATTGTGTTCAAGTATGGGGTTAGTATAGGAAGCTATAAGGATAGACCGTGACGGCCAAAGTGCAATTTTCTTGGCAAAGAACCCTACATATCATTCAAAGACAAAGCACATTGATGTTCAGTATCACTTTGTGAGGGATATGATAGAAGACAAAAAGGTGTTGCTGGTAAAGGTGGACACTTTGAAGAATACTACAGATGCATTGACAAAATCTGTGAGCTCTGAGAAGTTCTCTTGGTGTAGAGAAAGAATGGGCGTTTCAGGGCTAGAAAAATGACTAAGCTCTCTTGTGGCCCCCTGTAGAAAGAAAACAAAAAGTGGGAGAATGTTGAATGTGTTATATTCTTTCCACGACTAGCCTACGTAGTTAACCAGGGGGTTAGTGCACTGATTGTGTAGCAGGGTGGGGTCATAGGGGGTTTCAGGGGTACCCATAACGCCACTTTATGGGTTCCGGGGCAATCCGCGGAAAATTTTGGTTTTGGACCCCATGTTAGGTTGGGCAGACCAACCTATGGTTTTGTGCATGAATTTCGCACATGTTTTTGGACGCGATGGTTTTCGGTCCATGGTATTGGACGCGATGGTTTTCAGTGCATGGTATTGGATGCTTCGGCATGTATAAATATGTATTGTAACATTGAAAGGAATATAATGAAAAATCAAGCTGGTAGTCCCGGTTTTAGGATCCAGCGGAAAATCTTTATGCATATATGTTTTATGTGTTATGCTCTCCCATTGTTTATTTTCTGTGTTTCAGAATTCGTATGCAGGTAATTTCTGTACGGGGTTAAAACCTACAATATAGAAATAAGATATTGAGCAAGAAAGAAAATACAACACAAGACACTGTTATTTTTGGAAAAATGTCCTCGGAAAAACCCAACGCGGGAAAACTGGTGCATCAGCTCTGAGGGTTTATTATTATTAAGAAATAGTAAAATATGAGTACATATTTGAATGCCCTCCCGACAATCCAATTACATAGAATGATCCTGACAGAGAGATTTGTGAGATTACCTCACATTATCACTGGGAATCCTGGCTGATCTAGCCCCAGATAGATTGCTCCCGACTTTTCTGGCTACCTCTGCACTGCCTTTGCGTATTGTCTACGTCAGCCCAATGCCAAGCTCACTGGGGACAACGTCAATCCTCTGGCTGGTAGATTTGCTTCTCAGGTGATTTGATTTCTGCCTTTCAATCTCACACGCCGACTGTCGGCTTCTAAAACTCAAATTCGCTCTGTAAATTTCGGACTCCCTCTTGGCTTTCGCACTGCCTCTATGTGGTCTACATCAACCCTTCTAGCTCAGCACTGCCACTGCTAGATCTCCCTCTGCCTTCTTTGTTGAGTATCCTCCAACCGGGAAAGATTTCCCTTCAGATACTATCCCCACCCCTCACTACAAGAAATCTACTCGATCAAAATTTCCTCCTGAGAATTTCTCACTTCATAAATTCGATCTCTTGATCTCTCTCAGTTTGTTTTCCAAATGACCCTCGAGCCCCTTCTTATATCTTCATGTTGGTCAACCAACGACCTAGATTAACTCCTAATCAAAGGCTCATATTGTTTTGACATGATCTCCATCCTTTTCTAGAAGTTACACCCACAATTAGATTAATACCCATTAATATTTTAATTTTCCTAAGTTTAGACTTAGGAACTCCATTAAAAATATTAACTATTTTAATATAATCGTCTCTGGGTGGAATTTCCCAAAACGGTTTCTGGGTTCTTTGGAATGCACGTGCCCAAGCTTTCCTACAAAATTTGAGGCTTAGAACACATCCGATGCTACCTCAAATCAACACTCCCTCTTTGCGACGAATGTGCTCTAATAACATACTAATGTTGCATACTACTTTGACTCTAAAGCATCGTCCTCTACGCTGACGATGTCTGACATGACGTCCACCAACTACTACGTTGTTGCTACAATTGTACTGATCCCTTTGACGTGCCACTACCAATGCTACATTTTTACTATAATTCCCTCTCAATTGTTGCATCTTGTATGCTACTAGCACTGCCACTTCTAACACTGCATCCATACTGCGACTCAGTTGTTGAGAGAAGTAACTGAAAAACATCCAAAATTATTGAACTAACTGTGGTTAATGATACCACGTGAATGTTGGAACTGACTGTTGCTAGTATCTGCACTGACCGTTTGAATGTACTACGTTGCTTCTGATCTCTGCTTTGTGCCATCTGCACTATTGCCAACTCTGCTCTGCGCTACTCAGACTCTGGTGCTCCTAGCCACTGCAACTGTCTCCTCAACACTCATCGGCACCATCCGACACTATTCCATCCTGTTACTCCTGATCTGGGCTTCTGTAGCAAGGCATTGATCCAAGAGGTGGACTGCTCAAGGATCTTGCACATCTGTAGCTCTTTTGAACTACAACTCCAAATCAACTCAACTACCTCCTGGAGGTATCTCAGCTGTCAGGGCGAACTCATCTTGTCTGATCTTCACGGCTGCAACCTTAGGATTGTGCTTCTCATCCTTGTGCTTTTTCTTTAGAGGACATGGGATGCATAGTGGCCCATCTTGCCACATATGAAACACTTCACCTTGGAGATGTCCTTCTTTTGTCTTTATTACCCTTATTGTCCCTTCGATGTAATGGTTGCATTACTCCTCCTCCTTGGGCTTTGACCCACTGTTGTTATTGCTTCTATCAAGTTTGACCTTGACCATATCTCTCCTCAACTACTCTTGTTTTAGAGCTGCCCACATCTCATCCCAATTAGGCAATGTTGCTTTACCCAAGATACACTGAACAAAGACTTTCCACTCATTCGAGACAGGATCGAGGCTAGTCTAACTAACTATGAATCCTGAGGTGTATGCCCCGTGGTAGAAAACTCATCACAGGTTTCCTTAAGCTTCGCAAGGAATGGATCCACATGCTTTCCCTTCTACAACTAAGCAGATCTCAACTTCTACTCCAAGTACATCTTCCACTTCTTGGAAGATCCTTGATATAACGTGGCCAAGGCATCACCCATATCCTTAGCATTCGTTCTGCTAGCAACATGGCACACCATGTGATCCTTGACTCCATCTAGGATCATCCTCTTGGCCTTTGCCATCTCAGCCTTGTACTTCTTTAGCGGATCTGCATCCGTAGGTTCAACTATCACACTATCGACTTACGTCTTGAGGGTATGCTCATCTAGAAGGAAAGACATTCTAGCCTTCTAGATGATGTATCTAGATGCTCTGTCCAACCTGTCCTGATCCCTCAAGCCATTGGTTGCCATCTCCTTTGAAAATTGTCGAACAACTCCCTCTTTCTCCCTACTGCGTGGCTTCTAGGTTGGGTTACGTACTCCTTAATGGAGCTGATAAGTTTGTTTCTCCTCTGCTACCCATGAAATGAGAAATATTTATTTCCTCGACAAGAAATCACTGAGGAAATATTTCCTCATTATGCGATCTACTTCCTTCTTTCGACGACTTTTCTGCCCAACACTCTACTTGCAAAAAACGGTGTCCCTCTAGCTCCACGCTGAGGCTCTGCATGGCTCCCTCTACCTTGGAAAATTCTCGATCTGACAATCTTACCTCTCTGTCAACTCACTCAGAGAGAGACAACCTTGAAAATATAGCCCTCCTTGATAGAACTGTGCAATCCCTCGGGGGATTTGAACTCCTGCTTGCTGCAACAAATTGGCCCTTGCTTTAGTGCTAGATCTGCTCTTCCCATTTCACATCAAACACTCTGATACCATGTGAACATTCCTACACCAGAATCCCTACTACAACAAATTGATGTTACTTCTCCTACTTGTTAATCCATACAAGTTATTTATTGTGTTCTACGGAAAATATCGAAGTAAATACTACTGCAGCCTTTACTTAATTACTTATTATATGGAAACAAGATACTAAGCAAGAAAGAAAATAAAACACATGACACTGTTATTTTTGAACAAATGTCCCCGGAAAAACTAACGCGGGAAAACCAGTGCAACAGCTCTGTGGGTTTATTATTATTAAGCAGTAGTAAAATCCGAATACATCTCTGGATTCCCTCCCGACAATCTTATTACAGAGAATAATCGTGACAGAGAGATTTCTGAGATTACCTCACACTATTAGTGGGAATCCTTGCTGATCCAACCCCAGATAAATTGCCCCTGACTTTTCTGGCTGCCTTTGCACAGTGTCTGTGTTAGCCCAGCATCAAGCTCACTACGGTCAATGTTAATCCTCTGGCTGGTTGATTTGCTTCCCAGGTGATTCGATTTCTGCTCTCGGTGTCACACCCCGGTTGTCGGCTTCTAAAACTCAAATTCCCTTTGCAAATTTCAGACTCCCTCTTGGCTTCTGCTCTTCCTCTGTCTGGCTCTGCGTCAGACCGTTTGTCTTATCACTACCACTGCTGGATCTCCCCCTGCCTTCTCTATTGAGTATCCTCCGACCGGGAAAGTTTTCCCTTCGGATACTATCCCCGCCCCTTGCTGCAAGAAATCTACTCGATCAGAATTTCCTCCTGAGAACTTCTCACTTTAGAAATTCGATATCTTGATCTCTCTCAATGTGTTTTTCAAGTGACCCTAGAGCCCCTTCTTATATTTTCTTTTTGGGCAGCCAATGACCTAGATTAACTCCTAATCAAAGGCTCATATTGTTTTGACTTGATCTCCGTCTTTTTCTAGAAGTTACACCCACAATTAGATTAATACCCATTGATATTTTATTTTCCCGAAGTTTAGACTTAGGAACTCCATTAAAAATATTAATTATTTTAATATAATTATCTCTGGGTGGAATTTTCCAAAATGGTTTCTACTTTCTTTAGAATGCATGTGCCTAAGCCTCCCTGCAAAATTTGAGGCCTAGAGCACATCTGATGCTACCCCAAATCAACACTCCCTGCATAAATCAAGTTATGTAACTACAACAAGATTCCCAATCTATTATGAATAGTCTGCTTCAAATCTTGAACCAAATCCCCCATTCAAACCTTGATAATAGTGGATTTCCGTTTCGAGGTTATCACAAAAATATGAAATGTCTTCTTCATGACCAAATTTGAATGAGGATCCTCTAGATCTAGTTTTGGTTGACAATCTAAGGTTTTCATGCAAGCTTGAAGTGGAACCTCCTTTAGTAGATTTAGTTTATGATACTTACCAACCCCGAGTTCGATTCCTTCGGCCAAAATTCTAGGCACCATGAAGTTGACAAGTTTCATTGAACTGCATAGGTGGTTGTTGGAATTTCATATCTTTATATTCCCCACCGTCGCATGTCACTAAGCGTTGACAAGGATGATCTGTCGTAGATCCATGTCTATCATTCGACTCCAAGGAGAAATACAAGCCCAAACTTCCGCATACTGGACTATTTGCTTTGGATGTTGCATGAAAACGAGGCTCCAACATAATAACCTTCGTACATTCTCCATAAGGTGGCCAAATCTTGCATGAAATCTCATTGCTAACCATGGATCCACAATTGCAAAAGTGTGATCTATCACAATGGAAATATACATGCCCACTAAGACCCATCTCTCCACACATAATTTTTTAAGCCCGCTCCAGCAAGAAAACTATATGAGGATGACAAATCTAGGGTTTTGAGTGAAAGATCCTGCATAGGGATGAAGCCTACAAGAAAGGAGTTCACTGGAGTGTAATCCATACTACCTTTATCTCACCCCAACAACACTATTTCCATATATCCACAACCTTCCATCATCTCTCATAAAAAATTGAGATCCCTACTTCGAAAATCGCCACGAGGAAGAAAGACGAGCACAATCTCTAAGGTGGCAAAAACTGCACCACAGGAAACCTTAGCACTCCTCAAATCCATCGTCACCACCTCCAATCATTATCATTAATGTTATGAATATCACATCCAAAATTAAATTATAATTTTTATAAAACATGTAAAGAAAAATTGTTTCATATATATGTAACTATATGTGTTATCAGAGTTTTATTAAAATTAAAACTAAGAATATCTATATCTACATAGATGTGAAGCCCTGAGGGTTAGCTCAATTGGTCAACTTCTTGTCGCTAAAACACCTCGCTTATGGGAGGTCATGGGTTAATTCTCCTTGACACCCTTGGGGTTAGGCTCTGTTAATAAGCTGACGAAATGTGATCCCTTCGAGTGGATCTGCCCGAATATTTCCTCGAAAAAAAATGTACAAAGATGTGAAATTTATATAAATACAAATAATATTATTAAGAACCAACATATATCCATTTGAACTTTAGATTTACCAAATGTAGAGATGAATAAAATCTCTACAGGTGCAAATCTTTCCTCAAGTTTTGCCCTCAAAATGAAGTTTTAATCTTGAGAGATTTGATTCCTCTAAATGCTTGGTAGATTCAGAGTTAAGATGGATCTATGCTAGTTATACCCAACATGGAATTCACATGTTCTCTCTCTACACACACACACACACACACACACACACAGATATATATATATAATATATATAATATATATATATATATATATATATATATATATATATATATAATATATATATATATATATATATATATATATATATATATATATATATATATATATATATGTATGTATGTATATGTGTATATATACTTACATATATACACATATATACATAATGGCATTACTGTCCATTGGTATTGGCCATGTGGAACTGTGAACGTTGTTTTATATCTGTCATCTGAAATGATACCAATTTGCCAGAAACCACTTTTAAGATCAAATTTGTTGAAAACATTGGCATTGGCGATTTTAGCAAGCAACAATTCTTTATTGGGAAGGGGATACCTGATAGGCATTAGAGCCTCATTCAAAGCTTTGTAGTTAATTACCAACCTCTTCTTTCCACGTTTCTGCTCACTATGTTTGTTGACATAAAAGGTCGGACATGCCCAAGGGCTTTTGCACGGCTCAATCAGGTTCTGTTCAAGCAACTGCTGGATCTCCTGTTTGCACAAAGCTTGTTCAGTAGGTGACATATGATTAGCACTTGCTTTCTGTGGTTTAGGAACATACCCTTATTTATAAGGTAATGCTACAAAATATTTTTCCCTGGTCCAGAAAGCATCTGGCCTGCTTGGTGCAGCTTATTTGAGGTTGCTTGAAATGTCTTTTGGCCATGTATTTCTGCATTCTTGACAATCTTTTGGATTTTGGTAAGATCTTGCATGGTATTCTGCAGATTGTCTTCATCACTGGGCTTGACTTTAAGCTGGTAATCATTCTTTGCAGGAATCATAACTTGTCCTTCAACAGTAGTGAATGTGACTGAGTCTTTGCCAAAGGTGACTGGAAGAAATCTCTTCAAAAAATCTTGCCCCAATAGGACATCTGATCCTGTATCAAAACTGTACAAAGTAACATATGTCTGTACATGGTTCAAATAAACTGGAAAATCAGGAGATATATGGTTAATCTCCATTAATTCTTTATTCACAGCTCTGAAGGATAATTTAGTAGGCTGCCAATAATAAGAAGGAATTGCACCAAATTTGCAGCAACTACACATAGCTCCAGAATCAATTTGTGCATCTAAAGTGTATTCCTTTAAATTTGGTAATTTTATTTTCAAAGGAATTACCACCTATATTCCCATGATATTTACCAAATCTACTTCCTTAGATTTCATGGGCATTTCTTCTGGAATATCCTTCATCAGAATTCTTGTCAATTTGGAATTAGCATCATCATAATCAGAAATAAGACTTTGAAGTTTAGCTGATAATTGCAATATTTCTGATCTTGTTAGTTTAATAGATGATTCCAAACTGCTAATTTTCTTCTTGAGAGTATTGATTTCATCCATACCTGTACATTGAGAAGCTTCTGTAATATGCAATGGTTTGAACATTGAATCAAACTCTCTTTCGATAAAATCATCATCATCAATTATTCTTTTGGAAGGTAATTGTTTTTCCAAACTTTCCAGCTTTTCTTTCAATCTTCTTCTAGCTGTTAACTGGGACGGTTCCAGCTATGCTAGCTGTGTCTTGACCTCATCAATCTGATTCTGCAAATTGTTTGTTTTGTTGAAGTAAAACATTTTAATATCAGTAATAAAAGTTTCATCAAAGTCAGAAGAATCAGATTCTAAACTTATTCTTCTGATATTAGGTAAATCATCATTATCTGAAGTAGAGGAGTCACTGGAAATTTCAAAATATTCACCATCTGAGTGGGAAATGAGGTCCCAATCTTCTGGATTATGAACTGTAGTAAAAACATCCATGATCTTCAACTGTTTCTTATTCTTTTTCTCTTTGCAAGTATTAGCATAATGGCCTTCTTTACCACATATAAAACATGTTACCTTTTTAGAAGGCTTTGCTCTTTTCCTGAATACTATCCTCTTCTTTTTGGAAAATTTAGAAGGATAATATTTTCTCTTAGGAGTATACTTGTCTGTCTTGCATGAGCATGAAACTTTTGACACTTTCTTTTTTGATTTGCTACTACATCCAAAATCATAAGTTTCTGCAAAATTATTACACAACTTTGTACTGAAATGCATCTGCTTCTTAAAATTCTTTTTAGCTTTTTCTGATGCACATTCTTTTTGCAAAACAGAAACTATCATCTGATGTACTGCAGCAAATGAAGAATTCTCAATTTTTACTTTGTTGGTCTCAATATACTGGTTAATCAAATCTGGAATTTTTCCTGGCATTGAAGCTATGTAATACCTCAAATAAGCAACATTGTGAGGATCTGCTGCTTGATAAAGAAGTTTTTGCATAACACAATAATAATCATGCAGATAATCTATGTTACACAGTCTTTGAGATAAAAAGAGTTGACCATGATGTACTGAATTGTCTGGTACTACCCCCACAAACTCATGTGTTAAGGCATCAAAAATAGCTTTCAGGGGATCTGTTGGATGTTCAATGATATTGTGCATTTCCTCTTCAGACAACTTATCCCACCATTGTTTTAAAATACCAGTAAAAGACCAAACAATTTGTGTGACTATATCAGACCATGATGCTTTAGTTTCAGCTCTTCGCTGTAGTGCCCAAGCATGGACATTATGCAAAACTGTTATAACTTCTTCAGTTTCCATGCAATCAATATTTACCAAAAGTGTATTGCCAAATCCTTTAGCTGATGGATTTTCAAATTTGGCAGGGACACTTTCCAAATTGTCTCTATATCTAGAAAAAGGACTATCTGCAGATGCTTCATGTGCAAAAGTATCCTTCTCACCTTTCATTCCTTTATGTGTGAATGTAAATGTATCACCTCTATCTCTTTTAGAACTAGTTTCTCCTTGAGTGGGTTCTCTAGGAGTATGAGAGGTAACACCAGACATGGCCAAAATTTGTGGAGCAGATGGTTGGCCATTTTCTACAAGGGTTTTAAGACTGACATAACCTTTTGGTAATCTCAAGCTTTCAACAGTAGGAAAAGTGGTTAGCCTCTCTCTCATCAAATCTGTTTTTTCTCTGGCTAACATTATTCCCTTTTGTACCTTCTCAATCTTAGCAGTATTTATGTTATTAATGCTTTTGAACAAAATACTTCTAAGACCATCTTTTAGTTCATCTGAACTGGAAGAAAACTTCAATTTTGAACTTGAAAGATCTACTTCTCTATAATGAGGTGGAGAAGTAGGCTGTGGTAATGCATCTCTTAAATGTTCAAGGGACCTGGAAATAATTCCCATGTTGGAATTGATATCATTCAATTTCTGTGTATGCTCATTCTGTATTCCCAAACATTCATTATAACCACTGTGCATTTTCTTTATATGTTCTTTAATTTCTAGCACATCTTTGGTTATGTCATCTATATTTTGCATCATACAAACAATCTGATAGTTTGTATAATTATGCATTTTCTCTATTTCACTCTGATCTGCATCTGACATGTTTTTCATCTATATCCATTGGAAATCTGACTTTAGAGTACCATTCTTGAAAGTTTTTCTAGAGTTTGCAGGCTCTAAATATCTTTCATTAATCTTTGCTGTCAGATCATATTGAGCTCTGGGAAGACTAAAGCTTTTGATATCAGGCAAGACTGTTTCATGCTTTTGATCTTCTAGTTGGAAACTTGAAGATGGACCCGATACACAGAATTGGCAGTCATTAGATTTATGGGACAGAGGTTTCTTTTGGTCTCTTTTGGGAACAGAATATGATGGTGGAACTGGAACTGATAAAGGTATAACTGGAGGAGGTATTACTGCTTTTGTACTGTCTCTGCTTCCTAAAAATGAAGATCTATCTAAGATAGTCATAGATCTGACAAGACGGGGGCTTGTGAATTTGAGACCAGAAGAACCATCAGAATGTTTGACAATAGACAATTGTCTAGGTTCTTTTGATGTTTGCAGTTGAGGATATTTTTGTGATAATGGAATGTAAGTACTATTCCATTCATCAGGTAGAGTGCATTCTGCAAATCCTATCTGTAAGGGGGCAGTATTACCGGGACCAACTATTACTCCTTCTTTCAAAGCTCTTGAACACAATTTTGGATTGAGTGGAGGCATTGTGCTGGAAACAAATCGAAGACAAATAGAAGAATGAAGCTGAGCGATTAAAGTTTGTGGGGCGACATTGAAACCATTGAACTGAATATAGGCATTCAGAAACTCATTTATATATGGGTCATTCAAAGAAACTTGATATCTGGGAATTACAGAAGACCAGACAGGACCATTATTAAGAGGACTCTGGAAACCTCCCAACAATGCATCATTAAAATCATTCATTCTGGTATCCAGGACACAAGTTAGGCAAGAAGCATTTAATCCTGGTTTGACAAGAGGATTAATCCCGAACTGAATCATGCCTATATGAATATATTTGATACCATGCTCCAAACCCCATTCAATATCTTCTCTTTTAATTAAAGGAACCTGGTAGACATTCTGATCAGTAGAAATAGGAATATTTACGGAAGTAAAGCGAAATAATTGAGTTGCTCTGAACTGAAAAGCAGGGATCTTATATAACTTGTCTACTTCTATCTCTGGCAATGTCCAATTTGGCTGTGGCTCAAATTCTTGAACTAAGACTTTTTCATCATATAATTTTTCTTCAGAAGTTTTGTTCATATACTTATTCAGAAAAGACCATCTCTTTTGCTTAGCAATTTTCCTATCCTCGGGTGTTTGAAGAACAAATTCATTCAAAGAACCAGCCATTGAGATTAAATATAAGTATGCACCTGAACAGAGGAGAAAAAAAATATTTGTGCTCCAGGAAAGCAAACACGGCAGTCCGTCGCCTCAAACTCTCTCAACCAAAGCCTTATCGTCGACTTCAACTCATAAACAAAGGCAGGGACAAATACAACTCAATGGGAGAACCAGATAATTATGAAAACTGCTTGGACAAAGAACCAGATGGCTCTGATACCAATTCTAAATACCAGAGAACAACAAGAACTTTCTATTAAGATTTCAAAATGATATTACATTCCAGAGATCGACTGCAATGACATTTTCCTAAGAACTGAGAGTTAGATCTCCGTGATGCAAGCAGATCGAGAAATTTCTCGCAGATGCAGAGCAGGGAGCTCAAACTCAGACTCAACTCAAACACACAAATGACTCCAGAACTCCGAATGCCCCTCCATCTTACAATGCTAGTATTTATAATATCCTAGCCAGTTAACCGGTTAAAACTTTTACCGGAAACTTGTAACAGATGGAATCTACTTTCGGTATGAATATCACGCAGGAAATCATATCCGAAGGACTAACAGTAATGCGTACTTAAAAGATTCGGGCAAGTGGGTACTACCACCTGTTATCTCGTCCCTTAAAGGCAGAGCCATATGGGGACCGAATCTGACACTACCTAAAAAGCAAGATTATGTGATCTATAGACAAGATGGCCGGAATCTAGGACATCGGCTCATAATAATTACAAAGTGGATATTTTAAAGAAAACCCACGAAAACTTAAATATTTACATAAAGTGTATATGATATCAAAAGAGTGATCATATACATTAGTCATTATTATTCCATTCTTCATCAGAATCATCATGATCTTGTTCATATCTATCAATCTGTTCTCTTTCTAATAATTGCTCAATGTCAGGAGCAAATATTTCTGGTGCTAATGAATCATCTAACCATGGCGGTGCTTCTTCTCGGAAGCAACAGCAGAAAGGGAATGAGAAAACATTTGGAGGCCGGTGCCTTGGATCCACAGAAATTTCTCCTCGAAAACTGATAAACAATTTAAATTCTGGTCCATGGTGATTGTTGTCATTCTGGACTACAACTGTATCCTCATGGATGAATTCGAATTCTACAGTGTAATCATTTTGTGCAGCAATGTGGAGTTCCCAAACAAGTGTGTTGATTGTGTCTGGAAAACCACTGTCACACATCCAAGTGACTCTAGGCATATATTTGAACAGAAACAATTTAAACCAAGGACTCCACCAATTTACAGCACTATCTACCTGTGTAGCATAAAAAATGACTCTGACATAACCATGTATTCTAGCCCTTTGGTGAATGGTAAAATAATCTTGCCAGGTCCAATCTGTACTTTGGACAAAACCAAAATAAATGGGAATAGGTTCACGGGATAATGCATAAAAGACTCTCCAAGGCCTATCTCTATAAGGTAATTCCCTACTGTATGCAAACATGCATGACTCTGAATCAAACCACTTCTGCAACACAATTTGTAATACTTCTGTAGGTAATGACTTGACTCTTAAAACAAAACAATCCCAACAGAATTCATATTTACACTGACTACAGACTAATACTGAACAGTTTCTGGACTGACGGTCACTAGACTAGACTGGACTTTTACTTGAAGAACTTTCTCCTTTGTACAGGGGTCTGAACATCTTGATGTCTTTGATATCTAGAGCTCCTTCTCTTGTCAACATGTCTGCTAAATAATTTTTTGCACCTGATTTATAGACAATATCGAAATCAAAACCTTCTAGCCAGAGAGCCCATCTTAGAACCCTGGTATTTCCTTGTTCTAACAATTTCTTATTGGACAAAATACCTTTCATATGTTTCAGATCAGTTCTAACTAAAAATCTGACACTTTTTAAGAACAATCTGAATCTTTGAATTCCTCTTTTGACAGCCAGTATCTCTTTGTGGGAAGATGGATACTTAGCTTCTGTGTCATCAAAAGTACCAGAGGCATATGCACAAACAAGTTCTTTCCTTCCATGTTTCTGTAATAACACTGCAACCCATGTATGATCAGATGCATCTGTTTCAAGAATAAATGGGAGATCAGTGTCAGGCAGTCTTAACTTGGGAAGCTCTCTGATTTTGCTTTTTATGTTCCTTACTGCCATAGTCATCTCATTAGACCATTCAACTTTTTCTTTCTTCAGCCTTTTCTGCAAAATCTTAGTATCTTCAAATTGCTTTTCATAGAACTGACGGATGTAATTCAAGCAACCTAAAAATCTCTGAAGCATCTTTACATCAAGGAAAATATCAGGAAATTTCAAAAGATGAAGAAGGATATGAGGTTGAAGCTCTATGTGACCCTGTTCAATATGTAATCCTAAATAGTCTATTCTGACTTTTCCAATTTGGAACTTTTCCTCTGAGTCAGATAGAACTAAACCATGCTTGTACACTATTTCATAGAATTTTTCTAAATGCAGCTTATGAGTATTTACATCTTTACTAAATACAAGAAGATCATCAATATATACAATCACATACTCTACCCCTCCAAAAATATCTTCCATCCGCTTTTGAAACTCAGAAGGAGCATTCTTCAAACCAAATGGCATTATTGTCCATTGGTATTGGCCATGTGGAACTGTGAAGGTTGTTTTATATCTGTCATCTGGAATGATACCAATTTGCCAGAAACCGCTTTTAAGATCAAATTTGCTGAAAACATTGGCATTGGCGATTTTAGCAAGCAACAATTCTTTATTGGGAAGGGGATACCTGATAGGCATTAGAGCCTCATTCAAAGCTTTGTAGTTAATTACCAACCTCTTCTTTCCACGTTTCTGCTCACTATGTTTGTTGACATAAAAGGCCGGACATGCCCAAGGGCTTTTGCATGGCTCAATCAGGTTTTGTTCAAGCAACTGCTGGATCTCCTGTTTGCACAAAGCCTGTTCAGTAGGTGATATATGATTAGCACTTGCTTTCTGGTATTCAGAATTGGTATCAGAGCCCTCTGGTTCTTTGTCCAAGTAGTTTTCATAATTATCTGGTTCTCCCATTGAGTTGTATTTGTCCCTGCCTTTGTTTATGAGTTGAAGTCGACGATAAGGCTTTGGTTGAGAGCGTTTGAGGCGACGGACTGTCGTGTTTGCTTTCCTGGAGCACAAATATTTTTTCTCTCCTCTGTTCAGGTGCATACTTATATTTAATCTCAATGGTTGGTTCTTTGAATGAATTTGTTCTTCAAACACCTGAGGATAGGAAAATTGCTAAGCAAAAGAGATGGTCTTTTCTGAATAAGTATATGAACAAAACTTCTGAAGAAAAATTATATGATGAAAAAGTCTTAGCTCAAGAATTTGAGCCACAACCAAATTGGACATTGCCAGAGATAGAAGTAGACAAGTTATATGATATCCCTGCTTTTCAGTTCAGAGCAACTCAGTTATTTCGCTTTACTTTCGTAAATATTCCCATTTCTACTAATCAAAAAGTCTACCAGGTTCCTTTAATTAAAAGAGAAGATATTGAATGGGGTTTGGAGCATGGGTTCAAATATATTCATATAGGCATGATTCAGTTCGGGATTAATCCTCTTGTCAAACCAGGGTTAAATGCTTATTGCCTAACTTGTGTCCTGGATACCAGAATGAATGATTTTAATGATGCACTGTTGGGAGGTTTCCAGAGTCCTCTTAATAATGGTCCTGTCTGGTCTTCTGTAATTCCCAGATATCAAGTTTCTTTGAATGACCCATATATAAACGAGTTTCTGAATGCCTATATTCAGTTCAATGGTTTCAATGTCGCCCCACAAACTTTAATCACTCAGCTTCATTCTTCTATTTGTCTTCGATTTGTTTCCAGCACAATGCCTCCACTCAATCCAAAATTATGTTCAAGAGCCTTGAAAGAAGGAGTAATAGTTGGACCCGGTAATACTGCCCCCTTACAGATAGGATTTGCAGAATGCACTCTACCTGATGAATGGAATAGTACTTACATTCCATTATCACAAAAATATCCTCAACTGTAAACATCAAAAGAACCTAGACAATTGTCTATTGTCAAACATTCTGATGGTTCTTCTGGTCTCAAATTCACAAGCCCCCGTCTTGTCAGATCTATGACTATCTTAGATAGGTCTTCATTTTTAGAAAGCAGAGACAGTACAAAAGTAGTAATACCTCCTCCAGTTATACCTTTATTAGTTCCAGTTCCAACATCATACTTTGTTCCCAAAAAAGACCAAAAGAAACTTTCGTCCCATAAATCTAATGACTGCCAATTCTGTGTAACAAGTCCATCTTCAAGTTTCCAACTAGAAGATCAAAAGCATGAAACAGTCTTGCCTAATATCAAAAGCTTTAGTCTTCCCAGAGCTCAATATGATCTGACAGCAAAGATTAATGAAAGATATTTAGAGCCTGCAAACTCTAGAAAAAATTTCAAGAATGGTACTCTAAAGTCATATTTCCAATGGATACAGATGAAAAATATGTTAGATGCAGATCAGAGTGAAACAGAGAAAATTCATAATTATACAAACTATCAGATTGTTTGTATGCTGCAAAATATAGATGACATAGCCAAAGATGTGCTAGAAATTAAAGAACATATAAAGAAAATGCACAGTGGTTATAATGAATGTTTGGGAATATAGAATGAGCATACACAGAAATTGAATGATATCAATTCCAACATGGGAATTATTTCCAGGTCCCTTGAACATTTAAGAGATGCATTACCACAGCCTACTTCTCCACCTCATTATAGAGAAGTAGATCTTTCAAGTTCAAAATTGAAGTTTTCTTCCAGTTCAGATGAACTAAAAGATGGTCTTAGAAGTATTTTGTTCAAAAGCATTAATAACATAAATACTACTAAGATTGAGAAGGTACAAAAGGGAATAATGTTAGCCAGAGAAAAAACAGATTTGATGAGAGAGAGGCTAACCAATTTTCCTACTTTTGAAAGCTTGAGATTACCTAACTACTAGCATTGTAAGATGGAGGGGGATATGGAGTTCTAGAGTCATTTGTGTGTTTGAGTTGAGTCTGAGTTTGAGCTCCCTGCTCTGCATCATTAAAATCATTCATTCTAGTATCCAGGACACAAGTTAGGCAAGAAGCATTTAATCCTGGTCTGACAAGAGGATTAATCCCGAACTGAATCATGCCTATATGAATATATTTGAACCCATGCTCCAAACCCCATTCAATATCTTCTCTTTTAATTAAAGGAACCTGGTAGACTTTCTGATCAGTAGAAATAGGAATATTTACAGAAGTAAAGCGAAATAACTGAGTTGCTCTGAACTGAAAAGCAGGGATCTTATATAACTTGTCTACTTCTATCTCTGGCAATGTCCAATTTGGCTGTGGCTCAAATTCTTGAACTAAAACTTTTTCATCATATAATTTTTCTTCAGAAGTTTTGTTCATATACTTATTCAGAAAAGACCATCTCTTTTGCTTAGCAATTTTCCTATCCTCGGGTGTTTGAAGAACAAATTCATTCAAAGAACTAGCCATTGAGATTAAATATAAGTATGCACCTGAACAGAGGAGAAAAAAAATCTTTGTGCTCCAGGAAAGCAAACACAGCAGTCCATCGCCTCAAACGCTCTCAACCAAAGCCTTATCGCCGACTTCAACTCATAAACAAAGGCAGTGACAAATACAACTTAATGGGAGAACCAGATAATTATGAAAATTGCTTGGACAAAGAACCAGATGGCTCTGATACCAATTCTAAATACCAGAGAACAACAGGAACATGCTATTAAGATTTCAAAATGATATTACATTCCAGAGATCGACTATATATGTATATGTATATGTATATGTATATGTATATGTATATGTATATGTATATGTCTACATATATGTATATGTATAGATGTATGTATGTATGTATGTATATATGTACATATGTATATATAGATATACATATACATATGCATATGTATATACATATACATGTGCATATATAGATATATATGTATATATATACATATACATGTATGTATATATATATAGACACATATGTATATACATATTTGTCTGTACATATACATATGTATATATATATATTCTTCTCAATTTTGCATTTATCAAATATCTAAAATAATCAAATCTCTCTTGGTGTAAACCTTTTATTTTTATTTTTTTGTAAACAAATAGTCAACTTTCTATTAGCTAAAATATGTTACATAAAATACATTTCAAAAGTCATTGGGAGGCCTGAAATCAAAACCAAACTGAGAAGAACTGGGAGTGGATCATCTGCTCGTGATAGGGAAACTAGATGATCCCTTAGATAGAGTAGAGATTTTACAATATAACATGGACCATATAGAAATCAAAACAAAGTTCAAAAATAGCTTCGGCCATCAAAACAAGAGCCATCGATACTAGCATCATGTGAAGAGCTAAGGAGACACAAAAACAAAGGCAACTACAAAGGAAACCTAATCAGGCCACTTGTTTTCTTTTGGAGCTTGCTACACTTTACTGCTACTTGCTTCATCGACTCTTATATTGTCTGGGGGCTTGTCATCCACCTTTTCCTTGATAATAAGGTAACCATAGGAGTTGGTTTCTTGTTGGGAGTGCTCTTTGATAGTGGTCCGGGCAGTTTAGGTGGGAGGCTGCTTTGAGCTACATGTTGTTGCTTCAATCTTTGGGCTTTGAGAACCATGGACAATAGGGCTTGTGCTTCTCCTACTGTGAAATCAAGTGAAGAGGGGATATGAGGCTGGAAGAAGGGATTTCTATCTTTTGAACTGTCAAAGGAGTTGGAGGACGTCACTATAGTAGGCGAAAAGTATACACCTATGGATTTAGAGAAATGGCATAACAAGAGACACATTTGACTGATTTGAGTATTTGTTTCTGCCATCTGCCTTTCTGCATTCCCTCTAGCTAGCTCCATAGTCCAGAGTGACATGCCAACAGATTCCAACAACCTAATGTCCGTCTCTCATTCTTTGATGTTCCCAAGTTTCCAGGGAAGCCACTCTGTTATGGATATGGACAAGGATATCGGGATCAAATGACTCCAGGTGGTCAATGATCCATGGAATGCGAGGAGGGCATACCCTCCCTTTGCCACCTCGTCGAACTCTTCCTCTTTCATGAACCATGGTGGAGGGATTAGGAACAAAATGGATGAAGTCTCTGGCAACAATGACAGGGAGTGCAAGAGAATGATTGAGCTTATTTCTTGCTGCAAATATCTGCATGTAAGGAAAGAGAGGGAGACCATAAGGTAGTGACATGAACATTAACTGGCACAACCAGGTTGAGGCGAGGTAAATCATGAAGCAAATGGGAGAACTGTGAGCTGGATTGACTATATTAACTTGCATATCAATTGCTTGGAGGGTGTCGACCGCACATGAATGCCACTTGGTGTTTTCAGTCATGTCAAGGATGAATGATGTCCTACATGAATTGACAAGTTTCTGTTGTCGAAGAAGCACCTGGATCTAGGAGGTGTAAACCTTTTATGTTATATTTCATGTGAAATGTTATTAAAGTAATATTAAATAGCTATATATATATATCTATATATATATATATATATATATATATGTGTATATATGATATTTATTAAGATATTTTTTTATAGAATTTTTTTTATAAATATGATTATAAATAAGGGCACAGTCTAACTAATAGACAAAATGACCTTATCCCTTGGAATTGGATGATACGATTACAAGTGAGATTGTGATTTATAATTGTGTAAAATTAATTTTTGAATGCATAAATGAATTCAACGCCCTAAAAGACCCAAACTTGAACTTTGCAAATTAAACAACTTAAGCGTATGATTCTTAAAAATCTCTATAGGATGTTGGCAAAATTGAGTGAAAAATGCAAGAAAATAGCTATTTTGTCTATTAATTAGACTACGTTATAAATAAATTAACGAGTAGGCTTTAAGTGCGACTTTTTGGAAAGTTTTTCAGTTTATTTTCTGATTTAATTTGTTTAGAATCCGGTAGGGATTCATTGAAATCACAAGTTTGACAATGAACTTTTCACAATCGAAGTGCCCTTGGGGGTTTTGAGGGTTCTCAATCCACATATGCAGTAAAAAAAACCCGTTTAAACAACACAAATCAAGATTTGGCCACAATTTTTTTCGCCGGATTCCAACGAAAAACCATTGAAAACTCCAAAAAATCACACTTAAAGACGACTCCAATAAATTAATAATTTAAACCATCTTCAAAATATTTATTTATAATATGTTTCCATAACTATGCCCACATCAACCCACATGATTTTTCTCCATATAGTTTTGAACCAACCATTTAAAAATAAATAAAACCCTCATAATACAATTAAATTGCCAAAACTTAATTAAACATTTAATAATATTATCAACCATATAATTTAAAATTTAAAAATATTTTTAATAACTTCTAATATTAATTAGATAAATTTTGGCTAAAATTTTGTTTATTTATTTATTTTTTGTTTGTCAAGTTGTTTGTGATTCTCTAGGCTTGACCTGTAGCTTGAGGAGTCGCAACCCAAGGGCATCTAACCTGTCAAAGTCACCCGTGATCGCACGCAACTTGGGCCACACCAACCCTAAGCTGACTAGATTTTTTAGCATATCTCTTCCCCTAGCACAATGCACAACCACCCCCTATGAGGTTTGATCAACGGGTTGTGCTTGTGAGACTTGACAAAATTTTATTTATTTTTAAAACACCATGAATTTAATTTTTTTTTATTATTAAAACTTATTTATAATTTTTTTTTTTAAGACAATCACGGTTCAGGGTCATCCGCAGGAAATAATCCACACAGATCCATCAAATATGACATAATATATTGGGCCTAACCCCAAGTGCATCGAGGAGATTTGACCTCATGACCTCCAACCAGGTAAGTTACTTAGCAACAAAAATTCAACCAATTAAACTATCCTTGAAACTAAAACTTATTTATAATTATTTTCAAAATAAATAAATTAATTTCAATAATAAAATGAATAATAAAAAGATCATTTATTTATTCTGTTTGACCCGAAAAGCACACAATCCAATAAACATGAATAATAAAAATATCATTTATTTATTCTATTTGACCCGAAAAGAACACAATCCAATAAACATGGATAGGAGGGATTGCATTTAGTTTTTTACAATTGGGTGTTTGAATCAAATATCTAGTTTATAACTAAGTTGTTTGAATCAAAGAACACCCAGTCCAATAAGCATGAATGCTAAGTATGATTCCCACTGTTTGAATCAAATATCAAGCTTGTTTCATGATTAATTTAATTGGAGATTGTGAAGATTTCAATTTAAAGAAGCGTAAGCTGACCTTTTTGACACAACAGACCAACTAGATCAAATCCTATGTCAAAATGATTAAAAGAGACAAACCAACCACAATAAGCAGTGGAGTTAAAAGGTGAATGAGAATCCATGAAGCTTTAATTTTTGTTCATCCTTCCAGGAAAGTGCAAATTTAAAAGGTTATGTATTGTAATCAGCTTGATATACCAAAAGAAAACATCAACGTTGTCATACTACAATGTTGTGGCAAAAGGATAGGGAAGAGGAGAATACTTTATGTGCAGAACATAGCGAAAATATGGCGGACAAGCCTTCCCATGCTTTGTTGATCTATGGGGATGGCCTGATGCCTGCTCTGGGTTCTTCTCATTCTCATCTACATGCTCTAGCTTCTCGAGGCCGTTGTGGTTTCCTCGTAGTTAGAGATCTACACCCGCAAGGCATGTTATATGTTTCTCTGACTCTTTTAAGAAAAAAGAACATATTAGTGTTTTTGATATTATGGGTTTAATGGAAACGACTTATGAACTTTTGGGTTTAATGTCAAACCATAATTTTTTATCAATGACTGTAGAGTTCTATCAGGGCAGTGGGATTGTATTTAACATTTTAAAACTTTCCATCATTAGCAAACAGAACTAGGGTGTACTGCACAGATAATGCTACATCAAAATTCTTTTACATGAATAATGATCTTTGATATTGAAGCAACATTACCTGCTATGTCAAAGCGAACATCAGGATAACTAGCTTAAGGAATTCAAATGGATAGAATTGGCCTGAAATAATGCACTTCATTTTTTTTGAAAAGTTAAATTGGGACTTCACATATTGAATTTTTATTGTTGTTGTTGTTGCATAGGCTGGGTTTTCATATGATTAAAAAATGCACCATTCATAATTCTTGGATCACTGGGTCTAACCTTTTTCTTATTCTCAACGTCCAACCGCACTGGGAAATCTATTTGTACTTATTATTTTTTAAGGTTTGCACCACTAAGCTAGATCGCCTAAGGAATCTTACTGGTGGCAGTGTCGGTCCAGGTGCAACAAGAACTGCGAACCAGGGCGATCAATTCCAAAGCATACAATTGTAGCATCTTAATCTGTTAGCGTTCTGCATCTCAATGGAAAATTTGTTTCTTATGTCTAGAACATCCAATGAATTGCGGCAATTTTTTTCCCCTCACTTTTTAAGCGATTAGACATTGAAACTTTATCTATTTCATACCATTTGATTTGATGTAGAAGCCACTGCTTTATGATGCTGACGTGGGTGTAAAATTTATGTCTTGCTAATAAAAATATTGAATTAAGGGTTTTCTATTCTTGAATTCTTTACTTGAAATATCAAATCTATCAAAAAAATTCGTTGTTTTTGGTACATATTGTAAATTTGGGCAAAGCTTCTAGCTCCGTCGGATACTTGTTCCCCCGTACTCGAAGTACCAGCGTACCGAAACTCGTGCAACATAGGGGACCTTCTACTTGCTTGGTGAAACATCTACACTTTGTCGAAAAAATTAAGAGCCTGGTCTGATTCATATACATGTCCAAGGGGCAATGGTGGCCATTGAATGGGTCGTTTGGGTTATGAGTGGGAGTGCACCATTACAGATATTTGGTTGACATTGCATTCAAAGTCTTATCTATGTCAATGTCATATTGGGCAGCCCATGGCATTGAAACATTTAGTCCCTAGTCTAGGTATCCTCAAAAGGATATGGCAGGCTTGAAGGAGATATCAACTTATCAAGGGGGTTGCACCAAGATTGGGGATTGTTATAATGGATGGGATTTGGCAGCACTTTCAGTTTGAACTTTCATGGTGGAGAGGGACCAAGTTAGTTTAATTCTTTCTTTACTGGAAAATGGATAGTAGTTGAAAGTTTTTACATATGAAGAGACTTGTGGAACAAGGATTCCGATAAGTACCTGTCTTGAGGAACCCTCCATTGGTTTCCAAGGCTTCAAGCTGTGGACAAACCTGCATTTAGCATACTCTGTTAAATAATTCCAAATGACAACTTGTTCAAGTTAAACTTGGAGTTCTTGGACCTATATGTAAAGATTGAAAATGGTCTTGTGAAATAGGACCAAGGAGCTTTATTCCAAGATTTGTGTGTCTTCCCATTATTGTTTCTCTTTATAGGAAACGAACGTTTGAAGATCATATGACAAGATGTATTAGGCATTCTCAAGTTATCTGGAAGTTCTACTCTACTATTCCTTTCAAGTCTTAAGTTCTTGGGTGGTTGGCTCTTCATAACATGCAAGGGGTAAGAATTGTCTACATCGTCTTGGTTTAACTGATAGATGTTATGTAGTTTGGCATAAAGTACAAATGGTTAATGTTCTGTGAAATGGTAGGGTCACCAAAGTTGATTGGTTATTGATTGTTGCTGAATGCAGTACTCTCTTGTTATCCCTCTACATTGGAAAGAGATTCTTTTTGAGGATACATGGATGATCTGACAAGCGATAAGGAGTGTGTGGTATGCGATGTGACTACGGGGCATCTCCTCCTTATGAATAAGCTGGTGTCAAATAACCTTTCATGGGGCAACCAATCTGTTCCATTTAGGAGAACTAGCAACTTTTTAATCAGAGTTGGCTATGCAGATCTCATCCAGGATGGACTTATTTAGGAAGGATGTAGATTCTCTCGAGGTTAGAACCAAAGGAGATATTCTAGTGTTGCTTGATTATGTAAGGAGGGGCGGGTACCTGTAGTCTATGTGTCCGCTTTTTGGCTTCATGATGTATTTTTACTTTGTGTAGTAATGAGCTATTAGATGCATTTTAAATATGCTTCTGTAAGAAATAAAAAAGCTATTGTAAAATTGATGTGGATGCTGTTCGTTTTGACAATACACTAAGTGCAACATACTAAAATACTAAGTGCAAGTGGATATCCATGGCTTTGTTGATGCAGACTGGGTTGGAGATTTGGATAAGAGAAGATCTACAAGTGGAAATGTGTTTAACCTATTTGGATGAGTAAGAAAGAATCTGTAGTGGCACTATCAACTACAGAGGCAGAATACATGGCAGCCACTCATGCAAGCTAGGAAGCAGTTTGGTTGCAGAGATTGTGTTCAAGTATGGGGTTAGTACAGGAAGCTATAAGGATAGACCGTGACAGCCAAAGTGCAATTTTTTTGGCAAAGAACCCTGCATATCATTCAAATACAAAGCACATTGATGTTCAATATTACTTTGTGAGGGATATGATAGAAGACAAAAAGGTGTTGCTAGTAAAGGTGGACACTTTGAATAATACTGCAGATTCATTGACAAAATCTGTGAGCTCTGAGAAGTTCTCTTGGTGTAGATAAACAATGGGCATTTCAGGGCTGGAAAAATGACTAAGCTCTCTTGTGGCCCCCTGTGGAAAGAAAACAACAAGTGGGAGAATGTTGGGTTGTGTTATATTCTTTCCACGACTAGCCCACGTAGTTAACCAGGGGGTTAGTGCACTGATTGCGTAGCGGGGGGGTCATAGGGGGTTTGAGGGGTACCCGTAACCCCACTTTATGGGATCTGTGGCAATGCTCGGAAAATTTTGGTTTTGGACCCTATGTTAGGTAGGGCGGACCGACCTATGGTTTTGTGCATGACTTTCGCACATGTTTTTGGACGCGATGGTTTTCGGTCCATGGTATTGGACGTGATGGTTTTCAGTGCATGGTATTAGATGCTTCGGCATGTATAAATATGTATTGTAACATTGAAAGGAATATAATGAAAAATCAAGCTGGTAGTCTCGGTTTCAGGATCCAGGCGAAAATATTTATGTATATATGTTTTATGTGTTATGCTCTCCCATTGTTTATTTTCTGTGTTTCAAAATTCGTATGCAGGTAATTTCTGTACGGGGTTAAAACCTACAATACAGAAATAAGATATTGAGCAAGAAAGAAAATACAACACATGACCCCGTTATTTTTGGACAAATGTCCTCGGAAAAACCCAACGTGGGAAAACTGGTGCATTAGCTCTGAGGGTTTATTATTATTAAGCAACAGTAAAATATGAATACATATCTGAATGCCCTACCGACAATCCAGTTACATAAAATGATCCTGACAGAGAGATTTGTGAGATTACCTCACATTATCACTAGGAATCCTGGTTGATCTAGCCCCAGATAGATTGCCCCTGACTTTTCTGGCTACCTCTGCACTGCCTTTCCGTATTGTCTACCTCAGCCCAATGCCAAGCTCACTGGGGATAACGTCAATCCTCTGGCTGTTTGATTTGCTTCTCAAGTGATTTGATTTCTGCCTCTCGGTCTCACACCCCGATTGTCGGCTTCTAAAACTCGAAGTCGCTCTGTAAATTTCAAACTCCCTCTTGGCTTTCCCGCTGCCTCTATGTGGCTCTGCGTCAACCCTTCTGGCTCAACGCTGCCACTGTTGGATCTCCCTCTGCCTTCTTTGTTGAGTATCCTCCGACCGGGTATATTTCCCTTCAGATACTATCCCCACCCCTCGCTACAAGAAATCTACTCGATCAAAATTTCCTCATGAGAACTTCTCACTTCATAAATTTGATCTCTTGATCTCTCTCAGTTTGTTTTCCAAAGAACCCTCAAGCCCCTTCTTATATCTTCATGTTGGGCAACCAATGACCTAGATTAACTCCTAATCAAAGGCTCATATTGTTTTGACTTGATCTCTGTCCTTTTCTAGAAGTTACAACCACAATTAGATTAATACCCATTAATATTTTAATTTTCCTAAGTTTAGACTTAGGAACTCCATTAAAAATATTAATTATTTTAATATAATCGTCTCTGGGTGGAATTTCCCAAAACGGTTTCTGGGTTCTTTGTAATGCATGTGCCCAAGCCTTCCTACAAAATTTGAGGCTTAGAACAAATCCGATGCTACCTCAAATGAACACTCCCTCTTTGCGACGAATGTTCTCTAATAATATACTAATGTTGCATACTACTTTGACTCTGAAGCATCGTCCTCTACGCTGATTATGTCTGACATGACGTCCACCAACTACTACATTGTTGCTACAATTGTATTGATGCCTTTGACAATTCCACTACCAATGCTACATTTGTACTACAATTCCCTCTCAATTGTTTCATCTTCTATGCTATTAGCACTCCCACTTCTAACACTACATCCATACTGCAACTCAATTGTTGAGAGAAGTAACTGAAAAACATCCAAAATTACTGAACTAACTATGTTTAATGATACCACGTGAATGTTGGAACTGATTGTTGCTAGTCTCTGCGCTGACCCTTTGAATCTACTGCGTTGCTTCTGATCTCTGCTTTAAGCCATCTGCACTACTGCCAACTCTGCTCTGCGCTACTCAAACTCTGGCGCTCCTAGCCACTGCAACTATCTCCTCAACACTCCTCAGCACCATCCGACACTAGTCCATCCTAATACTCCTGATCTGGGCTTCTGTAGCAAGGTATTGATCCAAGCGGTGGACTCCTCAAGGATCTTGCACGTCTGTAGCTCTTTCGAACTACAACTCCAAATCAACCCACCTCCCTCCTAGAGGTATCTCGACTGTCAAGGCGAACTCCTCTTGTTTGATCTTCGTGGCTACAACCTTAGGATTGTGCTTCTCATCCTTTTCCTTTTTCTTTAGAGGACATGGGATGCATAGTGGCCCATCTCGCCACATCTGAAACACTTCACCTTGGAGATGTCCTTCTTTTGTCTTTGTTACCCCTATTGCCCCTTCGATGTAAGGGTTGCATTATCCTCCTCCTCCTTGGGCTTCGATCCACTGCTGTTATTGCTTCTATCAAGTTTGACCTTGACCATATCTCTTCTCAACTCCTCTTGTTTTAGAGCTGCCCACATCTCATCCCAATTAGGCAATGTTGCTTTACCCAAGATACTCTGAGCAAAGACTTGCCACTCATTCGAGACAGGATCGAGGTTAGTCTAACTAACTCTGAATCCTGAGGTGTATGCCCCGTCGTAGACAACTCATCACAGGTTTCCTTAAGCTTCTTAAGGAATGGATCCACACGCTTTCCCTTCTACATCTGAGCAGATCTCAACTTCTACTCCAAGTACATCTTCCACTGCTTGGAAGATCCTTGATATAACGTGGCCAAGGCATCCCCCATCTCCTTAGCATACGCTTTGCTAGCAACATGGCACACCATGTGATCCTTGACTCCATCTAGGATCATCCTCCTGGCCTTTGCCATCTCAGCCTTGTACTTCTTTAGCGGATCTGCATCCACAGGTTCAACTATCACACTATCGACTTACGTCTTGAGGGTATGCTCATCTAGAAGGAAAGAAATTCTAGCCTTCTAGATGATGTATTTGGATGCTCTGTCCAACCTGTCCTAATCCCTCAAGCCATTGGTTGCCATCTCCTTTGAAAATTGTCGAACAACTCCCTCTTTCTCCCTACTGCGTAGCTTCTAGGTTGGATTACGTACTCCTTGATGGAGCTGGTAAGTTTGTTGCTCCTCCGCTACCCATCAAATGAGAAATATTGATTTCCTCCGCAAGAAATCACTGAGGAAATATTTCCTCACTATGTGATCTACTTCCTTCTTTCGACGACTTTTCTGCCCAACACTCAACTTGCAAAAAACTGTGTCCCTCTAGCTCCACGCTGAGGCTCTGCATGGCTCCCTCTACCTAGGAAAATTCTCGACCTGACAGTCTTACCTCTCTGTCAACTCACTCAAAGAGAGACAACCTCGAAAATATAGCCCTGCTGGATAGAACTGCGCAATCCCTTTGGGGATTCGAACTGCTGCTTGCTACAACAAATTGGCCCTTGCTTCAGTGCTAGATCTGCTCTTCCCATTTCACATCAAACACTCTGATACCATGTGAACATTCCTACACCAGAATCCCTACTAAAACAAACTGATGTTACTTCTCCTACTTGTTAATCCATACAAGTTATTTATTGTGTTCTACGGAAAATATCGAAGTAAATACTACTGCAGCCTTCACTTAATTACTATTATATGGAAACAAGATACTGAGCAAGAAAGAAAATACAACACATGACACTGTTATTTTTGGACAAATGTCCCCGAAATAACTAACGTGGG
This sequence comes from Pinus tabuliformis, assembly GCA_031772625.1. Taxonomy (NCBI): domain Eukaryota; kingdom Viridiplantae; phylum Streptophyta; class Pinopsida; order Pinales; family Pinaceae; genus Pinus; species Pinus tabuliformis. The sequence goes on from CM062813.1 coordinate 363,815,529, forward strand.
AAAACCGGTGCAACAACTCTGTGGGTTTATTATTATTAAGTAGTAGTAAAATCCAAATACATCTTTGGATTCCCTCCCGACAATATAATTACAAGAATAATCAGGACAGAGAGATTTGTGAGATTACCTCACACTATTATTGGGAATCCTTGTTGATCCAACCCCAGATAAATTGCCCCTGATTTTTCTGGCTGCCTTTGCACAATGTCTACGTTAGCACAACGTCAAGCTCACTGGGGACAATGTTAATCCTCTGGCTGGTCGATTTGCTTCCCAGGTGATTCGATTTCTGCTCTCAGTGTCACATCACAGTTGTCAGCTTCTAAAACTTGAATTCCCTTTGCAAATTTCAGACTCCCTCTTGGATTCTACTCTTCCTCTGCGTGGCTCTACGTCAGACCCTCTGTCTTAGCACTACCACTGCTGGATCTACCCTTGCCTTCTCTATTGAGTATCCTCTGACCGGGAATGATTTCCCTTTGAATACTATCCCTGCCCCTTGCTCTAAGAAATCTACTCGATCAGAATTTCCTCCTGAGAACTTCTCACTTTAGAAATTCGATATCTTGATCTCTCTCGATGTGTTTTCCAAGTGACCCTCAAGCCCCTTCTTATATCTTCTTTTTGGGCAACCAACGACCTAGATTAACTCCTAATCAAAGGCTCATATTGTTTTGACTTGATCTCCATCTTTTTTTAGAAGTTACACCCACAATTAGATTAATACCCATTGATATTTTATTTTTCCTAAGTTTAGACTTAGGAAATCCATTAAAAATATTAATTATTTGAATATAATTATCTTTGGGTGGTATTTTCCAAATGGTTTCTACTTTCTTTGGAATGCATGTGCCCAAGCCTCCCTGCAAAATTTGAGGCCTAAAGTACATCCGATGCTACCCCAAATCAACACTCCCTGCATAAATCAAGTTGTGTAGCTGCAACGAGATTCCCAATCTGTTATGAATAGTCTGCTTCAAATCTCAAACCAAATCCCCTGTTCAAACCTTGATAATAGCGGATTTCCCTTTCAAGGTTATCACAAAAATATGAAATGTCTTCTTCATGACCAAATTTGAATGAGGATCCCCTAGATCTAGTTTTGGTTAACAATCTAGGGTTTTCATGCAAGCTTGAAGTGGAAACTCCTTCAGTAGATTTAGTTTATGATACTTACCAACCCTGAGTTTGATTCCTTCAGCCAAAATTCTAGGCACCATGAAGTTGACGAGTTTCATTGAACTGCATAGGTGGCTGTTGGAATTTCATATCTTTATATTCCCACCGTCGCATGTCACTAAGCATTGACAAGGATGATTTGTCGTAGATCCATGTCTATCATTCGACTCCAAAGAGAAATACAAGCCCAAACTTCCGCATACTGGACTATTTGCTTTGGATGTTGCATGAAAATGAGGCTCCAACATAATAACCTTCCTACATTCTCCATAAGGTGGCCAAATCTTGCATGAAAGCTCATTGCTAACCATGGATCCACAATTGCAAAAGTGTGATCTATCACAATGGAAATGTACATGCCCTCTAAGACCCATATCTCCGCACATAATTTTTTTAATCCCACTCCAACAAGAAAACTGTATGAGGATGACAAATCTAAGGTTTTGAGCGAAAGATCCTGCATAGGGATGAAGCCTACAAGAAAGGATTTCACTGTAGTGTAATCCATACTACCTTTATCTCACCCCAACAACACTATTTCCATATATCCACAACCTTCCATCATCTCTCATAAAAATTGAGATCCCTACTTCGCAAATCGCCACGAGGAAGAAAGACGAGCACAATCTCTAAGGTGGCAAAAACTGCACCACAGGAAACCTTAGCACTCCTCAGATCCATCGTCACCACCTCCAATCATTATCATTAATGTTATGAATATCACATCCAAAATAAAATAAAAATTTTTATAAAACATGTAAAGGAAAATTGTTTCATATATATGTAACTATATGTGTTATCATAGTTTTATTAAAATTAAAACTAAGAATATCTCTATGTACATAGATGTGAAGCCCTGAGGGTTAGCTCAATTGGTCAACTTCTTGTCGCTAAAACACCTCGCTTATGGGAGGTCACGGGTTAATTCTCCTTGACACCCTTGGGGTTAGGCTCTGTTAATAAGGCGACGAAATGTGATCCCTTCGAGTGGATCTGCGCGAATATTTCCTCGAAAATAAATGTACAAAGATGTGAAATTTATATAAATACAAATAATATTATTAAGAACCAACATATATCCATTTGAACTTTAGATTTACCAAATGTAGAGATGAATCAAATCTCTACAGGTGCAAATCTTTCCTCAAGTTTTCCCTCAAAATAAAGTTTTAATCTTGAGAGATTTGATTCCTCTAAATGCTTGGTAGATTCAAAGTTAAGATGGATCTATGCTAGTTATACCCAACATGGAATTCACATGGTCTCTCTCTACATATATATATACACACACACACACACACACATATATATACATATACATATATATATATATATATATATATATATATATATATATATATATATATATATGTATATGTATATATATGTATATGTACATATATATACATATACATATATATATATATATATATATATATATGTATATGTGTATATATACATATGTAAATGTATACATATACATATATGTATATGTATACATATACATATATATGTATATATACATATATGTATATGTATATATACATATATGTATATGTATATATGTATGTATGTATGTATGTACATATATATGTACATATGTATATATAGATATACATATACATATGCATATGTATATACATATACATGTGCATATATAGATATATATGTATATATATACATACACATGTATGTATATATGTATATGTATATATATAGATACATATATATATATATATATATATATATATATATATATAGACACATATGTACATACATATACATATGTATATATATATATTCTTCTCAATTTTGCATTTATCAAGTATCTAAAATAATCAAATCTCTCTTGGTGTAAACCTTTTATTTTTATTTTTTTGTAAGCAAATAGTCAACTTTCTATTAGCTAAAATATGTTACATACAATACATTTCAAAAATCATTGGGAGGCCTGAAATCAAAACCACACTGTGAAGAACTGGGAGTGGATCATCTGCTCGTGATAGGGAAACTAGATGATCCCTTAGATAGAGTAGAGATTTTACAATATAACATGGACCATATAGAAATCAAAACAAAGTTCAAAAATAGCTTCGGCCATCAAAACAAGAGCCAAAAATACTAGCATCATGTGAAGAGCTAAGGAGACACAAAAACAAAGGCAACTACAAAAGAAACATAATCAAGCCACTTGTTTTCTTTTGGAGCTCGATGGAGCTAGCTACACTTTGCGGATACTTGCTTCATCAACTCTTATATTGTCTGGGGGCTTGTCATCCACATTTTCCTTGATAATAAGGTAACCATAGGAGTTGGTTTCTTGCTGGGAGTGCTCTTTGAAAGTGGTCCGGGCAGTGCAGGTGGGAGGCTGCTTTGAGCTACATGTCGTTGCTTCAATATTTGGGCTTTGAGAACCATGGACAATAGGGCTTGTGCTTCTCCTACTGTGAAATCAAGGTGAAGAGGGGATATGAGGCTGGAAGAAGGGATTTCTATCTTTTGAACTTTCAAAGGAGCTGGAGGACGTCACTATAGTAGGCGAAAAGTCTATGATTATGGATTTAGAGAAATGGCGTAACGAGAGACACATTTGATTGATTTGAGTATTTTTTTCTGCCATCTGTCTTTCTGCATTCCCTCTAGCTAGCTTCATAGTCCAAAGTGACATGCCAACATATTCCAACAACCTAATGTATGTCTCTCTTTCTTCGGTGTTCCTAAGTTTCCAGGGAAGCCACTCTGTTATGGATATGGACAAGGATATCAGGATCAAATGACTCCAGGTGGTCAATGATCCATGGAATGCGAGGAGGGAATCCCCTCCCTTTGCCACCTCGTCGAACTCTTCCTCTTTTATGAACCATGGTGGAGGTATTAGGAACAAAATGGATGAAGTCTCTGGCAACAATGACAAGGAGTGCAAGAGAATGATTGAGCTTATGTCTTTCTGCAAATATCTGCATGTAAGGAAACAGAGGGAGACCATAAGGTAGTGACATGAACATTAACTGGCACAACCAGCTTGAGGCGAGGTAAATCATGAAGCAAATGGGAGAACTGTGAGTTGGATTGGCTATATTAACTTGCATATCAATTGCTTGGAGGGAGTCGACTGCACATGAATGCCACTTGGTGTTTTCAGTCATGTCGGGGATGAATGATGTCCTGCATGAACTGACAAGTTTCTGTTGTCGAAGAAGCACCCGGATCTAGGAGGTGTAAACCTTTTAGGTTATAGTTCATGTGAAATGTTATTAAAGTAATATTAAATAGCTATATATATATATATATATATATATGATATTTATTAAGATATTTTTTATAGAATTTTTTTTATAAATATGATTATAAATAAGGGCACAGTCTAACTAATAGACAAAATGACATTTTCCCTTGGAATTGGACTATACGATTTCAAGTGAGATTATGATTTATTATTGTGTAAAATTAATTTTTGAATGCATAAATGAATTCAACGCCCTAAAAGACCCAAACTTGAACTTTGCAAATTAAACAACTTAAGCGTATGATTCTTTAAAATCTCTATTGGATGTTGGCAAAATTGAGTGAAAAATGCAAAAAAAGAGTTATTTTGTCTATTAATTAGACTACGTTATAAATAAATTAACGAGTAGGCTTTAAGTGCGACTTTTTGGAAAGTTTTTTAGTTTATTTTCTGATTTAATTTGTTTAGAATCCGGTAGGGATTCATTGAAATCACAAGTTTGACAATGAACTTTTCACAATCGAAGTGCCCTTGGGGGTTTTGAGGGTGCTAAATCCACATATGCAGTAAAAAAACCTGTTTAAACAACACAAATCAAGATTTGGCCACAATTTTTTTCGCCGGATTCCAACCAAAAACCATCGAAAACTCCAAAAAATCACACTTAAAGACTACTCCAATAAATTAATAATTTAAATCATCTTCAAAATATTTATTTATAATATGTTTTCATAAATATGCCCACATCAACCCACATGATTTGTCTCCATATAGTTTTGAACCAACCACTTAAAAATAAATAAAACCCTCATAATACAATTAAATTGCCAAAACTTAATTAAACATTTAATAATCTTATCAACCATATAATTTAAAATTTAAAACTATTTTTAATAACTTCTAATATCAATTAGATAAATTTTGGCTAAAATTTTATTTATTTATTTATTTTTTGTTTGTCAAGTTGTTCGTGATTCTCCAGGCTTGACCTGTAGCTTGAGGAGTCGCGACCCAAGGGCATCTAACCTGTCAAAGTCACCCAGGATCGCACCCAACTTGGGCCACACCAACCATAAGCTGACTAGATTTTCTAGCATATCTCTTCCCCTAGCACAATGCACAACCACCCCCTATGAGGTTTGATCTTGGGTCATCTTGCTAACGAGGCCTATCCTCAACGGGTTGTGCCAGTGAGACTTGACAAAATTTTATTTATTTTTAAAACACCATGAATTTAATATTTTTTTATTATTAAAACTTATTTATAATTTTGTTTTTTAAGACAATCATGGTTCGGGGTCATCCACGGGAAATAATCCACACAGATCCATCAAAGATGACATAATATATTGGGCCTAACCCCAACTGCATTGAGGAGATTTGATGTCATGACCTCCAACCAGACAAGTTACTTAGCAACAAAAATTCAACCAATTAAACTATCCTTGAAACGAAAACTTATTTATAATTATTTTCAAAATAAATAAATTAATTTCAATAATAAAATGAATAATAAAAAGATCATTTATTTATTCTGTTTGACCCGAAAAGCACATAATCCAATAAACATGAATAATAAAAAATCATTTACTTATTCTGTTTGACCCGAAAAGAACACAATCCAATAAACATGAATAGGAGGGATTGCATTTAGTTTTTTACAATTGGGTGTTTAAATCAAATAGCATGTTTATAACTAAGTTGTTTGAATCAAAGAACACCTAGTGCAATAAGCATGAATGCTAAGTACGATGCCCACTGTATGAATCAAATATCAAGTTTGTTTCATGATTAATTTAATTGGAGATTGTGAAGATTTCAATTTAAAAAAGCGTAAGCTGACCTTTCTGACACAACACCACCAACTAGATCAAATGCTATGTCAAAATGATTAAAAGAGACAAAGCAACCACAATAAGAAGTGGAGTTAAAAGGTGAATGAGAATCCATGAAGCTTTAATTTTTGTTCATCCTTCCAGGAAAGTGCTTAAAAAGCTTATGTATTGTAATCAGCTTGATATACCAAATGAAAACATCAACGTTGCCATACTACAACGTTATGGCAGAAGGATAGGGAAGAGGAGAATACTTTCTGTGCAGAACATAGCGGAAATATGGCGGACAAGCCTTCCCGTGCTTTGTTGATCTATGGGATGGCCTGATGCTTGCTCTAGGTTCTTCTCATTCTCATTACATGCTCTAGCTTCTCGAGGCTGTTGTGGTTTCCTCGCAGTTAGAGATCTACCCCCGCAAGGCATGTTATATGTTTCTCTGACTCTTTTAAGAAAAAATAACATATTAGTGTTTTTGATATTATGGGTTTAATGGAAACGACTTATGAAATTTTGGGTTTCATATCAAACCACAGTTTCTGATCAATGACTGTAGAGTTCTATCAGGGCAGTGGGATTGTATTTCACATTTTAAAACTTTCCATCATTAGAAAACAGAACTAGGGTGTACTGCACAGATAATGCTACATCAAAATTCTTTTACATGAATAATGATCTTTGATATTGAAGCAACATTACCTGCTATGTCAAAGCGAACATCAGGATAACGAACTTAAGGAATTCAAATGGATAGAATTGGCCTGAAATAATGCACTTCATTTTTTTTGAAAAGTTAAATTGGGACTTCACATATTGAATTTTTATTGTTGTTGTTGTTGCATAGGCTGGGTTTTCATATGATTAAAAAATGCACCATTCATAATTCTTGGATCACTGGGTCTAACCTTTTTCTTATTCTCAACGTCCAACCGCACTGGGAAATCTATTTGTACTTATTATTTTTTAAGGTTTGCACCACTAAGCTAGATCGCCTAAGGAATCTTACTGGTGGCAGTGTCGGTCCAGGTTCAACAAGAATTGCCAACCAGGGTGATCAATTCCAAAGCATACACTTGTAGCAGCTTAAACTGTTAGCTTTCTGCATCTCAATGGAAAATTTGTTTCTTATGTCTAGAACATCCAATGAATTGCGGCAAATTTTTTTCCCCTCACTTTTTAAGGATTAGACATTAAAAGTTTATCTATTTCATACCATTTGATTTGATGTAGAAGCCATTGTTTTATGATGCCGACGTGGGTGTAAAATTTATGTCCTGCTAATAAACATGTTGAATTAAGGGTTTTCTATTCTTGAATTCTTTACTTGAAATATCAAATCTATCATAAAATTTCATTGTATTTGGTACATATTGTAAATTTGGGCAAAGCTTCTAGCTCCGCCGGATACTTCCATCTGAAGTATTCTTCAAAGTGTCCACCTTTACCAGCAACACCTTTTTGACAAAATCTGTGAGCTCTGAGAAGTTCTCTTGGCGTAGAGAAACAATGGGCATTTCAGGGCTGGAAAAATGACTAAGCTCTCTTGTGGCCCCCTGTGGAAAGAAAACAACAAGTGCGAGAATGTTGGGTTGTGTTATATTCTTTCCATGACTAGCCCACGTAGTTAACTAGGGGGTTAGTGCACTGATTGTGTAGCGGGGGGGTTCATAGGGGGGTTGAGGGGTACACGTAACCCCACTTTATGGGGTCCGAGGCAGTTCCCACAAAATTTTGGTTTTGGACCCTATGTTAGGTAGGGCGGACCGACCTATGGTTTTGTGCATGATTTTCGCACATGTTTTTGGACGCGATGGTTTTCGGTCCATGGTATTGGATGCGATGGTTTACAGTCCATGGTATTGGATGCCTCAGCATGTATAAATATGTATTGTAACATTGAAAGAATATAATGAAAAATCAAGCTGGCAGTCCCGGTTTTAGGATCCAGGGGAAAATCTTTGTGTATATATGTTTTATGTGTTATGCTCTCGCATTGTTTATTTTCTTTGCTTCACAATTCGTATGCAGGTAATTTCTGTACGGGGTTAAAACCTACAATACGGAAATAAGATATTGAGCAAGAAAGAAAATACAACACATGACACCGTTATTTTTGGAAAAATGTCATCGGAAAAACCCAACGCGGAAAACTGGTGCATCAGCTCTGAGGGTTTATTATTATTAAGCAATAGTAAAATATGAATACATATTTGAATGCCCTCCCGACAATCCAGTTACATAGAATGATCTTGACAGAGAGATTTGTGAGATTACCTCACATTATCATTGGGAATCCTGGTTGATCTAGCCCCAGATAGATTGCCCCTGACTTTTCTGGCTACCTCTGCACTGCCTTTCCGTATTGTCTACCTCAGCCCAATGCCAAGCTCGCTGGGGATAACGTCAATCCTCTGGCTAGTCGATTTGCTTCTCAAGTGATTTGATTTCTGCCTCTCGGTCTCACACCCCAATTGTCGGCTTCTAAAACTCGAATTCGCTCTGTAAATTTCAGACTCCCTCTTGGCTTTCCCGCTGCCTCTATGTGGCTCTGCGTCAACCCTTCTGGCTCAGCGCTACCATTGCTGGATCTCCCTCTGCCTTCTTTGTTGAGTATCCTCCGACCGGGAAAGATTTCCCTTTGGATACTATCCCCACCCCTCGCTGCAAGAAATCTACTCGACCAAAATTTCCTCCTGAGAACTTCTCACTTCATAAATTCGATCTCTTGATCTCTCTTAGTTTGTTTTCGAAATGACCCTCAAGCCCCTTCTTATATCTTCATGTTGGTCAACCAACGACCTAGATTAACTCCTAATCAAAGGCTCATATTGTTTTGACTTGATCTCCATCCTTTTCTAGAAGTTACACCCACAATTAGGTTAATACCCTTAATATTTTATTTTTCCTAAGTTTAGACTTAGGAACTCCAATAAAAATATTAATTATTTTAATATAATCGTCTCTGGGTGGAATTTCCCAAAACGGTTTCTGGGTTCTTTGGAATGCACGTGCCCAAGCCTTCCTACAAAATTTGAGGCTTAGAACACATCTGATGCTACCTCAAATAAACACTCCCTCTTTTCGATGAATGTGCTCTAATAATATACTAATGTTGCATACTACTTTGACTTTGAAGCATCGTCCTCTACGCTGATGATGTCCACCAACTACTACGTTGTTGCTACAATTGTAATGATGCCTTTGACAATGCCACTACCAATGCTACATTTGTACTACAATTCCCTCTCAATTGTTGCATCTTCTATGCTACTAGCACTGCCACTTCTAACATTGCATCCATACTGCAACTCAGTTGTTGAGAGAAGTAACTGAAAAACATCCAAAATTACTGAACTAACTGTGTTTAATGATACCACGTGAATGTTGGAATTGACTATTGCTAGTCTCTGCACTGACCCTTTGAATTTACTGCGTTGCTTCTGATCTCTGCTTTGTGCCATCTGCACTACTGCCAACTCTACTCTGCGCTACTCAGACTCTGGCACTCCTAGCCACTGCAACTGTCTCCTCAACACTCCTCAGCACCATCTGACACTAGTCCATCATACTACTCCTGATCTGGGCTTCTGTAGCAAGGTATTGATCCAAGAGGTGGACACCTCAAGGATCTTGCACGTTTGTAGCTCTTTCGAACTACAACTCCAAATCAACCCACCTCCCTCCTGGAGGTATCTCGGCTGTCAAGGCAAACTCCTCTTGTTTGATCTTCATGGCTGCAACCTTAGGATTATGCTTCTCATCCTTGTCCTTTTTCTTTAGAGGACATGGGATGCATAGTGGCCCATCTCGCCACATCTGAAACACTTCACCTTGGAGATGTCCTTCTTTTGTCTTTGTTACCCCTATTGTCCCTTCGATGTAAGGGTTGCATTATCCTTCTCCTCCTTAGGCTTCGACCCACTATTGTTATTGCTTCTATCAAGTTTGACCTTAACCATATCTCTCCTCAACTCCTCTTGTTTTAGATCTGCCCACATCTCATCCTAATTAGGCAATGTTGCTCTACCCAAGATACTCTGAACAAAGACTTGCCACTCATTCGAGACAGGATCGAGGCTAGTCTAACTAACTCTGAATCTGAGGTGTATTCCCCGTGGTAGACAACTCATCACAAGTTTCCTTAAGCTTCGTAAGGAATGGATCCACACGCTTTCCCTTCTACATCTAGAGCTGATCTCAACTTCTACTCCAAGTACATCTTCCACTGTTTAGAAAATCCTTGATATAACATGGCCAAGGCATCCCCCATCTCCTTAGCATTCGCTCTGCTAGCAACATGGCACACCATGTGATCCTTGACTCGCCTTGGCCATCTCAGCCTTGTACTTCTTTAGCGGATCTGCATCCGCAGGTTCAACTATCACACTATCGACTTACATCTTGAGGGTATGCTCATCTAGAAGGAAAGACATTCTAGCCTTCTAGATGATGTCTTTGGGTGCTTTGTCCAACCTGTCTTGATCCCCCAAGCCATTGGTTGCCATCTCCTTTGAAAATTGTCGAACAACTCCCTCTTTCTCCCTACTGCGTAACTTCTAGGTTGGGTTATGTACTCCTTGATGGAGCTGGTAAGTTTGTTGCTCCTCTGCTACCCATCAAATGAGAGATATTGATTTCCTCCACAAGAAATCACTGAGGAAATATTTCCTCACTATGTGATCTACTTCCTTCTTTCGACGAATTTTCTGCCCAACACTCAACTTGCAAAAAACTGTGTCCCTCTAGCTCCAAGCTAAGGCTCTGCATGGTTCCCTCTGCCTTGGAAAATTCTCGATCTGACAGTCTTACCTCTCTGTCAACTCACTCAGAGAGAGACAACCTCGAAAATATAGCCCTCCTGGATAGAACTGCGCAATCCCTCGAGGGATTGGAACTGCTGCTTGCTGCAACAAATTGGCCCTTGCTTCAGTGCTAGATCTGCTCTTCCCATTTCACATCAAACACTCTGATACCATGTGAACATTCCTACACCAGAATCCCTACTACAACAAACTGATGTTACTTCTCCTACTTGTTAATCCATACAAGTTATTTATTGTGTTCTATGGAAAATATCGAAGTAAATACTACTGCAGCCTTCACTTAATTACTTATTATATGGAAACAAGATACTGAGCAAGAAAGAAAATACAACACATGACACTGTTATTTTTGGACAAATGTCCCCGGAAAAAACTAACGCGGGAAAACCGATGCAACAACTCTGTGGGTTTATTATTATTAAGCAGTAGTAAAATTCGAATACATCTCTGGATTCCCTCCCGACAATCTAATTACAGAGAATAATCATGACAGAGAGATTTGTGAGATTACCTCACACTATTAGTGGGAATCCTTGCTGATCCAACCCCAGATAAATTGCCCCTGACTTTTCTGGTTGCCTTTGCATAGTGTCTGCGTTAGCCCAGCATCAAGCTCACTGGGGACAATGTTAATCCTCTGGCTGGTCGATTTGCTTCCCAGGTGATTTGATTTCTGCTCTCGGTGTCACACCCCGGTTGTCGGCTTCTAAAACTAAAATTCCCTTTGCAAATTTTAGACTCCCTCTTGGCTTCTACTCTTCCTCTGCGTGGCTCTGTGTCAGACCCTCTGTCTTAGCACTAACACTGCTGGATCTCCCCTTGCCTTCTCTATTGAGTATCCTTCCGACCGGGAAGGATTTCCCTTCGGATACTATCCCCGCCCCTTGCTGCAAGAAATCTACTCGATCAGAATTTCCTCCTGAGAACTTCTCACTTTAGAAATTCGATATCTTGATCTCTCTCGATGTGTTTTCCAAGTGACCCTCAAGCCCCTTCTTATATCTTCTTTTTGGGCAACCAACAACCTAGATTAACTCCTAATCAAAGGCTCATATTTTTTTGACTTGATCTCCATCTTTTTTTAGAAGTTACACCCACAATTAGATTAATACCCATTGATATTTTATTTTTCCTAAGTTTAGACTTAGGAACTCCATTAAAAATACTAATTATTTTAATATAATTATCTCTGGGTGGAATTTTCCAAAATGGTTTCTACTTTCTTTGGAAGGCATGTGCCCAAGCCTCCTTGCAAAATTTGAGGCCTAAAGCACATCCGATGCTACCCCAAATCAACACTTCTTGCATAAATCAAGTTGTGTAGCACCAACGAGATTCCAAATCTGTTATGAATAGTCTGCTTCAAATCTCAAACCAAATCCCCCGTTCAAACCTTGATAATAACGGATTTCCCTTTCGAGGTTATCACAAAAATATGAAATGTCTTCTTCATGACCAAATTTGAATGAGGATCCTCTAGATCTAGTTTTGGTTGACAATCTAGGGTTTTCATGCAAGCTTGAAGTGGAACCTCCTTTAGTAGATTTAGTTTATGATACTTACCAACCCCGAGTTCAATTCCTTCAGCCAAAATTCTAAGCACCATGAAGTTGATGAGTTTCATTGAACTGCATAGGTGGTTGTTGGAATTTCATATCTTTATATTCCCCACCGTCGCATGTCACTAAGCGTTGACAAGGATGATCTGTCGTTGATCCATGTCTATCATTCGACTCCAAAGAGAAATAAAGGCCCAAACTTCGCATACTGGACTATTTGCTTTGGATGTTGCATGAAAACGAGGCTCCAACATAATAACCTTCCTACATTCTCCATAAGGTGGCCAAATCTTGCATGAAAGCTCATTGCTAACCATGGATCCACAATTGCAAAAGTGTGATCTATCACAATGGAAATATACATGCCCACTAAGACCCGTCTCTCCGCACATAATTTTTTTAAGCCCGCTCCAGCAAGAAAATTGTATGAGGATGACAAATCTAGGGTTTTGAGTGAAAGATCCTGCATAGGGATGAAGCCTACAAGAAAGGAGTTCACTGTAGTGTAATCCATACTACCTTTATCTCACCCCAACAACACTATTTCCATATATCCACAACCTTCCATCATCTCTCATAAAAAATTGAGATCCCTACTTCGCAAATCGCCACAAGGAAGAAAGACGAGCACAATCTCTAAGGTGGCAAAAACTGCACCACATGTAACCTTAGCACTCCTCAGATCCATTGTCACCACCTCCAATAATTATCATTAATGTTATGAATATCACATCCAAAATTAAATTAAAGTTTTTATAAAACATGTAAAGGAAATTGTTTCATATATATGTAACTATATGTGTTATTAGAGTTTTATTAAAATTAAAACTAAGAATATCTCTATGTACATAGATGTCAAGCCCTGAGGGTTGGCTCAATTGGTCAACTTCTTGTCGCTAAAACACCTCGCTTATGGGAGGTCATGGGTTAATTCTCCTTGACACCCTTGGGGTTAGGCTCTGTTAATAAGGCGACGAAATGTGATCCCTTCGAGTGGATCTGCCCGAATATTTCCTCGAAAAAAAATGTACAAAGATGTGAAATTTATATAAATACAAATAATATTATTAAGAACCAACATATATCCATTTGAACTTTAGATTTACCAAATGTAGAGATGAATAAAATCTCTACAGGTGCAAATCTTTCCTCAAGTTTTGCCATCAAAATGAAGTTTTAATCTTGAGAGATTTGATTCCTCTAAATGCTTGGTAGATTCAGAGTTAAGATGGATCTATGCTAGTTATACCCAACATGGAATTCACATGGTCTCTCTCTACATATATACACACACACACATATATATACATATACACACACACACACACACACACATATATATATATATATATATATATATATATATATATATATGTGTGTGTATATATACATACATATATGTAGTATATATATATATATACATATACATATATGTATATGTATATGTATGTATGTATATGTATATACATATACATGTATGTATATATATATAGTATATGTATATACATATACATATGTACATACACATATGTATATATATATTCTTCTCAATTTTGCATTTATCAAGTATCTAAAATAATCAAATCTCTCTTGGTGTAAACTTTTTATTTTTATTTTTTTGTAAGCAAATAGTCAACTTTCTATTAGCTAAAATATGTTACATAAAATACATTTCAAAAGTCATTGGGAGGCCTGAAATCAAAACCAAACTGAGAAGAACTGGGAGTGGATCATCTGCTTGTGATAGGGAAACTAGATGATCCCTTAGATAGAGTAGAGATTTTACAATATAACATGGACCAAATAGAAATCAAAACAAAGTTCAAAAAAAGCTTCGGCCATCAAAACAAGAGCCATCGATACTAGCATCATGTGAAGAGCTAAGGAGACACAAGAACAAAGGCAACTACAAAGGAAACCTAATCAGGGCACTTGTTTTCTTTTGGAGTTCGATGGAGCTTGCTACACTTTGCTGCTACTTGCTTCATTGACTCTTATATTGTCTGGGGGCTTGTCATCCACCTTTTCCTTGATAATAAGGTAACCATAGGAGTTGGTTTCTTGCTGGGAGTGCTCTTTGACAGTGATCTAGGCAGCGCAGGTGGGAGGCTGCTTTGAGCTACATGTCGTTGCTTCAATCTTTGGGCCTTGAGAACCATGGACAATAGGGCTTGTGCTTCTCCTACTGTGAAATCAAGGTGAAGAGGGGATATGAGGCTGGAAGAAGGGATTTCTATCTTTTGAACTGTCAAAGGCGCTGGAGGACGTCACTATAGTAGGCGAAAAGTCTATGCCTATGGATTTAGAGAAATGGCGTAACGAGAGACACATTTGATTGATTTGAGTATTTGTCTTTGCCATCTGCCTTTCTGCATTCCCTCTAGCTAGCTCCATAGTCCAGAGTGACATGCCAACAGATTCCAACAACCTAATGTCTGTCTCTCATTCTTCGGTGTTCCTAAGTTTCTAGGGAAGCCACTCTTTTATGGATATGGACAAGGATATCGAGATCAAATGACTCCATGGGGTCAATGATCCATGGAATGCGAGGAGGGCATCCCTTGCCTTTGCCACCTCGTCGAACTCTTCCTCTTTCATGAACCATGGTGGAGGGATTAGGAACAAAATGGATGAAGTCTCTGGCAACAATGACAAGGAGTGCAAGAGAATGATTGAGCTTATGTCTTGCTGCAAATATCTGCATGTAAGGAAACAGAGGGAGACCATAAGGTAGTGACATGAACATTAACTGGCACAACCAGGTTGAGGCGAGGTAAATCATGAAGCAAATGGGAGAACTGTGAGCTGGATTGTTTATATTAACTTGCATATCAATTGCTTGGAGGGAGTCGACCGCACATGAATGCCAATAGGTGTTTTTCAGTCATGTCGGGGATGAATGATGTCCTGCATGAATTGATAAGTTTCTGTTGTCGAAGAAGCACCCGGATCTAGGAGATGTAAACCTTTTATGTTATAGTTCATGTGAAATGCTATTAAAGTAATATTAAATAGCTATATATATATATATATATATATATATTTTATTTTATTTTTTTTTTTTATAGAATTTTTTTTATAAAATGATTATAAATAAGGGCACAGTCTAACTAATAGTGACCTTTTCCGAAACAAGAATGGAGACAAAAACGACCCCTTGGAATTGGACGATACGATTTCAAGTGAGATTGTGATTTATTATTGTGTAAAATTAATTTTTGAATGCATATGAATTCAACGCCCTAAAAGACCCAAACTTGAACTTTGCAAATTAAACAACTTAAGCGTATGATTCTTAAAAATCTCTATCGGATGTTGGCAAAATTGAGTGAAAAATGCAAAAAAAGAGCTATTTTGTCTATTAATTAGACTACGTTATAAATAAATTAACGAGTAGGCTTTAAGTGCGACTTTTTGGAAAGTTTTTCAGTTTATTTTCTGATTTAATTTGTTTAGACTCCGGTAGGGATTCATTGAAATCACAAGTTTGACAATGAACTTTTCACAATCGAAGTGCCCTTGGGGGTTTTGAGGGTGCTAAATCCACATATGCAGTAAAAAAAAACCCATTTAAACAACACAAATCAAGATTTGGCCACAATTTTTTTCGTCGGATTCCAACAAAAAACCATCGAAAACTCCAAAAAATCACACTTAAAGACTACTCCAATAAATTAATAATTTAAGTCATCTTCAAAGTATTTATTTATAATATGTTTTCATAAATATGCCCACATAAACCCACATGATTTTTCTCCATATGGTTTTGAAGCAACCATTTAAAAATAAATAAAATCCTCATAATACAATTAAATTTCCAAAACTTAATTAAACATTTAATAATCTTCTCAACCATATAATTTAAAATTTAAAAATATTTTTAATAACTTCTAATATCAATTAGATAAATTTTGGCTAAAATTTTATTTATTTATTTATTTATTGTTTGTCATGTTGTTTGTGATTCTCCAGGCTTGACCTGTAGCTTGAGGTGTCACGACCCAAAGGCATCTAACCTGTCAAAGTCACCCGGGATCGCACCCAACTTGGACCACACCAACCCTAAGCTGACTAGATTTTTTAGCGTATCTCTTCCCTTAGCACAATGCACAAACACCCCCTATGAGGTTTGATCTTGGGTCGTCTTGCTAACGAGGCATATCCTCAACGGGTTGTGCTAGTGAGACTTGACAAAATTTTATTTATTTTTAAAACACCATGAATTTAATATTTTTTTATTATTAAAACTTATTTATAATTTTGTTTTTTAAGACAATCATGGTTCGGGGTCATCCACGAGAAATAATCCACACAGATCCATCAAAGATGACATAATATATTGGGCCTAACCCCACGTGCATCGAGGAGATTTGAGCTCATGACCTCCAACCAACAAGTTACTTAACAACAAAATTCAACCAATTAAACTATCCTTGAAACTAAAACTTATTTATAATTATTTTCAAAATAAATAAATTAATCTCAATAATAAAATGAATAATAAAAAGATCATTTATTTATTCTGTTTGACCCGAAAAGCACACAATCCAATAAACATGAATAGGAGGGATTGCATTTAGTTTTTTACAATTCAGTGTTTGAATCAAATATCATGTTTATAACTAAGTTGTTTGAATCAAAGAACACCCAGTCCAATAAGCATGAATGCTAAGTAGGATGCCCATTGTTTGAAGAAAATATCAAGTTTGTTTCATGATTAATTTAATTGGAGATTGTGAAGATTTCAATTTAAAGAAGCTTAAGCTGACCTTTCTGACACAACACCACCAACTAGATCAAATGCTATGTCAAAATGATTAAAAGAGACAAACCAACCACAATAAGAAGTGGAGTTAAAAGGTGAATGAGAATCCATGAAGCTTTAATTTTTGTTCATCCTTCCAGGAAAGTGCAAATTAAAAAGCTTATGTATTGTAATCAGCTTGATATACCAAAAGAAAACATCAACGCTGTCATAGGTTCATAGGTATTAAGTCTGAGGCATGGGTTTCCCAAAGGTCCCAAGGAAGAACCCAAAGGAGGGCTGAGTGTCAGTTCCCAAGAGGTGGACGGGGCGTTCCCAAGTCAGAATGAAAGGAAGGTCCCAAGGCAGAGATAATAGGCAGAGGGTCAAAAGGTTGTATCACCATTAGATGCCTACTCTATGAGATTTTAGTGCCATCATGCTACCACCTTCCCTGTTTACCACCACTGACTCACAGACTTGAACTTAGAGCATTGGAAGGAAGGGGTTTACCTTAAGGTCCCAGATACAGACCCTGATTTGAAGGGACTGCTTTAGCCTGCAGGATGACTTTCTTTTGGACAGTTACCACCGTCAAGTCAGTCGTGGGAACAACTTTTCAATACAGTTGGACAACTTATACTGTAAGGGCAAAGAAAGCTACCCCGCAAAACAGAATGTGGAAACATTATCTCTTCTCTTTTTAGAAATGCCAGGCACTGAGTGGTCAAATAGGGGATTTGGGATTAGAGATGAGGTGAGATGGCTTGGCAGGTTAGAGGGTTTGTAGGTAGGAGCGTAATGACATATGCCCATATATGCATTGTCGAAGATCAGGTTCTCACTTACCGGAGTGAGCGTAGCGAAGGGTGATCACTTCACTTACCTTCGTAAGGATTGAGGGGAAGAAATATGGGTTCTCCTTACCTTTCGTCCTGTGCCGGTGAAAGGGAACTACTTACCTGAGCTCAGGCAGATAAGCACTTTCAGGATGCGCAAGCAGGCTCGACCATAAGGGAGAGGACCTTACCTCATAAATACCGGCTCATAATACCTCAACCATAAGGGAGAGGACCTTACCTCATAAATACCGGCTCATAATACCTCATAATACAGGCTCTTACTACGGGCTCCTAATACAGGATACAGGCTCAGGATACTCGCTCATAATACCGGTTCATACTACTGGCTCATAATACCTCTGACTACGGGCTCATAACTGACTATATCTTCCTCCTGATCTTCTCGGATCTTCTCGGATCTTCTTCCTTTCATGCCCAACAACTACTATCACACCTTCGAGAACGCACGCTAGCTTTCCCGACACCCACCATCCGCCTTCTACCCATAGTTGCAGAGCGTAGCGAGTCTGTCCTATAGAATGGGTCACTTTATGAATGGAGGTATCGGCTTCGCCTTCCTTCCATTCACAGAGAATATCCTTCTATCCCCAACAGCCTTTCCCAACAGCCTTTCCCCGCACCCACCATCCCCCACAACCACTTTCTTTCTTCCCCCGAAGAGAAACATTCCCCCGAAAAAGAATACTATCCACCATTCCTATTTCTTTCATCAGCCCTCTACTATCCCCAACCTTTTCTTATAGCCTTTCAATCACCCCAACATAATTCTTGACTTTCCTGCCCTACCCAACCTTCTATCCCCAACAGACTATCCCCAACAGATTGGTTCTCGTGGGCGGGCTATCCTATCTATCCTTATCTCTATCCTTTCTCCTTGAATGCATGAGCATCCTCGGGGGCACCTCATGCAGGCTCCCCACTCACCCTGACCAGCTTAGGCCTTTTGTAGTTCTTGTTCCCTGAAAAAGAAGCAGCGCCCATGCTTCCCTTCTTGCTCCCTCTTTACCTACTCTGATTCGCTCAGGGAAGCCTTCCTTGAAAGCTACGGGATCGGTAGAGCCAGTTCACCTTTCATAAGTAAATGATCCAGTTGATCAAGTTGATGAGCCATAGCTATCAGTTCCAGATCGAAAGGAAGAGCCTAAGTTTAGTGATCGGAAGAAATAGTCGGATGCTTGCTTGAGCCGAAGAGCCTGATGTTTGCGAGTCTGATGCTCGTAAGCGAGATTATGGTGTTTGTGGCCGAGATCCTGATGCTTCTGTTGCAGATCGAGACTATGATCTTTGTGTTCGAGATTGAAAGTCAGTTACTGATGATCGTGAGCTAGATCCAGACCTTCGTTATCCTTATCCAGCACCAGCAACAGAGGTAGTAGAGGTGGGAGCATGCATCCTCACCAGGAGCAGGAGCACAGTAAGCATCTTAGCTAGTCGTTTATGAGTAGTCAGTCGATTCTGATCTTTCTCCTTCAGTGGTTTAAGCAGTCGATCCAGAACCAGTAGCAGGACCGGCACATCATATACTTTCTTCTTTTGATCCAGGTTGAGAACCAGTCCTAGTAGCTTCCCTTCGCCCGGTTGGAGATTGAGGAGCAAGCCCCTACCCGAAATGATATATCATAGGTTTATGCTAAGTTACGGGGCCAGAACAAGGTAGGAAGCATAAAAGACAGGTGCCGAGACATCACTTACAGTTACAGATCGATATTTAGTTCCATATCCTGGAGCAGATACTCAAGGGACTGTATATTATGTTGATCCTGATCCAGATTATGATGTTACAAATCGAGACCCAGAAGCAGGAGTTGATTGTGTAGTTGGTTCTTATCGATGAAGCAGCCAAGGGAGCATATTCTACAGAGCGAGAACGGGCGTACCTTCCATCTCGAGAGACATATTCTGACTTTTGAGATACAGACCCGAAATAGATCTCTTTTTCTTGCTCATTACTAAAGTGTACCCTAAGCGTTAACCACATGTGGAAAACAGCGCGTCAAACCCAAATTTCACCCCAACCTTTTCAGGAGGTGGGAGCGTATGAATGATATTTGTGCGCTAAGCCCACCCAGTATATTTAAGAAATCTATCCACTAGTCATTATTTTCCTTTCGCGGCTTAAACGGACATGGTTCCAGAGGGAGGAGAAGGGGAAATAGCCTCCAAAGGGTGGGAAGCTATTTCCGCAAGGTAAGGTCACTTACCCAAGATAGCGAAGGGAAGGTCCTAGTCTTGGTCATTTCCCCTGTCGGTACCGGAAGTGATGATAAGAGTAGGAACGCTTTCACTGGAACGGACTGCACATGTTGGGGACAGTGGTTATGGAATTGAGATAACCAGATGAAACACCAGATACCTAGTCCCACCATTGGCCTGAGGACCAACCTCAGAAATCAGAACTCCTTTTCAAAATGGGAAGGTCGAGGAAGGAACTACTTGTCCGATGCGGAACAGATTAGAAAGGATCTACCAAGTCTGAATCCAAGTCAGCACGCAACTTCATATTTTATATAATAGGAGTGGCCAAGGGCTTACAATCCATCATCTAAAAAAGAATAAGCATCTATTCTGTGTACTTTCCCTACCCAAGGAAACCCTCACTTGTACCTTGCCACACCACTAGACCTAAGAAATAGTGCATCAGTCCAATGTCCTTCATCTCGAACTCACGTGCCCACTCTGCCTTGCACCATGCAATGGGCTTCTCTGAACTCTCTATAAGTATAAGGTCATATACATACAGGACCAAAAAAAACACATCTGATCTATCAAGTAAATAATCAAGATTGGAATCTACCAAAGTTTTGGCGAATCCCAAACCTAAGGTACTCATCCATCCTGGAGTACCAAGGATGCGGTGCTTGCTTCAACTCGTTAAGGGCTTTCTTCAACTTGTTGTCTTTGCATCCATCTGAAATAACTCCAAAAACTGATGCTAAAGACGTAATAGTCCTGATAGAAGTATACCTGGCAACTGGAGCAAAGGTATCCTCATAGTCAACTCCCTCTCTCTTGTAGAATCCCCTCACTATGAACCAAGCCTTGTACTTATCTATGCTGCCAATAGCTGCATGCTTCACCTTGTAAAGCCACCTGGAATAAACAACGGATTTCCCCTCTAATCTAGGCACAATATCCCACACATCATTCTTCATGATGGAATTGTACTCCTCCACCATGGCATCCTACCATACCTGCTAACCTATTGCCTCCTCATAACGGGAAGGCTCTGCATCAATGATGGAAGACATCAGTGCAACAATTTCTTAGAAGGATGGCTTACCCAAAAAGAATTCTTTGGGGCACCAACTTGCTCCTTTGCCTCCTGCAATGTCTGGGTAAGCCACCTGGGCCTCCTGGCTGTATTGGGTGGTAAAGTTGTCTCTGTACCTGTACTGGAACATGTCTGACCTAAACCTAAACTCCCTGAAACCTCTGAATCAACACTTGGGGCAGCAAGTGTTGTCTCCTCCTCCATCACTGTTGGAAGCTCCTAGTACCTGCAAGACCATGCAAGACCATGCAACCTCATCAACCTTCACATCCCGACTCACTACTATCTTCCTCGGAGATGGAACATAGATCTTGCCCCAGATGCCACCTTTATTTCCTTAATTTCCCAGTTGGACAGATAGAAAGGCCATCTTTTCGATTTATGAATTGACAATACCTTTATGACTTTTCACTAGCATCCACCCGACCAAGACTAGGTCAGATAGGGTTTCCTTTCATAGGCCACCTTTATGTATTGAATTTCCCATCTGGATAGGCTATGTGATCACTCTATATCATAATCTGGATATGATGCCACCTTTCAAGCAAATTTTCCATCTGGATAGACAAGGCTCTCATGCTCATACCACCACCAATGGAGAGGCCATCTTTCTTTCCTGAAATGACCAGTTCTCAGAAGGCCATCAGTAATAAGTGGATCATCATTGAACAATAGCCCCGTGAAAGCCTAAAGATACAAGCTTCTTATTAGTCCTGGTTAGTCCCGCCTAGAGCCCTATGGACACTTGCCTTAGTATTAAGCTTAGAGTTCAAGCCGTTAGTCTTAGCGCCTATTTAGACTGGACCTAGTCCCCCCCTTATGGATGGAATATGCTGCCTTAAGCCCTAGAGTTCAGGCCTATATATTAGTAGTCTATTTAAGCTTCGGAGAGGAAGACGAAGGATGGCTCGACTAAAAGGAGAGGCCCGGTAGGGTGAGGAACGAACGCTCGACTATAAGGAGAGGGACGAATGAATTCCGATGGGTGAGGAAGAGCTCGCCTATATAGTGGTGGGTGAGTAGGATTCAAATTCAAGCGCTTATTGGAGAGACTCTGTTGGAGCTTCGGGGAGGAAGAGCTCATGGAGAGTAAGATTCATTAGTCCCAACAAGAAAAACACCCCTATTCACGCTGTAGAGTACCCCTTCTTCTTTCGCCTTAGCCTTCCGGAGTGAAAGTCAGAGAGTGCCTTAAGCGCAAGCCTTCTTAGTCCGTGTCAACTAGAGATGCGAGTATAACATATATATGCCAGTATCACGTATCTATGCCTATCATATGTAGATATCTTTGATTCCGAGATTCTCGATTAGTCCCGTCAGAGACTCTATCTTAGTCCATGCACTTAGGTCTTCTGTGGAGTGAAGATTGTCTTAAGCTGTACATTAGACAAGTTAGTTCTTCGGAGAGTAATATCTAATCGGAGAGGAAGAGCTCTTCGGAAACAAGCCTAAAGAGAGACTACTAGCTTATTATCAGTTTCCAGTTAGTCCCGCCTGGAGCCCATGGACACTAGCTCTAGTCTTCTTGGTCCAAATAAACTCTTTAGAGACAAGCCCTATTAGTCTTTACAGTTCGAGCCCTCTGAACTGGACTAGCTGATGAAGTCTAGCCCTCTGGACTGCTGCTCTATGGACACCTACTAGCTTTAGTCTTCTCGGTCCAGCAGAGACAAAACAAGCCCTAAGAGAGTCTTCTCCAGCGTATTTCTAGATCACAACTATTGAATGCATTCTCTTCCACTCATATAACCTATAGTTTCCCGCCCCCCCAATACTGCCCCCAATATCTCTCTCAAGAAAACCCCCAATATACTCAAATTTGATCCCCGTTTGAACCATTCTTTTCAACTCAACAATGAGCTTTCTTTCTACTTGCCTATAGCGCCCGCACACGCACACACACGTACACGCATCGGAGAGTAAGATGAAAACTCGTAATCTGTATAGACGTGCCACCTTTCATGTATTGAATTGACCATATTCTAAATAGGTGGTCCTTAAGGTCTTGCCTTCTTGCTTGGTCCATAACTAGCCGGCCTTAAGAGACTCTCTTTGTCTACGCACTAAGTTCCATAGAAGAGTGAAAGCCTTTAGAGACAAAACTTAGTGTCTGTACAGTAAGAGCCCTTCATACCCTACATAACACCTTTTGTTGCTTAATTTACCATCCCCACAGGCCACCTTTTGTTCTTTCATTTCCCCATCTTGATAGGATTGCGTGAGCACTCTCTATTATATATGAAGCAACCTTTCTTTTCTTAATTTACCATCTAGATAGGCTACGTTCTCTCTCTATGCATACCCTATGCCACCTTTTCTTCCTGAATTTGCCATATTGTGATAGGCCAGTTAATACTCTCTATCATCTTGACTATGCCACCTTTCCTTCCTTAAATTACCACTTATTGGAAGGCCGGGTTCAGACTCTATCTCATCTACCCATGCCACCTTATCTTTTTCAATTTACCATAAAAAACTAGCTTAAGAGAGAGTCTCTTAGTGTCCAAGCAGTTACTCTTTTAGCCCTCTGAACTTACTGCCTAAAAGTCTTAGCTTAGTCTGTACAGTAAGCGCCCTATGTACAACACTTGCTTTAGTCTTAGCGCCTTGGTCCAACAGAGAAACCAAGCAGCCTTCTTAAGAGTCTCGTCTCTTAGTCCAAGAAGCAGCAGAGAAACAAGCCTTAAAAGAAGAGTCTAGCGTATTTTTAGATTTCACTTCAGAATGCATTCTTCTATAAGGTATTGAAGGTCTTGCCTTGGTCCTGTGCTGGGAAACTCGCCCAAAGAGACAAGCTTATTAGTCCAAGCAGTTAGTCTTAGCCCTACGAACTTACTGCTGCCTTTCAAATCTTGCCTTAGCCTAGCCTACCGTTCCGAGTGCCTTAGTTTCGTGTTAAGCCTTTGTCCAGAGTTTCAGTGACACGCCACCTTTCCTTCCTCAATTTACCACTTATCAGAAGGCCAGGTTCATACTCTCTATTGGATATGCCACCTTTTGTTGCTTAATTTACCATCCCCACAGGCCACCTTTACTTCCAATTTCCATCAATGAGGACTAGGCAGGCTCTTATGCTCGTGATCCAGATAGACATGCCACCTTTTCTCTCGCAAATTTCCCACTTGGATATACGGCTAATGCTCGTGATCTGGATATACAGGCCACCTTTCCTTCCTCAATTTACCATCCATCTCAATAGGTGTCTTGCCTTGGTCCAACAGAGAATCAAAAAGCCTGAATAAAGTCTCCATTGGAGTGAAGAGCGCAGGAACTCCAAATTAGACCTCCAATCTCAGGTTTGATGGTGGGATTTGGGCTATTGAGACATGTCAGAATGACATATCTCGAATATCGTAATTACGTATATAATGAATGCCGACCAAGACAATGAGTAAGTGACTGCTGGTCATTATGCAATCGAGATCTCGAACTAATTGGTTCATTTCGACTAGTGATTCCAGTGATTCATTATATGTCATTATTATATGTCATAAATTATATTATATGTCATTATTATATGTCATAAATTTTATTATATGTGATGCATGAATGAGATAAATGAAATTATGCTTTTCTTCTTTTGCAAGAATACAATAATTCTGCCGCGGAACTTAGAAGGATAGCCTAATCAACTAATTCTATTATACGTCATTCCCCCAATAACAGAGAGGGGGAGGTGGAAAATTGACTAGTGATACCCTGACCTTGCGAGTGCTGAATTGACCGTTTCACTTAACAAACGACTGGTCCATTTACATTCCTGAATCTGGGCTTGGGTTGGTCAGACTCCCCTAATGTACCTGGCCTTATGGGTGCCCAATGGTAAAATCTGCTCTATGAACCTGGTCTTATACAGGCTGGTAATTTTGAGTAGCAACAACGTTCATTCCCTTACTGAATCAAACCACGGAACCACACTCCGTGCCTTGCTTTTAGGGAGGACCTGTTATGCCTACTGGATTCATGTTGTCAGTTCGACTTACTGCTATCAACAATCTTTCCAACCTACCTTCTTTTCTTTTCTTTTCAAGAGGCCCGGGAGGAACAGGGGAGAAGGGAATCAATCCCCATTACAGTCAGATAGTGACGTAGGTAGGAGCTTCTTAGCCTATTTATAATACGTCATTACTGCATCGTTATATCTCCTCGGATTGAAGGAAGATAGAATCAATTCCTAGTTCTAAATGGAATACCAGTTGCGTTAGCTGCAGATACCACATGCGAACAGTCCCGGATTACGGGTCGAATACGTAATTCCCGGTTCAGCGAAGACCCCATTACGGTCAGACGGGAACGTTACAGTCTAGATTGATATCTACTCGTTCGGCATATCCCCTCGACCTCTTAACCTTATATTACGTATACAATCACATCATACATTCAGCAATATCTGTATGCAGGCAGGGTTACAGGCAAGCGAAAGCAACGTTGTGGCAGAAGGATAGGAAAGAGGAGAATACTTTCTGTGCTGAACACAGCGAAAATATGGCGGACAAGCCTTCCCGTGCTTTGTTGATCTATGGGGATGGCCTGATGCCTGCTCTGGGTTCTTCTCATTCTCATCTACATGCTCTAGCTTCTCGAGGCTGTTGTGGTTTCCTCGCAGTTAGAGATCTACCCCCGCAAGGCATGTTATATGTTTGTCTGACTCTTTTAAGGAAAAAGAACATATTAGTGTTTTTGATATTATGGGTTTAATGGAAACTACTTGTGAACTTTTGGGTTTAATGTCAAACCGCAGTTTCTGATCAATGACTGTAGAGTTCTATCAGGGCAGTGGGATTGTATTTCACATTTTAAAACTTTCCATCATTAGCAAACAGAGCTAGGGTGTACTGCACAGATAATGCTACAGCAAAAGACTTTTACATGAATAATGATCTTTGATATTGAAGCAACATTACCTGTTATGTTAAAGCGAACATCAGGATAACCAGCTTAAGGAATTCATATGGATAGAATTGGCCTGAAATAATGCACTTCATTTTTTTTGAAAATTTAAATTGGGACTTCACATATTGAATTTTTATTGTTGTTGTTGTTGCATAGGCTAGGTTTTCATATGATTAAAAAATGCACCATTCATAATTCTTGGATCACTGGGTCTAGCCTTTTTCTTATTCTCAATGTCCAACAGCACTGGGAAATCTATTTGTACTTATTATTTTTTAAGGTTTGCACCACTAAGCTAATCGCCTAAGGAATTTTACTGGTGGCAGTGCCAGTCCAGGTGCAACAAGAATTGCCAACCAGGGCGATCAATTCCAAAGCATACACTTGTAACATCTTAATCTGTTAGCGTTCTGCATCTCAATGGAAAATTTGTTTCTTATGTCTAGAACATGCAATGAATTGCGGCAAATTTTTTCCCCTCAATTTTTAAGCGATTAGACATTAAAAGTTTATCTATTTCATACCATTTCACTTGATGCAGAAGCCACTGCTTTATAATGCTCACATGAGTGTAAAATTTATGTCCTGATAATAAACCTATTGAATTAAGGGTTTTCTATTCTTGAATTCTTTACTTTAAATATGATATTTAATCATAAAATTTCGTTGTATTTGGTACATATTGTAAATTTGGGCAAAGCTTCTAGCTCTGCCGGATACTTGTTCCCCGTACCCGAAGTACCAGCGAACTTGCTCGGTGAAACATCTACACTTTGTCGAAAAAATTAAGGGCCTGGTCTGATTCATATACACGTCCAAGGGGCAATGGTGGCCATTGAATGGGTCGTCTGGGTTATGAGTGGGAGTGCACCATTACAGATATTTGGTTGACATTGCATTCAGAGTCTCATCTATGTCAATGCCATATTGGGCACCCCATGGCATTGAAACATTTAGTCCCTGTATCCTCAAAAGGATATGGCAAGCTTGAAGGAGATATCAACTTATCAAGGGGGTTGCACCAAGATTGGGGATTGTTACAACGGATGGGATTTGGCAGCACTTTCAGTTTGAACTTTCCTGGTGGAGAGGGGCCAAGTTAGTTTAATTCTTTCTTTACTGGAAAATGGCTAGTAGTTTAAAGTTTTTACATATGAAGAAACTTGTGGAACAAGGATTCCGATAAGTAGCTGTCTTGAGGAACCCTCCGTTGGTTTCCAAGGCTTCAAGCTGTGGACATACCTGCATTTAGCATATTCTGTTAAATAATTCCAAATGACAACTTGTTCAAGTTAAACTTGGAGTTCTTGGACCTATATGTAAAGATTGAAAATGGTCTTGTGGAATAGGACCAAGGAGCTTTATTCCAAGATTTGTGTGTCTTCCCATTATTGTTTCTCTTTATAGGAAGCTGACGTTTGAAGATCATATGACAAGATGTATTAGGCAGTCTCAAGTTATCTGGAAGTTCTACTCTACTATTCCTTTCAAGTCTTAAGTTCTTGGGTGGTTGGTTCTTCATAACATGCAAGGGGTAAGAATTGTCTACATCGTGCTGGTTTAACTGATAGATGTTATCATGTTATGTAGTTTGGCATAAAGCACAAATGGTTAATATTCTGTGAAATGGTAGGGTCACCAAAGTTGGTTGGTTATTGATTGTTGCTGAATGCAGTACCCTCTTGTTATCCCTCTACATTGGAAAGAGATTCTTTTTGAGGATACATGGATGATCTGACAAGCGGTAAGGAGTGTGTGGTATGCGATGTGACTACGGGGCATCTCCTCCTTATGAATAAGCTGGTGTCGAATAACCTTTCGTGGGGCAACCAATCTGTTCCATTTAGGAGAACTGACAACTTTTTAATCAGAGTTGGCTATGCAGATCTCATCCAGGATGGACTTATTTAGGAAGGATGTAGATTCTCTCGAGGTTAGAACCAAAGGAGATATTCTAGTGTTGCTTGATTATGTAAGGAGGGGCGGGTACCTGTAGTCTATGTGTCCGCTTTTTGGCTTCATGATGTATTTTTACTTTGTGTAGTAATGAACTATTAGATGCATTTTAAATATGCTTCTGTAAGAAATAAAAAAGCTATTGTGCAATTGATGTGGATGCTGTTCGTTTTTACAATACACTAAGTGCAACATACTAAAATACTAAGGCTGTATTATTTTTCTCAGATGTTTTTCCTATTTTATGTGAATACATCCTCAACAAATTTGAAGCAAACTATAATTTCCAATTATTGTTGTGACATGCGTATTATTAGTATTATTTATAAATCTCCATCAAATAAACGAATAATATCTTTGAGTTTGTCTTAAATTTTGAGTACCATCACTGTAGTATTTAGCATATTGAACACTGTGATTGAGCATGATTGATTTAATGATGCAATTTGAGAACATGCTTTAAAACATAAATGATTGTCATTTCTTTGGCTCGGTGTTTTACAGTGAGTGAAGATGAGAGAATGGTGAGGGAACTAGCACAACTGTTGGATCTACATGAATTCTATTCGGTAAGATAATTGCCTTATCTAGATTTCAGTCTGTGAATTTTTCCAATCGGTTTCTATAAAACCACTAACTTGTTTAGTACATCATCTATGCACGCAGAAAGAAAAAGCTGTTGAGAACAGTGCTGATGCTGGTGCAGCTGCCAGTTGGGAATGTAAGGAACATGCAATTATTCCGAGGATAGCAGAGAGGTATATTTTTTTTGGTTTAGTGTCTGGACTAGGTTTTTTGTTTAAGCCATGTTTCTAAACAAGTTTTTAAAGCCAATATATGCTATCTATTGAACTTCAGGTTTATGGGAATGAATGCTGCTATGGTAACAAATTCTGGCACTGCTAAGATATTTGGGGAAAAAGTGGGCTTTGTTGTCACACCCTTGCATGAACTTAGGAACAAAATGGAAAGCTCAAAAGAGTCAGAAGAGCCCCCAGATCCTCTTTCAGCAGCATCTGAACTTTTGGATATGATAGGGTTACAAGAAGACACAGTAGCAGATACTAGCAAGTTTGACCTTGTTATTGTGCATATTGCACCAACCCTGAAAGTAAAAGAAGCTGGAAATTGTGACAATAGCGCATCTCCAGCCAATGCCCTCGAATGGATCAATGCATTGGTTGGGGAAATAACAGAAATCGTGCACCATGGTACTGCAGCTGCCAGTCGTTTGTATCTTTCGTTGGTATTAAGCTATGGATCAGTTTCTCCTGACAAGACTGATGATTCTTCACTTCTAGTTTCGTCGGAGGAAATAAGTCCAAGCCTGGCATCACTCTGCCCACGTCAGAGCTACACCATGAAATCAGGGAAACCACTAGATGATGTGAGGTAGTTTTTTCAATCTACTTGATACCTGGGAATTAACATAGCTCAAGCATCTCTGATTGGTGTATAAGTATCATATGTCTAGTAAATATTCATATGTTTTTCCTGAAGAGCTAATATTGCTATCTCAGCAGGCACCATCATCCTATGCTAGTTGTACAACATCAGCAAGCTGTCACCCGATGTGACGATGCAAAAACATTTTCCTTTGAAGATTTCCAAGAGGTAGCAATTTGACTCTTCTGTGCTCTTTATACTCACATAAACACATTTGCAAAGTTTTTAATTAGTATTTATAGAATGCTGTGGCTGTTTTGTTGGGTTGCATGATGTTGAAATGGCAAGGGGGTCTGTGATGAGAATCTATGTGTTTATTCATGTATTTTAGTAAATGCTCACGTTTCTTATGTGCATAAAAATATATGTCATACATTTGTTGGGATATTTATGCTACGTCAAGATGAAAAGATTCTTAGACTTTATTTTCTGTTCTCTTCCAGGTTTTAGACATCCTTCCTATCTTTGAGAGCTGTTCTAATTTTTGAGAAATACTGCATATATTGCTTCCTAGAAAAAATAAATACATCATAACGTAGGGAATTACAGCATACTAACAACAGGGGTACTGGGAAAGTCCCGCCTCAAAAGGGCCCAAAAGTAAAGCATATGAGCCCATGCACCAAGAGGAAGGGACTCGGCATCTTGATGAAAGGCACTAAATTGAACTTTTGCAAGTAAAGCTAGCTTTTACTTAAAGCTCCATAATTACCCTAGGCTAAAAGCATAGTGGTCCTCATGAAAAGTTACTTTACACTGATGTTTCCATAGAAAACTAATTATAGCAGCGGAGCTTTGTGCCATAGAGATTTGTGGTTGTCCCTAATCATCCAATTGTTCCCCAGTAGAGAACCCTTCCACGAAAACAGGGCGGTGAAAAGGAAGTGAAATTCAGCTTGAAACCATGCCCAGAAAATTCTGATGGATCAGCATCTCCAGAAAGCCATACTCGACCATTTTATCCTTACTACACAGGGCACAGGCAAGATATGCTAACACCTAATTATGAAGCTTGCTCTTGATAGCCAACCCTGGATGAAGTAGAACGCACTCACATATTCTGTGTTTAAAAGAAGAGTGTGATTACCAAATGGACTGGCATCTCCTAAATCAATGTGCCATAAGATCCCTCAACCTCTACCTTTTGTTCAAGTGGGGGACAATGTTGGATGAGTGCCTTACCAGATCATAGAGGTTCTTTACCACATAGATGTAAAATGGCTTTTCACTCCTCCATCTCCAAGACCTCCAGAACGCCTGACTCATCTTGGTGCATTTTCAAAAGGAATCATATGACATTAGACCCTCTAAAACTGCTTTGTCCAAACAATTGAGCTCTTGAATTCCGTTAAGACTCAAGAGCATGGCATGTGTGCTATTGTTGGTGATCATGATTCCACAAATCCTTCCAAAAGAAGAGACCCTTTTTGGCCAATCTTTTGCTTGCAAACCTATGACCATTGAGGGACAAAAATTTCCAAATCAATTGTGATGTCAAATCCTAGGTGATGTCTCTCAAAATGCCAAGAAAGAAACAAGAAACAATTTGTGAAGCAATCCAGATTCCACACCCTCTTAAGTGGGGCAAAACTTATAATCATATGAAATCCTGAGCATTAGTGATTATTTCACAAAATTGAAAGTGATCTTTAATTCTTTGATTGTGTTGAGTTTGATGAATTTTGTGTCAAACTAAAAATTACCAAGCAGCATCCTTCTCCACTTTGCAAATTGCCGATTTTCTACCAACAACCAGCCCTTGAACTCTTACTTTATGGAGGCTCAATCCCCCTTGATCTCTTGGTAAATTGTAGAGATGCCAAGCCACCAAAGGAATCCCTTTTTGCCCCACTTTGCTTTCCGTAAAGAAAACTTCTAAGAATGCTCTTCAACATTTTTTAAGTAGGTTCAAAAAGGAAAAGATGAGGAATAATAGATTTGCTTGACTGCTAAGATCTTGTGAACAATTGGAACCTTCCCAGCAAGAGGAAGATTGAGACAATTTGTGAAGTTTTCTTCAAACTTGGCCATGATCCACTTCCATCGATCAACAAGAGAAATTTGAATGCCAAAGGGAATATCCAAATACTGAATGATCTCTCTAGCTTAAATAAATTTCCATTTATGGTTCAACCAATGAGGAGGGTCATCCTGGCCAATAAAAAATATTTCTGTTTTCTCCTCACAAACAACCACTCCATTAGCTTCTGCAAAAGTGTCCAAGCATAAAAAGTATTCCCCACAGACTGCTGAGTCAATTCAGGTATTAGGACCGAATTACCAACAAAGTGGACATTAAATAGTGGTTACCACCAGGCAAGGAGAAACCTCTAAGTTGCCCATTGCAATGTAGTATCCTCCAACAAATAATCTAGGGCACAATCGCATAACAATTTGGACTAAGAAGGAAACCATGTCAAATGTAGCATTGTAGAAGAATAAAATTAGAAATCACACTATTCGCACTAACTCTTGCTGAGGCCCATGAGAAAATAAATGTGGCTGACCTATGATAAAAAGAGCCAAAGTCCAACATGTTACGGATGGAGTCCAATTCAATTCTGTCATAAGCTTTATCAAAATAAATTAGAAAAAAAAGACTTTTGGCCAAACCACCATGCCCATTTAAGCCCCTCCCATGTAGTTATAAGATAATCAAGAATAAATCTGCCCCGAATTAATAAAAGTAATTGGGCCCCGTCCATTTTCCAACTCCCTCATACCACCACTTCGGATAGCTTCTTGGGACATTTTCGAATACACAGGGTCAAAAACCACATGCCACATTTTCTTGTACAATTCCACCAGAAGACCAATGAGGCCTGGAGATTTTTGATTCTTGGGTTTTCTAATGATTGTCTCCTCTATATATTTGTTTGGGGCCTCCTTCAACCCCCAGATTTAGCCAAGTACGCTTCATCATAGTACATTGGATTCAATGTGTAGGCTAAAGAATATAGATGGGTATCGTATTTATTATATTTACTAATGATTATGTCCAATAAGGTGCCATACAGAAGAGTTACCTGCTATTCAAGACTTGCTTAATTATTTCCAACAGATGGTCAGAATCCTCATAAATGTCACACAACATATGCACATATGAATCACAAAGTTGTGGCAAATCAACCAATGGCTCCATTATTGAAATAAAAAGCTCAGCTTGACCCTTCTAACCCCGACTGCTTTGCTGTGTTGCTTTGTTTCCATGTTTGCCACTTTTAATTAACAACCATGGAAGACAAAGCTTCCCTCATGTCTACTAGCCACTTAATCATTTTATAGTGGGTTGCAAGTCTGGTTTCTCCAAACTTTACAAGTTGGAGTTTGGCAAATCTATGATACATGGTTTCTGTGTGTTGGTGGTTAATGATAAATCCCAAATTTCTTTTGACTCTTCACATATTTTCCATCTGTTGAACTTTAGCAACAATAGATTTGAAAGTAAGATTTAAACTATGTACCACACACAGGGTCCAAAAAGTATGGTTACGCCTTTCCTCAATAATGGCAATAGCTGCTTTGCCCGAACATGCATTGTTTGTTATTCCAGATTTGATGAATGCCTTTCTTTGAGGAATAATAAAAGAATAATAAAACATAAGAGCTTTGGGAAATAGTATCAGTCAACACAACAACAACTTCTGAAGGCCAAACATTCTTAGGTATTCCATGATAAGACTTGATGAACATTGAATCTTGTTGCACCTTTTGAGTCATCCTTTCTTAGAGAATTAAATTCTATTAAAAGTTGGAAAGGATACTTTTTCTTTCCCACAGACATAGAAAATGATCAAGTAACTGCGCCTAAGTGGATATGGAGTTGGTTGTCAACTGCATGAACCAAGGTCTAGCATCCCCTTCCAAGGAATGTACAAAGAGACATATGAAAACATCTTGTTAAAATTGGCAACTAGGGACAAATTCCACTTTGGACAGCTCAATTGATGGAGATGATTATTGCATTGAATTCCTTTTTTCGAGATGACCAAAATTGACCTAAAGATCATCAAATTTGGATAAGGAAAAATATGTTATTGAAGTCAAGTCCACACATGTGCCGATTGTCAAGGTCGGCCACATCATTATGTAGGTTCATGAAGCCCAACAGACATGTCTTTTGATCCTCAACAACTTGTATAAATAAGAGAGACCTCCACTCTCATTTGGCACTTCATCAACTCACACATTCTTCTCTCTCCTCATCTGATTGGTTCGTACACCTCATTGGGCAGCTGATTTTCTCACACGTGTGGCAGGAAGCAGGACAAAATTACAGGGCTGAAATTTCTGAAATTTTCTGCAGTTTGACCAGGGTTTGACCAGCGTTGACTTTGACATTTTGGGCACTTTTTGACTTAGATTTTCAGGGAGAATTTCTGTTTCAGCAGGCTGCATTCATTGGCACCAGAACCAGGATTTTCGTGGCTGTTTGACCTGCGTTGACCACAGGGTTGACTTTTGTTTGACTGGGTTTGACCACTCCAAACAGGACTGTTTTGACTGCCGTTTGACCAACTAAGGCCGAGTTGAATGCACTTTGAGTCAGTTGCTAAAGGGCTGTTTTGACCCTTGACCGTTGACTGGTTAGGGCACACACTGCTGCTGATTTCACTGCTGTTGATCAGGGACAGAATTGCGGATTTGACTGGGCTGTTTTGGACAGTGGTTTTGATCATCTATTGGCAAGTCAATTTTGACTTTATTGTACTCTCTCTTTGCTGAAGATTTGATATAATAATAAGAAGAATTGTTCAAAGGGTTTTCCTCATCTTGGGGTTTTTTCTTGGTATTCGCCAAATATTGGTGTTCTCTTGTCTTGGCTTGACTTCTGCGTTTTATTGTTCATGTTCTATCTATAGTTTCTGTCAATGTGATGATTAATTTGATTGCTATTTGAAATTAAATTGGAAATTGTCATTGGGCTAACTAAAGGACATTAAAGGAATTGATGCAAGCATAGAACATACCATTGTTAACTAAAATTAACATGGTATCAGAGGCTAGGTGAAGACAAAGCCCAAGCAAGAGAGAGAAAAGCAATCACTAAGAGATCTGTTGGACAAGGCTATTGGACAAGTCTCCATGGCATCTACATCTTACTTCAAGACTGAGGACAAGCTCAATGACAACTCTGACTATCATGAATGGAACATGACTTTGGAAGAGCATGAAGTATTGGACTATGTGCAGGGAAAAGTGATGGAGCCTCTTTAAAATGCATTGGCTGCTGCTAAGACAAAGTATAGAAATGGAGCTCACTCTCATTGCACTTGGAGGTCTTTCAAGACCATGGGTTGTATTTACCACCACCATTATCAACAATGATAGGATACCTGGTTTTGATGAGTTATTGGGTAGATGCACTCAAGAGGAAACAAGGATGATGGAGAGAGATAAGCCCTCCAATGGAAATGAACCTACTGCCTTCTCCGTTCATGCAAAAAGGAAGAATAATGCTCGTCGAAGGAGACAGGGTCAAGGATATAAGAAGGGATTCAGAGAAGGAAGAAAAGGAAGGTGCTACAATTGCAACAGGTTCGACCACTATGCTAGAGAGTGCCCTCACAAGAACAATTCTCCAAGGGATGATGACAACAACAACAATAATTTCAAAGGCAATGGCAATCAAAGGAACAACAGGTTCAACAACAAAGGAAAGAGGAATGCTCCCACTGCTCAAAATGGAAATGGTCAACCTCCCAAAAGGACAAGAAATGCCAGGTATGATGAAAGTATTGTTGTAGAAAAACAAGATGAGTTTTGTCTTATTTCCGCTCTATTTGCTGCTCTCCTCCAGGTACTTTGGATCATTGGTTGATTGATAGTGGAGCCTCAAGGCACTTCACTGGATACAAAGAGACCCTCTCAAATTTAATTAAAAAGAAGACTAATCTAGAGATTATACTTGGAAATAATGCCACCTACCCCGTGAAAGGGATAGGTGCTGTCACTCTTCACTTGAACCAAGGTCAAACCATCTATCTACAAGAAGTGTTGTATGTGCCTGATTTGAAGAAGAATTTGGTGTCTATTTCTGCAATGGAAGATAAAGGCTTCAAGGTAGCATTCGTTGATGGAAAGGTACTTATTTGGCAAAGAAACCCTAAAGATGCATTTATTCTTGGATTTAGGGTCGATGGTCTCTGTCAAGTTGGAGGAAGTCCTTTGGGAGCTTTGGTGATTGATACTTCTCTTCAATGTGACTTATGGCATCAGAGATTTGCCCACCTACATTACAAAGCCTTACTGGGGGGAAGGAAGATGGTCGCAGGTATGCTTGAGTTTAATATGAACCATGAAGGTGTTTGTCAGGGTCGTGCAGTTGGGAAACATACAAAGAAGGTGTTTGTTAGGGTCGTGCGGTTGGGAAACATACAAAGGGACCATTCCCTTCTAGTGAAAGCAAGACAACTGATATTCTTCAATTGGTCCATTCTGACCTGTCTGGTATCTTGCCCGTAACTTCATTAGGAGCTACCTATACTATGCAATATTTGTGGATGACTGCTCACGCAAAACATGGATTTGTTTCTTGAAGAGGAAAGATGAAGTGTTCAAATGGTTCTGTTCTTTCAAAGCATTGGTGGAGAATCAAACAGGGATGAAGATCAAGATATTGAGTACCGACAATGGAACCGAATATGAATCAAATGAATTCAATGACTTTTGCAGAGAGGCTGGCATTAAGAGGGAGACAACTGTTCCATACACCTAAGCAAAGTGGTGTTGCTGAAAGGAAGAATCGAACAATCATGGAAGCCACTGGTGCCATGCTCCATGATCAAGGTCTACCGAATTTCTTATGGGGAGAAGCTGCCAATATGTTCAAAATAGGAGCCCTCATCAAGCGTTGGATTTCAAGACACGCGAAGAAGTTTTCATTGGTAAAAAACCCGATGTTTCTCATTTTAGAATCTTTGGTTGTCTGGTATATTTTTATGTGCCTAAAGAGAAAAGGAATAAGTTGGAAGCTTCGGGGAAGAAAGAAATATTTGTTGGCTATAGTGAAAATTCAAAGGCATATAAAATCTATGTGCTTGGTGAAAGAGATGTGGAAATAAGCCGTGACGTCACCTTTGATGAAGACACTGCCCTTGGGAAAGCCAAAGATCTCCCTATCCCAAGGAAGAACGATGATGATGCTGCAGAAAAATAGGATGAACCTCCGACGGATGAGCTTATGCTTGATGTCGAAGGCGTGATGGATCCTATTGATCCACCTCCTCGTGATCCCTCTACCTCAAGGAAACGTCCATTATGACTCAAAGATACACTCGAAGATGTTGAAAGACATATTGCTCCAAAAGGGACATTTTGTGAAAGTAAGAAGCCGAACAAGTATCAAGGTTATTTGGTTGCTATGAGTACTATTGTTCAAGCTGAACCATGTACATTCGAGGAAGCCGTAAAACACCAAGTTTGGAAGGATGCGATGAATGAGGAATATGAATCAATCATGAAGAATGATGTCTGGGATGTGGTGCCTAGACCTAAGGACAAGTCTATGGTCACCTCAAAATGGCTTTACAAAATTAAACATGGAGCTGATGGGAGTGCTGAAAAATATAAAGCCAACTTCGTTGCTCATGGCTTCTCTCAAAAGGAAGGAGTGGACTATGACGAGATATATGCATCGGTTGCCCGATATACCACTATTCGATCTATTATTGCTCTCACGGCCAATCAAGGATGGAGCTTGCATGAAATGGACGTCAAGACTGCTTTCTTGCATGGGTCACTTAAGGAGTAAGTCTACTTGTAACCACCGCAAGGGTTTGAAGTACAAGATAGAAGGACACATGTCTGTCGGCTAAAGAAAGCACTCTATGGGTTGAAGCAAGCACCCAGGGCTTTGTACGAAAGGATTGACAATTATCTTATAAAGCTGGGACTTACGAGGAGCTATGTTGATCCAAATCTATATTTTAAGGTTGAAAAGGACATGCCTCTTATTTTGGTTCTTTATGTAGATGATCTCTTTTTGACTAGTGTGAACCCTCTCATTTCTCAATGCAAGAGGGAGTTGACTTCTGAGTTCGAGATGAAGGACCTAGGTCTGATGCATTACTTCCTAGGCTTGGAGGTCTGGCAAAAGCCAGGTGAGATTTTCGTTTCTCAAGGAAAATACATTGTGAAGTTGCTAGAGAGATGTGGGATGGTGGATTGCAAGTCTGTGTCTACTGTGGGATGGTGGTTTGCAACTCTGTGTCTACTCCGATGGAACTCAACTTCAAGAAGCTATGTGGAAGTGCTGCTGGGCCCGAATTGGCAAAACCTTCTGAGTATCGACAACTTGTGGTGGCCCTGATGTTCTTGGTAAACTCCCAACCAGACTTATGCTTCACTGTGAATATTTTGAGTCAGTTTATGGTTGAGCCTCATCACATACATTGGATTGCTGCTAAGAATCTCTTGAGATATCTCCGTGGCACAATCAATTATAGGCTGAAATACACTATTGGGAATTTGAGGCTTCATGGATATTCTGATGCTGATTGGGCTGGCAATGTGGTAGATAGAAAGAGAACGTCGGGATGTTGCTTCTCATTGGGGTCTGCTCCAATTTCATGGATGAGCAAGAGGCAAAAATAGGTTGCTTTAAGCACCGTCGAGGCCGAATATATTGCTACTAGTATGGCCTATTGTGAAGCTATTTGTTTGAGGAAGCTCTTTAGTGAGCTATTTGAGCACGTGTTGGATACCATTGTGATCTATTGCGATAACCAGGGTGGGATTCACCTTTTAGAGAATCCTGTATTCCACTACCGCTCCAAACATATTGACATCAAGTACCACTTTATCTGGGATATGGTACAATGGGGAGCAATAAGGCTTCAACACATCAGGACTGATGAGCAGATTGCTCACATTCTCATGAAGCCCTTGGTGAAGGTTAAATTCTTAACCTTCCAAAAGAGACTTGGAGTCGTGGAAGGACCCTCCATGAGGGTCTCGCTTGAGTTGGACATTGAGCTCTGAGAGCTCCTGGGGGCCTAGGGTACTTCTTGGAGCTATGTGCGACCAAGGTGAGTGGTTCACCTTCCCCTATAGGTTCACTGTGTACAGGGTGAGTGGTTCACCTTCCCTTGTGATACCCCATGATGATATATGAGAGCATAGGGTGAGTGTTTCACCTTCCCCTATAGCTGATGATATATGCATAGGATGAGTGGTTCACCTTCTCCTACGGCATATGAGCGAGATGAGTGATTCACCTTCTCTTGCGGATGCCCTAGCATACATCCTACCCATGCATTCCGCGACTCATGGGAAGTACCTCTCATTTGGCCAATGAGTTGGGAAAAGGGGATAGGGACCATAGCACTATAGATGGATGCATTGTGTACTGTCATACTCCCTATGTGTAGGATGCATGGTGTTCAACAACTTGATTTGGGATCAAATCCGATTTGGGTTCTATCCCTGGACTGGCTTTTGTCAGTGGAGAGTGGCAAGGTCTTGTGACTCACTCTCGATTGATTCTTCTTCATTATTACATTAGTGTTTAACAAAATTGAGACGAGATGCAAAGATGGATCATTATGACATGATGGCATTATAATGGATGGATTGGTAAGTACAATTCTCCCTAGTTGAGAGGGAGTGTTAAAATTGGCAACTAGGGCCAAATTCCACTTTGGACAACTCAATTGATGGAGATGATTATTGCATTGAATTCCTCTTTTTGAGAGGACAAAATCGACCTAAATATCATCAAATTTGGATAAGGAAAAATATGTTTTTGAAGTCAAGCCCACATGTGCAAATTGTCAAGGTCGGCCACATCATTATGTAGACTCATGAAGACCAACAGACATGTCTTTTGATCGTCAACGACTTGTATAAATAAGAGAGACCTCCACCCTCATTTGGCACTTCATCAACTCACACATTATTCTCTCTCATTTGATTGGTTCGTACACCACATTGGGCAGTTTCTTTTCTCACATGTGTGGTAGGAAGGACAAAATTAGAGGGCTGAATTTTTTGAAATTTTCTGCAGTTTAACCAATGTTGACTTTGACTTTGACTTTTTGGGCACTTTTTGACTTTGATTTTCAAGGATAATTTCTATCTCAGTAGGCTGCATTCATTGGCACAAGATCCGATATTTTTTGGGCTGTTTGATCTTGTTGACCGCATGCCTATTTGACCCTAGGCTTGACTTTTGTTTGACTGTGTTTGACCACTCCGAAGAGGACTGTTTTGACTGTTGTTTGACTAGCTAAGGAGGCCGAGTTGAATGCACTTTGACCGACCGCATGCCTATTTGACCCCAAGGTTGACTTTTGTTTGAGTGGGTTTGACCACTCCGAAGAGGATTGTTTTGGTTGTTGTTTGACCAACTAAGGAGGCCGAGTTGAATGCACTTTGACCGAGCTGCTAAAGGGTTGTTTTGACCCTTGACTGTCGACTCGTTAGGGCACACACTGCTGCTGATTTGACTGCTATTGACCAGGGACAAAATTGCAGATTTGACTGGGCTGTTTTGGACAGTGGTTTTGATCATCTATTGGCAAGTCAATTTTGACTTTATTGTACTCTCTGTCTCTGTTGAACATTTGATATAATAATAAGAAGAATTGATCAAAGTGTTTTCCCCATCTTGGGATTTTCCTTGGCATTTGCCAAATATTGGTGTTCTTTTGTCTTGGCTTGTCTTTTGCATTTTATTGTTCATGTTCTATATACAATTTTTGTCAATGTGATGATTAATGTGATTGCTAATTGAAATTAAATTGGAATTTGTCATTGGGCTAACTAAAGGACATTGAAGAAATTGATGCAAGCATAGAACATACCATTGTTAACTAAAATTAACACACCCTTGTCCTCAACAATGGGGCTATTAGTGAAAACCTAAAATGTTGTGATATGTTCATTGCCACTTCTTGAGTCACTTCCACTAAACTTTGGAAGGATTTTCAAATATCCATTAGGCAAAGGTTGAGTGGTTATAGGAAAGATTAGGGGTTGATAGTAATAGTTTTAAAATTCGGCCGATTCGAAACGGAAACGGCCGAGTTGATCCGTTTCATTGCCCAAAAATGTGACTCGGTGGAGGAAACGGTTCAGTAGGCCGAGTCATGGCTGACTCGGCCAACTCGGCCGTTTCTGTATTGACTCGGCCGAGTCATAACCAGTGGCCTGTAACCCCATCAAAACAGCGATTTGACATTTTTTTAATGACATTTTGAAGTGTTTGCTGATTGGTTTGAACTCCAATGTGTTTTATGAATTAGTTAAATGTTATTTGGGGTCCATTTCCCCCTCCCAAACCCTATTTAACACACTCAAATGCTCTCTACTATTGATATGCTATTCAAATTTCATGGTAATGTTAAATTCTTAAAGTAAAAGTGACATTCTCTTTAATCTTCATTTTCATCCTTTTACTTAAATTTTTAACATTACCATGAAATGACTCAGGATGTTTGAGAGTGGTTTCGGCCTCATTGGATTTCATATGGAGAAAGTAGAATTTTAGATTTCATTCAAAATCCAGCAGACTTATCAGTTTTTTCAGGATTTCAGGATTGGAGGATTGCAATGTTTCCATTGAATTTTGTCATGTATTAGGGTATGGAACTCGTATTTAATCAAGAGCACCAATCCCTCTATGTACCTTGATGTTAGTGACATTGGTTGTCGAACTCCTCTGGGATTCGCTCCCAAACCAGGAGCTTCTGAAAATGTCGCTCCCGCTCCCGTTTTCGCTCCTGCTCCCAAGTAACACAAAGAAGAGAAACCGTTTGGATCAAAAACGGTTAAATGATCTAGTTTATGTCCAATACAACCTCCGGCTCAGACGAAACCATTTGCTGAACAAAAGACCTGATTTAGATCCCATTGTGTTGGAAGACATTGATCCAACATCAGATTGGGTAGTGGAGAGTCGTCCAGCAGAGTTTGATCCTGATGAGGATCTTGATTTAGATTTAGATATTGAGACATCAGTTGAACTTGAACATGTTGTTCAGTTGAATGCAGATCCCAATCCACCAGCCTCAGTCTCACAGCCAGCGAGGACTCCAGTTGTAGGTGCTTCCTCTGCTCAGCCACGACAGAAGCGCAGCCGCATATCTACTCTATCTCAGCTTGCATCTGCTGCAGTTGCACAGCCTGCTAGTGGTACCACTTCTACAGCTGCAGTTGGAGATGATGATGATGATGAGGAGCCATGGGGCCCCCTATCTGACTTTGATGATGATCCAGAGATTGATCGACATGATCTTGGCTCCTCTGGCAGTAGCTACTAGCCAGTAGCTGTAGTACTAGTACTGGAGTCTGGTCACAGTTTACCTTTGTTGTAGAGGCCATTTCTAGCCTCCTTGGTTATGTGTTTTTTGTTTTGAGTCTTTGATCATGTATGACAGTTGACTATGTATTGCCATTGGGTACCATTTTGATATAATGGATTGGTTCATGAGCCTACTTTGATCATATGTTGTCTTCCATCTATATTATAATGCTGTGTGTTTGGAAACATGAATGAAAATCTTTAAAATTATGTTTAAAATCTTTAAAATTATGTTTTTTTATAAAAAAAATAAATATTTAATGTATTTTTTACAACGACCGAGTCACTGAAATCGAGCCGGCCGAGTCATTACCGTTTCGGAGTCGGAGTCGGAGTCGATCCTCGGCCAAGTCGGAGTCGGAGTCGGAGTTTTAAAACTATGGTTGATACCTTGCACCTAGCTAAATATTGACATAGCTAGGTTGATTACTGGCCATTATGACAACTAATGCATAGGGCGAGTCATGGTTTTTAGCATTAGGGGTCTTTGAACATAAGGGTTTAGGGCAAAGAAATAGAGAAATAACATCCTATCTTAAGCAAGATTGACAAAGTATAGTTTTAAGCAAAAATGTAGCTGTAAGAAGGGTATTTTCCGAGATATTTTAATCAAAGAGACAACAAGGACTTTTAGGATGAGATTTAACAAAATATGCAAGATAAACGTAGAAGCCCAACTTGAATAAATGGTGTCAATGAAGAGTTGGCCATTGAAGAGATATGCACTAATTTAAGCTTGGTCCAACACTTTGAGATGGATGTGGAGTCACCAGGTGAGATGCTTTTGCCTGAAGAGCCACTTCTTACTCACCACAAGTATTGGATAATTAATAGTAATGGAAATAGGGCTTCATTGCCTAGTGGAGTCACCAATGACCTTCTATCAAGCTACAAATCTTCAATAATATGGGAAGTTGGGTTATCATTATTCACTAGGTTAAAAACCTAGTAATAGATGAACAATCGAGGCACTAATAGATTTGTTGTTACATGCCAAAGAGAACTTTGTCGTTGACAACAACACCAATTCCTATATTGTGACCCAGG
The DNA here is from genome assembly GCA_031772625.1 of Pinus tabuliformis. NCBI lineage: Eukaryota > Viridiplantae > Streptophyta > Pinopsida > Pinales > Pinaceae > Pinus > Pinus tabuliformis. The sequence continues at coordinate 363,858,672 of CM062813.1, forward strand.
TTGTCACCTATCACTCATAGAGGGGCCAAATGGTAGGGCATAATGTATAGGGTGCACCTTCTTGTGCTACTCTAGGCTTTCGAGCAAATTCTCGGCCTAGGGGGTATCCTCAATATTTTCTAAGGTAAGAGTGCTTGTTTGTCAACCAAGGATGAACTATTTAAATAGATGAAGCTTAGACTGGATTTATATTAGAGATAAAAGCTGCATGGAGTCAATCTTTGTTGTTGATTTAGGATAGAAAAAGGATGTTGAAATGTATTTTGGAGGTGATTCGAAAAGGGCCAATCAATAAGGGAGTTTAAGACGTTTCAACCATAAGAATGATTTATGAACCATGGCACCATAATCTAGTTTGTCTTGGCAAATAACTTTGAAAAAAGAACAAATATGAGTAGAGGAGGCATAATTACTTTCCTATCACATATTTATTAGATAGAAAATCAAATGGGTAAGGCAAGCATAGATCCATCAATTTATTCAACACCATGTGAGACAAAATGAAGAAGAAAAAACCTGCATGACTTGCTTAAATTTATTATTTACCAATGGAACTATTGACCAGTTCGTGTCAACCACCTTATAGTTGCATACATTTTTTCAAAGAAATCCATCATGTTCAAGCAGTCAAACATCCATATATCATCAACATTTTATCAAAGTTGTTAATCCAAATTCTATAGCCCTGTGGGCCTTTATTTTAAAAATGATTCTAGTATGACTATGAAGCCATGTAACACACCTAGGTAAGCTTAGGAATTTTCATCAACGAGTTTCATCTTATGGAGTTTTTTAACCTCAATTAATTACTTGTGTTTTTAAACAGTTAGATAATTAACGGAGTTTTTCTTTCAGATATACCCCCAAAGCTAGTGTTGGACTCCGTGGTGATGTCCTAAGCGAGTCCTAGTGTATCAAGTCTATGTATAATTATCATACTAGATCATGTCTTGAGTTTTGCAAAATTTGGTTAAGTCTAAGTGTCTATTTTAAATTATTAAAATTTCCAACTGGTTGGAAATTTAATAGTTATTTGGATGTAAATTGTAAAATCGAATGTTTGTAAAAGTTGAAGGGGGTAGAGTACTCATAATTAGAACCTCTACACCTCAACTTTGTGTTTAGACACCTTTTGGGGGTTGAAATTATGTTTATCCCCTCAATTACTTTTATTTTTGATTTTGGAAAATAAACGACAAGAAATTAGCCAGAAAAGAGTCAAAAATTAAAATTGAGAGAAAATAATATTCTCTCCGAGTGGAAAAACGAATTTTTGGAGAAGGTGGTATTTCCCGAGGAAGATTAAATTTGAAAAACTCAATTCCAAGGCAAAAAAACCCACAAAAAATTTGATGGGGTCAGAAAAGAATTAATTTTCAAGAAAATTAATTTTATGGGTCCAATTAGTTGAAGAAAATTCGTGGGTCCAAAAGAAATTAATTTTCAAGGCACTCCATCAATGGAAAAATCAATTTTTTAAGAAAAATTGAGCATATGGACCAAGATGGTTAAATAAAAAATGTTTTTTTGAGGAAAAAGTTCAAAATAATATTTTTTGGAGCAGGAAAAAAGGGATTTATCATGGAATTCGAATTTTTGCTCCAGATTGAGGGACAAAATTTAATTTAAGGATGGATCAAGCATCAACTAGCCATTATTCTCCAGGATCAAGTCAAAATTTTGCACATTTTTGGACCTAGCCATTTTCCACTTGGAGGGGGATATAGATCTTTCTATTTTCTATAAATTGAGCTTGAGGCTCCTCATTGTAATCATCTTTGGATGGTGATTTGGTTCTGAAAGCTCTGTAACAATATTTTTCTGATTAATAAAATCAAAGTCTTTGGGGGCTAATTATGGTGTATCTCTTCAGCTGGTTGTGGTAAATTTATTTTTGATGTTGCTTTAAATTTCTACTTTGTGCTTTAATTTGTTAAATTCTATAGCCATTTGGATTTATAGTTGCTTATTTGCACCTATATCTGGGTTGAGAACATTGTTGATTTGCTAGATCTATTGGATTCTTGTTTAATCACTAGATCTGCTTGTCCCCTTGTGACTTACCCCTTTTGAATCTAACAAAATCTTTCGAGTTGTGTAGAAAATATTATTAATCAGATATCGAGCATTTGAAGCGAGTTCTTGTTTGAATCTTCATCCCCTTAGCACACAAACAACGAAGAACCCATAGTGGGTTTTTCCCGAAGGCTCATGATAAGATTAATTAATGGGGGTTTTCTTAGCCACCTATCTAAAAGGAAATTTTTTATTAATCTTCAAAAATTCTATTGCATTGTGCTATAATTGATTTATATGATATTCAAAGAGCTTCAAATATTGTGATAATTTGTAAATTTTGTAAATAGTTGTGAATAATTATTTCTCTAACCCTTTTGTATCTATAGATTTTGTATATATTTACCGAATTGGAGCTTTTCTTCTTTGTTTCTTGCTTTTTATTTGTTTTGCAGGTAAATTTGCTCAAGGGTTGAAGGGAAAGTCGAAAATATTTTTCAAAGATCAGTGTCCTTGCTCCTGGCTTTAAAACCCTTTTTTCTCTCACTATAATTTGCGGCTACTTTAACCAGTAGGGTTTGCGGCATTTGGCTTTCGAATTTGAGCAAGAAAATAATATTGCAAGGCTTTGAATTTCAAATTTTGTGGGAGGCCTTCCAGCGAAGGGTTATAAATTTTTAAAATCTATTTTGGGCCTTTAACAAATCAAATTTCGAAATTTTATCCATTTATCCTTTATCCTTTTTGCAGAGAAACCATTTTTTTTGGGGAATCCAAACTTTGATTTGGGGAAGGTTTTATATTTTCAGGTTTGGGAATTGGTTTCAATTTTTTTCCTTTTTTTTAGGGAAGCCGCAATCTCCTTGAGGGCTTTCTCTCAAAGCTGCAAGCCTTCAGGGCTTTTCTCAGCAAAAGATCAATTTTTTACTAAGCCCTTGGAGCAAAATTTTTAGAGATTACAAATCTATGTTTGACCTAAGAGGGCTGAGATCTGGAAGCATACAATATTCTGGAGGGTTTAAGAAATTGAGGGTTTTCATTACAAAATTGGGCCGAGGATCTATTTTTGAAGGGTTTCATTCATTTGTAGATTCGTGAGATAGCCACAAAGGGGCAGGAGATGATTTCTCTAGGGCGCAGACCGTAGAAAAATCATTTTTCTCTTATTTAAATTCACTAGGGCTTCAACCTTTTGAAACTTAATAAATCCCCTATAATTATTTGAAATTTAACTCATATATTGTCCGGTTTTGGGAAGCTAGTTTTTTTTTCGACTTTAATCTTATTTTGGCACTGTTACCCACCAAGCCACCATCCATGAGTGGTATCCATAGGAGAATTTTTTTTTTCCTAGATGGTCCTCAACCGGCAGCCAACACCCCCTTGCAGCCACCAGATAATTTGATGTGCAACTATCTCTTCCAAGTTCCACTTGAGCCAACCATGTGGTCTCTCACCCATCTGTTATGATTGTATGTTTGAAGGTGGGCCTCCCGACCCCAAAGGTATGGCTTTTCATTGTGTAGTTTGGTAATTTTGTTTATTTATCATGGACACTTTTTGGGCATGGCTTAGAGGGGGGACACTTTTGTACTCGTCTCCTCTCCGCGATTTGATGGTTAACCTTGTCTCCTCTCATTTTAGCCCCATTCATCACTTTTCCCATCCAGGTTCACATTTGTCCATTGGGTCCACAAGGAGTTAGCCTCCTACTCCCCTTGCCCACACCTTGGGTCGGGCCTGGAATGATGACCCGGAGGTTGATGCAGCGAAAAGAAAAAGAAAAAGCATAGTTTGGCCACTTCAATAGGAAATGTACCATAAAATGCAAAAGATGGCCGGGGCATACACATTTAGCACGTGGGCAAAAGCCGAACATGAGCTCTAACCCTATCATTGTGGCCATCACCCCGGTTCCTAGGGTCCCTCATATTGACCCCTTTCATCTTTAAGCAACCCATGATTGTTCCAACCCCTATTGGGCGATGAACTACCTCACCTGAAAGGGGGTAATTACTGCTATATCCTACACATCATGCTCTCATCCCCTGAAGCCTCGAGCAGTTATAAAGAACATCAATAAAAGGCGAAAAGCATATGAAGAAGGGTGGAAAAACAAAGGTCGGGGTAACTCATGCACCATGATTGCACCCTCCTACATTCATACACCCAAGTGTGGGCTTCCCTTATTATGGATACCCTTATACTATGGCATGTGGCTTGGAGCCTTCCCCTGATGCCCCCATTTTGTTCCACCATTATATCACATAGTACCTACCAATTGACGGATGTACCATGGACATGTCACCCCCTTTAGAGGTAGAAACCGCCTAACAAGGTCCTTGGTTAACCCCCTTATTGAGCTTGGAGACACCTGTACATGCTAAAACCCACTATGGAAGGGCATGCCACCATGAAGTGTCCATTTGATTCCATGATTTGTAAGCTCTTTTACTCGATTACTCTAATGAGTTGTTGTACTGGAAGGCAAGGGAACACATTGGATCTTATACAGGATTGCAGGTGGGTCTCCATTTAGGGTTTGGTCTCCCTCTACGGGGTTCAAGCCCTCCAAAGGTTCATATTGGCACTTGTAGGGTGAGTGTTGAGAGCCATGGGCCTCCACCATAGCAGAAAGCATATTAGCCACTTCATGGATCCCTCAAAACCATTCATTGATTGCTCATGTTCCACCTTTTGAATGAGGATGATGCACCTGGACCACCTTGCCCAACCAGCTTCACACTTGCACCACATACTTGGCAGATGTTCCAGGGCCCAGATGAGGATGTGTCTCACCATGGGAGACAGAGGGAGGGCTCATGTCATCATTCTAGTCCTTACAGATGGTATACATGCATTGTTGATTCACTTGGAGACCCATGAGGATGCCATTGTGCCCCCACACCCATTTGGGGATTACCACATTGGATTCGCTTGAGTATCAAGGGGCCACCCCCTAGATCACTATGTTTGGAGCCTATTTTCTCACATTGCAACACTTTGGACTCCACTAGGCTTGCTCAACAACCCAATGACTCATTGTATTGACTATTTGCCCTCTTGAGAGGCTTCATTTTTGTATTATTAAGCTATCTTGGTGGGCTTGTCACCAAGTCATGTTACTATTGTACATTATTTTACTATTTGGGGCTTGATTAGGCCTTTTAGGCTATTCGAACTCCCTTATGGATTGTATAAATAGACGAGAGGCTCATTCATTCCTCTCATCATCACTTGGATTGGATTAGTATCTCTTGAGAGAATTTCACATTTCCTTTTGGAGGACGTGTTTGGTTTCATGGACGAATTTTAATGTTTGGTTACTATCTCTTGATCTTGGAGCTTTGAATTATGTCTTGAATTGATGGTTGGATTTTACGGCCTACTACTAAGCATGGGTGATCATAAGACAACACAAAAACTTGCTGCCTTGTGTGCTTGGTCTTTGATATATGCAGGTAATAGGTCTGTAGTTCCAAGAGATTGCTGGTGTTTACATGATCTCCTTGTTTGAGTACGTTCATGCGCTCTTCTGAGAGCTCATGTACCAGTTGGAGCCAAATGTTACCCACCACCCGTGGGTGGTATCCATAGGAGAAATTTTTTCTCCTAGATGGTCCTCAACCGACAACCAACAACCCCTTGCAGCCACCAGATAGCTCGATGTGCCACTATCTCTGCCACCTGAGCTAGCCATGTGGTCCCTCACCCGTCTGTTATGATCGTATGTTTGAAGGTGGACCTCCTGACCCCAAAGGTATTACTTTTCACTAAGAAGTTTGGTAATTTTGTTTACTTATCACGAACACTTTTGGGCATGGATTAGTGGGGGGATTCGGCGGAAAGAGTAGGCTAGGTCTATACTCTTGTCACCTCTGCGTGATTTGTTGGTTAACCTTGTATCCTAGTCCTGTGGGATCTCCTTTACTGACTACTAGCTTTAGGGATGGCACTACATGGGAAAGCCCGATTTTGGTTGCATGGTCCCGCTTCCCGACACTATATACATCACTCCCCTCCATAAGGAGTTAGCCTCCCCCTTCCCTTGTCCACACCTTGGGTCGGGCCTGGAACGATGCCCCAGAGGTTGATGCAACTAAAAGAAAAAGAAAAAGCATAATTTGGCCACTTCAACAAGAAATGTACCATAAAATGCAAAAGATGGCCGAGACATACACATTTAACATGTGGGCAAAAGCCAAACATGAGCTCTAAACCTATCATTATGGCCATCACCCTAGTTCCTAGGGTCCCTCATATTGACCCCTTTCATCCTTAAGGAACCCATGATTGTCCCAACCCCTGGTGGGCAATGAACTACTCCACCTTAAACGGGGTAATCACTGCTATATTCTACACATCATGCTCTCATCCCTTGGAGCCCCGAGCAGTTATAAAGAAAATCAATAAAAGGAAAAAGGCATATGAAGAAGGGTGGAAAAACAAAGGTTGGGGGTAACTCATGCACCACGATTGCTCCCTCCTACATTCATACACCCAAGTGTGGGCTTCCCTTATTATGGCTACCCTTATACTATGGAATGTGGCTTGGAGCCTTCCCTTGATTCCCCATTCCGTTTCACCATTATATCACATGCTACCTACCAATTGACGGATGTACCATGGACTTGTCGCCCCCTTTAGAGGTAGAAACCACCTAATAAAGTCCTTGGTTAAACCCTTATTGAGCTTGGAGACACCTGTACATGCTAAAGCCCACTATGGAAGGGCATGCCACCATGAAGTTTCCATTTGATTCCATGATTTGTAAGCTCTTTTACTCATTTACTCTAATGATTTGTTGTATTGAAAGGTAAGGGATGCATTGGATCTTATATAGGATTGCAGGTGGGTCTCGTTTTAGGGTTTGGTCTCCCTATACGGGGTCCAAGCCCTCCAAAGGGTCATATTGGCACTTGTAGGGTGAGCGTTGAGAGACATGAGCCTCCACCATAGCAAAGAGAAGATTAGCCACTTCATGGATCCCTAAGCACCATTCATTGATTGCTCGTGTTCCACCTTTTGGATGAAGATGATGCACCTGGACCACCTTGCCCAGCCAACTACACACTTGCACCACATACTTGGCAGATGTATCAGGGCCCAGATGAGCACGTGTCTCACCATGGGAGACAGAGGGAAGGCTCATGTCATCATTCTAGCCTTTATAGATGGTATACAAACATTATTGATTCACTTGGAGACCCATGAGGATGTTATTGTGCCCCCACACCCATTTGGGGATTACCACATTGGATTTGCTTGAGTATCAAGGGGCCACCCCCTAGATCACTATGTTTGGAGCCTATTTTCTCACATTGGCACACGTTGGACTCCACTAGACCTGCTCAACGGCCCAATGACTCATTGTATTGACTATTTGCCCCCTTGAGAGGCTTCATTTTTGTATTATTGAGCTATCTTGATGGGCTCGTCACCAAGTCATGTTACTATTGTACATTATTTTATTATTTGGGGCTTGATTAGGCCATTTATGCTATTCGAATTCCCTTATGGATTGTATAAATAGATGAGAGACTCATTCATTCCTCTCATCATCACTTGGATTGGATTAGTATCTCTTGAGAGAATTTCACATTTCCTTTTGGAGAACGGGTTTGGTTTCATGGATGAATTTTGATGTTTGGTTACTATCTCTTGATTTTGGAGCTTCGAATTATGTCTTGAATTGATGGTTGGATATACTCATTATACATGTAAATGCTCTTTTCCATGTTTATCTTTACATTTATCTTGTCACATGAATAATGTATGGAATTTTCGTTCTCTAGATCTAAAATTGCGGAATTTCGGACTTTTGATGTGTTGCATGTATTACCAGAGTCTTGTATGGTGAATGAATGTTCCTAGAGGTAAAAAAATCATTGATGTTACCTTGATAAGCCATCATATCTTGCACATTGAATTATAAATACCTTTGGTAACTGAGTTCATGCCCTAGATGCTATGTTAAGTTGCTTTAGGTCTCCTTGATTGGGTAAAAGGTTCACCAAACTTTGAAATCACATTGACTCCATCTCTCCCTAAAGGCAAGGTACTGGTCTAGTCCTTTGTAGTCAGTTAAACAAATACCTTTTCCACCTTTTTCTCCTCCATTCTAGGCCCCTAGAAGGTATCCTAGGGCATCAAGCGAAATCTTTTGTAGCCATCAAAAACCCTTGACAATCGGTCCACAACTACGTTGACATCTTCTCAAGGGGTCCTCCAAGTTTGAGCTCAATGACGGTGGAATCTCGAGATATTGTAAGCCTTAGCTTAAGGATCATTCCTCTCGCTAGGTTGCTTTGGGTTAGTGTCCTCATTTGGATCATTGCACTTGAATTTCAAAGAAAATTACTCCTTTGATCCTATTCTCCTCCCTAACCTGGTCAAGCCTCACTATTGTCGATCAACTCGATACCTTTGACCTAGTTTGGGCCCACTTGGGTTCTTTGTGGTCCCACAATTTTGTGACCCAAATTCCACAAGGATTACATAGAAATTATTTCTCCTTTGGGATCCCGAGGTCTAGGATACCTCTTGTGAAGGGATATTCTCCAACCCTAAGCCTAGGTATCGCCTTAGCCCTTCCTAGAGAGCCAATCACCTTGCTTCTAAAGCAAGCAAGCCAATTATTTGAGCCTCTCTTGTGAATAGGCTTTAGGAATCACCTTTCATCCCATCATTGATCTATCATTTCTAGTGATTCCTCTCACCTTGGGACTCTCCCATCGGGGAAAATCCGTAAAGAACAGGGAGCTTTAGCTGAGGTGATAGTGGGCTATTACTCCGTTGTTGTCACTTGATCTAGTAGTTGCTCTATAGGATCCCCTTCTAGGACCCTTGTTAGTCTGAGCGGTAACAAACACCAATCTAACTCTTGTTTGCATTTCAAGCTTATGGTAAAATCTTGAGTAGGCTGCAAGGGTCTGAGAACTCTTAGACAGCTTAACAGGCAGCTCACTGTTTTTATGGCCTTGAACTAATATATTTGTGATTGTAGGTGGTTTGAAAAGAGTTTGAGCATTCCAAATTTGCAACTTGTGATCTTTTCCAATTATACCAGCCTTTTGAGGCTAGGCCACATCCTTTGAAGACCTCATTGCCATCATTAAATACCCCTTTTGGTTACTGGAATACATATCAGATCTGAAAATAAATACATTGCAGACCCTAAGCACAAAATTGACATCTGATTTGACCCAAGATTAATCTCAAGAGTTTGGTTACCATTTTGTGCATATTTGTATGACTGGGTTTGACTGTTAGAGGACTGACATTTGCATTGCAGAGGTCTGATAAATTTGCAGAGACGCTGATATTTTGATTCTGAGGATCTAATATTCTTGGTTTTGCAGGGTTATTATCATCAAAGTGTCATCATAGGAATAGATCCATAATATTTGACAATCTTTGGATTCAAGAGTTGCTCTTCATTTCCATTAAGTTGGGAACTTCTTCATCTCTGTCTTCATTTCATCAGAGGGTTAATAAGAGAGGTTTCAGGTTGTCTCAAGAACATATATTTTTGAGGAGATCTATTTCGTTATCATTATTAAAGAGCCCTTCTCTCTTGTCTAAAAAGGCCTTTTCCATTGTAATCTCCTTTTAATAAAATCGTCTCTTCTCTTGAGGGAGCTTGGAATTCATTTCCTAGGCATCCTTTCTCTTTATTTAAAAGGGAGAGCGAACTCACTAACTCTTGTTAACTTAAGATCAAAGCACCAACACCTGCATATTCAATCATTGCATCTAACTGCATTTTAATTTGCATTTCCTGATTTGACTTTCCAGAAAGAACCATATTCTCTATTTTAATGGTTGACTCTTGTGCTGCTCTAATGTTTTCTGGATCATTCTCTCTAATTTGGAACCCCAACTCTCCGTTAAATGCATTGAGGTAATAAATGAGAATTACCGCTTTGGGAGGTTTAATATCTTGATGTAGTTTTGGGTAATTTGGTTAAAACTCTTGTTGAACTCAATGGCTTTTTTCATTTCTTTTGGCATTGGTTAGGGCAACCAACAAATATTTTTTATTTTTTGTGTTCTTCCCATTTTTCCATGAAAAGTTTTGCTAATTGGTGTTAGAAAATCAGAAAGGCGGAAATATTTCCTTAATGTTGATAATTACTTGTGTTCTTATTATTTTATTTAATGTTCTTTTATCTTTGTATCATCAAGCAATCATCAAAACAAAAACATGAAGATTAGCGACGCCAAATGAAGGCTCTCAGCCAAGGCTAAAACCCCTCTAGAGGGGAAAACCCAGTGAAACTCTTCCACTAGTAAATCAAATTGAGATAGAGCAAGACCTTAGACCCAGAAGACCTTCCTCCTCCACAAAGTCAGCCTTCCAAGATGATTCAACAAACTTCAGTAGTCTCTTTTTGTTCAGTAGCTATAACTCAACAACAATCCAGAACTTCGACCCCCAACAACTTCAGAATTTTGGTCCCCAACAACAATCTAGAATTTCAACCCAACTATTTCAGAACTTCGGCCCAACAACTTCGCAAATGTGAGATAAGAAGAGAGAAAATTTCGACTTCTAGTGCTTGATAAAGTCCTCCTTTTTCGCTAGCCCTTTCCTTCTTGTTCCTTGAATTTCACACCCTTTTCTTGTCCCAAAAATTGCAGATCGAATTTGATGAGTGAGTGCTCCAAATGAGGTCGAGTTGTTGCGTTTATATAGGAGGTTATGCCCCTCAATTAGGTTGACTTGGTGGAAGAGGCTTAGAAGACCTAATTTACATCAAAATAAATTTGTTTCTTGATTGACAATGCCTAAGAAGGGTCTATTACATTATGACATGGACAAGGACATTTGACATAAGCCCTAGAAGCCTACAATGAAGGCTTTCACCTATAAATCATTGACCCAAGCATGAAACCCAATGCTTTAATAAGTCAATTTCTTTAATAGTAAAATTTCTTTTTCTTTTGTTTGACAAATACATTACAATTATGAAGACCGACACTAGTTACATTCTTCAACACTCCCTCTTAACTAAGGAGGTATGCATAATTACATATATACATAGGTACATGAAAGATCTCAAAGTGATATACTCTATGAAGAGTCACAACACACACAATGCTACAGATTAGATACCTGACCAGGGTACTCTAATCGGGTGGCACTAAGGTGAACTCAAGCTTTAGCCACTATAGGTACCATCAAGCTTTTAAGCTCTATCACCAACCCATGGATCTAGGTGTGTATCTAAGGTCGGAGCTCCATGGCCAAGGCCACCCTCCCTACTTCAGGATTTAGATATCAACACATAGGCCGACTAGATGTCCTCCCAAGCATCTCGCCACAAGATGCTTTTGTTGGCATTATGATGCATGTGTTGTATTTGATGGCAACCCACTCGTAGCAGAACACTCACTTGTATATGGTAACTAGATGAATCTACGTAAATAGATGAACCTACAGGAGAGATACTTGACTAGGGTACTCTAATCGGGTGGCACTAAGGTGAACTCAAGCTTTAGCCACTATAGGTACCATCAAGCTTTTAAGCTCTATCACCAACCCATGGATCTAGGTGCGTATCTAAGGTCGGAGCTCCATGGCCAAGGCCACCCTCCCTACTTCGGGATCTAGACATCAACACATAGGCCGACTAGATGTCTTCCCAAGCATCTAGCCATAAGATGCTTCTGTTGGCATTATGATGCATGTGTTGCACTTGATGGCAACCCACTTGTAGCAGAACACTCACTTGTATATGGTAACTAGATGAATTTACGTAAATAGTTGAATCTACAGGAGAGATATCAGATGTGACAGAATGCATAGCAGTTGTGTTTACAAATGTGACAAAACGCAGGGTAGTTCAAAGGAATCATTTTAGAAGTAATATGGCAAATCGCATTATAACAGGTCTATTAAGAGGGAACAAAGTAATGGTACAAAAGAATAGGATGAAGGAACAAAGGACTACAAATCATTATCAAGAAATTGAAGAAAGAGAATGGTTTAAGAAGTATACGCTGGTTCACCTTGTCCAAGTAGCATATACACGCGGGTTCATAGAACAAAATGGCGTATACGTATGCACACACTTTCACAAGAGGAAAAGCGCATATATGTCGGAAAATCAAGGAATTTCAAGAGTAGAGAATACCAGGGGTTAATACCATGGTATTAGCCCACAATATTGAGTGGAGTAACGACTATTTGATCTTGTCCAAGAATACCACAGATCCTAAGTGTGGTTTTGGTCTGAGGTATTGGTCCAAGCTATTGATCCGAGGTTTTGGTCCGAGGTTTTTGGTCCGAGGTATTGGTCCTAAGTGGTTTTGGTTCGAGGTATTGAGAAAAGCCAAAACTATATAAGGAGGAGAAGATCAAAGGGCTAAGCGCAGAAGTAATGAATATCTTATGAAGTGCTAGATCAAAAGAAAATATGCATGTTATGGGTTTCTGATGCTTTGCTTGATCTAGACTAAGTATGCACTTGAGTGTTTGATGATGGATGAGATCTAATGATGGATCAGGATCATAATGACTTATCATTATGTGATTTGATAATGGATGGGCTAGATCTGATTGCTAACACATGTTTTATCCTTTATATGTGACGATTGGGGTATATCTGAAGTCGGGAATTGTAACGAAGTTATAAGTAAGTATTTGTAGATCTATACACTGGTTTGCTTTGGTGAAGGTGCATATACACGTTGGTTCGGCTCTTCCAAGTAGCATATGCAAAAGAAAAGCTTGATGTTCAGGGATGAATGATCTATCAGATTAGTACTGCTGTTTTGCTGCAGTTTTATTACTGTTTGTCAATGATGTCTTCTTAGATCTGAAAGTAGAACTGAATGTATAAGGAAATTGAGTCTGATTGATTGATTGATTGAGAAAGAAGGGTGATCCTTGTTGCTATCTATTTAGAACTCTGTAATATGATAGTAGATCTTCAGAATGTCACTGATTGGTACAGTTTGTGGTTCATAGGTTTTATGATTCAATATCTTTAGAGGTATACGTAGGTTGGGCTAAAGGAAGTAGCGTATACACGCAGGTTGGCTTCATTGAAGGAGCGTATACATTCTAACACATGCCTTTTGAGGTTACAGTTAGTTTTGGTTGTTGATGCAGTGATCTGGGTTCAGATCTGTGTACTAGTTATAGTGATTTGTCTGTTCCAGTTGATTGGTTGAATTTGATTAAGTTTGAATGAATGGTTGATTCAGTTGTGTCAGAGGTTCAGTGATTGTTTGATTCGGTTGTGACAGAGGCTCAGAGGTTTCAGTGATTGGTTGATGCAGATGTATTTGATGGTTGTATTGTAGTGGTGATTGATTTTGAGCTTCAATGTTACTAATGGGTCCAGTGTGAAAATTTGATGAAACATGGCCTTCATATTGTAGTGTTGTGTACCAAGAGTATCCAGTGTGAAAATTTATGAAACGTGGTCCCTGGAGGATACTGAGAGTTGGAGCTTTCAGTGAGGAAGTCTAAGCTTCTTGCTAGTAGTGGCTGGTGATTTTATCAGGGGGTTGGATCTCCCTTCCAGTAGCAGCTGGAAAACGAGTGAAGGTTGTAGCCTTCTGTAGGTCGGAGCCTACATACTAGTAAATATATTGGCTAGTATAGAACTAGGGGTTGTAGCTCCCTTCCAGTAGAAGCTGGAGAATGAGAGAAGGTTGTAGCCTTCTACAGGTGGGTGCCTGCATACTGGTATGAGTCTGCACCAGTATAAGATTGTAAACAGGTTTTCTTATTATTAAAAGAAGACAGAGACGACAACAACAAGTGGTTTTCACCCACATTGGGTTTCCACCTTAAATCTTGGTGTTCATATGTGTTGCTTATGTGTGATGATTTATTTTGTTATTACTGCACATGGTTACTGTTTAATGCTTAATAAAGTACTGATGCACTGATTAAAGATCAACATATGATGAATTAATTGAATCATAAGTTCACTGGATATACGTTGGTTACCTTAAGAACATTTGTGTGCACACACAAGTTCCCTTCACTGAAGTAGCGTATATAAATCTGATTATGGAAATGAAAAGTTATTGATTTGTAAATACAGATTCACCTCCCCTCTCAGTATTATTTCCAATAGCATCATCTCTCCTTATCAACTAAATTAGATATATATCCACCACTCCACGCATGCTTCGAATGTTCAATCTTTTTAGGGAGAGACCCTGCAAAATCACAACCCCAATCAGTTATAAACTTTCAAATATATATATACAAGTAAACACAAACCTTCGAGGTCCTTAATCATTCTGATGCTACTTATATCATCATCAAGTTATCCAAATACAACTTGTTGGAAGCTTTCTTCTTCTTTCATTTCTTCAATAGCACCAAATACAACCTCAATACTTCTCAAGTCTTTGTGAACATCTATTTGTAGACTTTCATTTTTCGGTTTTATTCTTACTTTAAGGTATTCATTATGACTGCCATAATATGCCCTCCCTCTCAACTGGGGAGATATACCTTCTTCTTCTATCAAGCTCCCTCTCAACTTAGGGAGATTAACAATTTCATAACATCAAAGAAACTTCATCTTTTTAAGGCTTCAGTTGTTTCTCATGGCATCAAGGTTATCTTGATCATCATCATTCTTATAGCTTCCTTCATCATGCTCATCATTAAAAACATTTTCAGTATCTTGAAGATCATGTACCTACAAAACTTTAATAGCAAGTACAACCAAATACAAATTGAAGCATGAAGTTAACTATATCAAAATCATGTCATTACAATGGAAGTATCAAATCATTCATGCTTTAAATACGTAAATCTATTTAGGTTCATAATCAGCAAGGGTCACATCTTTTATATTCTAGACTTCAACTTCTTGCTAGGGTTTTGTCATAAACCCAAGACACAAACATCAATACATCGAAGTTAGATATACAACAATTTTCACTAGGCTAGGGTTTCGATCAAACATACGAACATACACCTAGGGCTTCATTCCTAGGATCTTACTATAACTATTACAAAGGTTTTGTTCATAAACCCTAATTCACCAAACCCTAAAGATCTAGGGTTTCAATATATAGCTTAGACATTAACAAAAAACCCTAAAGAACTAGGGTTTTTATCATAACAATACCAAAACCCTAAACATCAAAAGAATAGGATTTCTAGACTTCATCAACAACCCTAAGTAGACTAGGGTTTCATAATCAATACCCTTAGCATCAAAATGTTAGGGTTTATTAGTGAACCCTAAAGGTTAAGGTTTCACAAGAATGATCAAATAAGAGACCATATAACGAGGGTATATTCAATATATCGATTAATCACCCTAACAAGAATCTTTAAGATTCAAAACCCTACACATAACGATGTTGTTGAGAAATCTAGGGCATCAATAGTTAGGTGATTTCTCTACTTATGACAATTGCTTGTGATAGCCTTTTTACTACTTGATTATGATCTTCTCTTCTTGAGTTATTATTGTGTTCTTTTCATCAAGACAATTACCAAATCATGAACAATAAGGAGATAAGAGACACAGTATATAGGCTTGTCAGCTAGGGCCAAAACCTCTCACTCTTTGAGAGGAAAACCCAAACAAAATTCTTCTTAAAGATCTTCAATTGACGAATACCAAGACCATGACCTAGACCCTTGACACTAGAGTTCTCCCAAGACCAAGTCACTAGCCTCCTCTCCAACACTGTTCTTCCTCTTCTCTTTCTCGACTTCCTTGAGAATCTTAGTCTCTCCTTGTAGGTTTGCAACCTTATTACAGAAAACCCTAGAAGACTTTCGCTCCTTGGTTAGTCTCCTTAAGAGGGAGACTACTTTCACTTCCTTACTCGGTCTCCTTGAGCAAAGTCCTTCCCAAAACTAGATAAATGCAAACTGCAGTCTATCCTTGCTAACTTCGGACTTGCGCTTTCTCACACGTGTGAGGACAATCTGGCCCAAAAACAGTCCTCTAAAGATGACCCTCTCCTTCACTATCTTCCTTCGTTTCTCACTGGCTTGGAGGCTTCTTTTAAGATGTAATGCGCACTTCCTTTTGGAGACTTTCTTCAACGAACTGCTTACCTTCAAATGAGGCCGAGCACTGCTTATATGTACATGTTTGCCCATGCCCCTTAGGTCGACATGATCACTTGGAGGAAGGCCGACATCATCTTCTAGATTTCTCCTTTCGTTGTAGGCCGACTTGAAGAGGTCTAGTGACAAGGTCTTGGAGGATGACTTTACATAAACAAGTTTGAATCTTTAGTCTTTTATGACTAGATGACAATGTTATAATGTGTAACATGTCTTCATTAAATGACAATGACTCTTTAGACTTTTATGACTAGATGACAATATCCCTAAGGGATCTCAATGGGAGCCTTAACTAAAATAAAATCTCTTGCTCATGAAACCCATGATGCAAGTAATACAATAATTTTATTTTTCTTCTTTATATTTCTTATATAAAAATCACATTTACATGTCATTATGAAGACCAAACCTAGTTACACTTTTCAACACTCCCTCTTAACTAGGGAGGTATTCGTAAGGGTACTTGGTCATTCTCAATCTGAAGAATTTCTCATAAGAAGAATCCGATGGTAACCCATTTGTTTAGCATCATATTAACCAACATTGTTATATAGCAAGGCCTTGACTAACAACTCTATCTCTCCACAATATTTGAGCTCAATGCTGGCGAGACCAATGATTTATAGACACCCTCATCATTGTCTCTCTCAAAACATACCCCACTCGGGTTCTCAGGGTGTGTTCCATGAAGACTATTCTTATCTTGGACTCCCCAATACTCAAAGAATATCGGTCCTCCATGACTCCTCTTATCTTGGATGCCCTATCTCATCCTCAAAGAGTATCAGATGCCAAATGATTACCCAATCCTCTATTTTGTCTTCCCAAGTGAAGACAAGAATAATGTGTCTATCTCTCCCTCTCAATTAGGGAGGACATAACTATTCCAATAAAGGAATGTACTCATTCCTACAGAAGGAATGTACCTAAGCTCCCTTTTGGCTTAGGAATTTCCAAGTTTTTTCCAAGTAAGAAACTTGTTTCCAGGCTCCCTCTTAATCAGGGACTTGCAGCAGCGCCTCAGGTGGAGATGATGGGACAACCAACTGCTAGAAGAAATCCTTCCTTCGACGTCATGAATTTTCTTTGTCTGAAAGTCTTCGTCTTTTGGGGACTTCTTCATAGGGCACAAACCATCCATCACTTTCATCCATGAATCAGTCATGTCATCATTCTTCTCATCAGAAAGTGATCTATCTGTCTATATATGGCGTTGCTTCATGTTATGCTACTTTCATCATGCTTTCTTCTTCGGAAGGATCTTGCATCCTTTTACATGGTTATCTTGGAAGACATCCATAGTTCTTCCCTCTGGTATCTCTGCATAAGCCCGTCCAGATACTAGTTCATAAATAAGAAATGAACACTTAAATCATAATTACCTTTGTGATTGTCTTTCATCATGACATCCTCCTGTAGGCATTAGCATCCAACGTACATGTTGACACATCCCCTAAAGATATGTATTGTCAAGGGTCTCTATCTTTTCGGACTTCCATTAGAATCTTCATATCTTTTCTGGGAGATATCATAGTCAAATATTCTTGGTCTTTTGGATGTTGATTGCCTTTATCGTTGTTGCTTATTCCATGATCTCTTCCTTTCTTTCTTCACATATTTCATTCCCAAGAACTTCCAATTAGAGCTCCTCAATTGTAGTCAGTTGCCTCATCTTCCATACGAGGACATATTATGTTGATTTCATCTAGTGAATATGTGATCTATGCATTCCTATATCCTAGGAGGAGATCCTTTCTCTGATCATGCTTCTCAAAATAGAACATTGATCCATGTTGTCTGCAACCATATGCCATGACTTTTATAATATCACTTGTGAGCATACATATCTCATCTTTCCTTTGGGTCATCTAGACTTCTTGCAACAACTTCCTCTGAATGAAGGAGCTTCATTCTATTAACCTGTTTCCCTGTTATGTCATCATGCCATTATCCCATGAATTCCACAAGTTTGGAATTCTTGATGAAACACTTGTCTCTCCTCATGATCGGTGAACCTTACAATGAAGATTCCATCAGAGAATTTGGAGGATCTAGCATATCCTATCCTGCAGATGTTATGTATGATGAGCCTTGTCCTAGATGACTTCTTCCTTCTCCATAAGTATCTTTCAATGAGGTTTTCAAGAGCTATGCCCTACATAGCTATAGATTTTTGTCCCAGACATTTTTCATGTTACCTATGTCATGAGCTCTTAATGCTTCTACCATGATGCCATTCTCTAATATGATGCATCCTATCTTATTTACAAAGCTTCCTATCTATAATTTACACAACAGAAGAATATCTTAGAGATCTCTCACTTCTTCCTTCTTAGGCTTCTTTGTTTCAGGTTCTTCCACTCCTTCGGTAATATGGGCTTCTTCCTAATTTCTCTTTTTATTTTCCCTTTTAGGACAATTTTTTTTGTAGTGCCTATATTCTTGACATCTAAAACACTGAACCTTAGCCATTTTCTTCTTTTTCTTCTGAGGACCAAATTTATCGAACTTTCCTTTTCTTTTAGTAACTGTTTGACCCCTTTTTCTAGGTTCTTCATCACATTTTCCCTTCAGCCTGTTTTCTTCTGTCTTGCATAGAGACCACAAATTGTTGAATGGGATAGATTCCTCTTCTTCATTGGACATGAGGTTACCTTGTTCATCAGTTAGTGCATTTAGAATGATGGAGATCATTTCCTTATCAGATACCATCTCTCTTAGATCTTGTAATTGAGTTTTTATTTGAGATGCTTTTGAGAGGCATGAAGATATCCCTTCATCCTTCGATACCTTCAATTTATATAGATCAGATCTAAGTGATATGATCTTTCTTATTGTGCTTCCAAAGAATTGATTTTACTAGCTCATCATATATCTCTTTTGATGTCTCCAACTCGGCTATATGAGGAATAAGAGGATCTTTGATAGATTCCTTAATAATCTTTTGAGCCTTTAGATCCTTTTCCATGTATTCAGGTAGTGCTTGATCTTCAGATGGCTTGGAGATCTTTCCATGGACATGATCAATGACTTCATTTACTTCGAGGACTATGTTTATCCCTCTATTCCATGCAAGGAAGTTTGATATCCCCAACTTATGGTTTTCCTTGAAACACGAAGTCATTTTACTAGATTATAAGAGAAAAGGTACTTACTTGTGAAGATAGAATCTTCAACTAGATATCTTTGTTGGTGATGAACTTGATGCTTCTTAGATGATCCTTTTAAGGATAAGAAGGTCCTTACTTCAATGAAGGAAAGACTGCCTTCTTTTGGATGATCTTCTTCCAAGTGAAGTCCTTGCTTCAATAAAGAGAGGATTGCCCTTTTCATGACAACACCTTGCGATCTAGCCTTCTTTAGTCCCTAAAATTCTTCCAGTCCTTAGATGATGGACAAATGATGATCTCGAATATGCTACTAGGGTTTTGGTCTTTCTTTCTGCTTCCTCCTTGATGATGATTCGATGAAGATCTTGATTTCTTGCTTGGTATTCTTTGTCTTGCTTTGATCCCTCTCTTGAACCTTGATCCTTATGTGTCTCCTTGATTAGATGCCCCTCAATTAGGCGATTTCTCTACTTATGATACCTTAACAACTTAGTTTGATGAAATAGTCTCATCCTTGCTGACGAAGGAGATGAGGTGGAGAAATATGGACAGCCAGAATGGTGATGCCTTGTTTGTACGAGGACGGTTCCAGAACAGAAACAAAAATAAGTCATCGAGTGGGAGATCTAAATCTAGAGGGAGTTCTAAATCTCCAGGAAAACCTGTAAAGGTGGTGTGCTGGAAATGCGGAAAGGAAGGGCACTACAAAAGGGACTGTAAATCTAAAGCTCCTGATAAAGGAAAGGGATTTGATGATGCTCCTTCTGCAGAGGCGAAAACCACCTCAGATGAAGGTGGGGATGTGTACTTGGCTTCTTCAAGTACACATGTAGATCATGAGGCATGGTTGATTGACTCAGGTGCATCCTTTCACTTCACTCCCCATAGAGAGTGGTTCTGCGAGTATGAGAAATACAATGGTGGTGATGTCTTCTTAGGGGATGATAAGAAGGCTAGAATTGTTGGTCGCGGAAAAGTAAAGTTGAAGTTGCAAGGTGGAAGGGTTAAAACACTTCCGGGTGTTCTGCATAGACCATAAATCTAATTTCTGTAAGCAAGTTAGATGATGTAGGTGTAAAAACAGTATTCGAGAAGGATACCTGCAAGATGGTTCGGGGAGCACTGGTATTGATGTAGGGAGTTCGGATTGGAACTCTATACAAGCTGCAAGGTAGCATGGTTGTTGATGGGTGCAACAGTTCTGTGGTTCCTGAAAGTGGAGCGGAAAATCTATTGGTCTCTGGAGAGAAGACCATGCTGTGGCATCAAAGGCTTGGACATATTGGAGAGAAGGGCCTTCGAATACTTCATGGTAAAGGTATGGTAGAAGGTATGAGTAATAGCTCTCTGGATTTTGATTTCTGTGAAAATTGTGTATATGGGAAGCAGAATCGGGTGAGTTTCCCCTCTAGTGGTAAGAGGGCGAAACATGTATTAGAGTTTGTGCATAGTGATGTGTTTGGACCTGTGAAGGTTCCATCACTGGGTAAGTCTGTGTTCTATGTATTATTTATAGATGACTTCTCAAGGAATACATGGATATATTTCCTTAAGAAGAAATCTGAACTCTTTGACAGGTTTAAAGAATTCAAGGCTCTGGTGGAAAACCAGATAGAGAAAAAGATAAAGGTGTTGAGGACAGATAACGGTGGAGAGTTTTGCAGTAAGAAATTTGAAGAATTCTGTAAGAAGTGTGGTATAGCACGACAAAAGACTGCTCCATATACACCTCAACGAAATGGAGTTGCAGAAAGAATGAACAAGACGTTGATGGAAAGGGCAAGAAGCATGCTCAATGGTGCCGGGTTAGGACAGGGATTCTGGGCAGAGGCGGTGGAGACAACGTGTTACTTGGTCAACAGATCACCTTCATCAGCGTTGGAGGATAAAACTACACAAGAGATATGCACTGGTAAGAAACCCTCTCTTTCACATCTGAGGGTATTTGGATGTGATGCATATGTACATGTTCCAAAGGAGAAACGAACCAAGTTGGATAGTAAATCTGAAAAGTGCATCTTTATTGGGTATAAGGATGGTTTAAAGGGTTATAAGCTTTGGAACCCAGTAACAAGGAAGGTTGTGTATAGCCGAGATGTGGTGTTCAGAGAGGTGAAAGATGTTATTAAACATGAAATCCAACCAAAGGAACTTGAGAAGATAGAGTTTGAGCTAAAGGAGGAAGAATCAGACTCTACAACAGAGGAGGAATCAGAAGATGAATAGCCACAAACTCCGAGTGTGAGAAGATCAGTTCGAGAAAGAAGACAATCAGAAAGGTATAGTCCATCTGCTTTCTGTTCAAATTTTGCTTTATCTATTACTGATGATGATCCCAGAACTGTGAAGGAAGTAGTAGATTCAGTGGATGGAAAACTCTAGAAAGAGGCCATGGTTGATGAAATGACATCTTTGCACAAAAATGAGGCTTGGGATCTGGTGGAGTTGCCGGCTGAAAGGAAACTGATTGGCAGCAAATGGGTGTTCAAGAAGAAGACAAATGCAGAAGGAAAGGTGGAGAAATACAAAGCTCGATTGGTAGCAAAAGGTTATTTCCGGTGTCGCGAATTGATTTTGGTGATATTTTTTCTCCTGTTGCCAAGGTAACTTCTATTATATTACTTTTATCTGTTGTTGCTGCTTTTGATTTTGAGGTAGAACAGATGGATGTGAAGACAACATTTATTCACGGGGATGTGGAAGAGGAAATCTACATGAAGCAACCTGAAGGCTTTGCGGTGAAGGGTAAGAAAGAATTGGTTGCAAGTTAAAGAAGTCTTTGTATGGGTTAAAACAGTCACCAAGGATGTGGTATCAGAAATTTGATACATTTATACGGGGACTTGGCTTCACTAGAAGCAAAGCAGATCACTATGTGTATTTTAAATTAATTCGTGACCGTGTTATTTATTTGGTCTTGTATGTGGATGATATGTTGCTGGTTGGAAATGACAAAGAAATTATCCAGGATTTGAAGACCCAATTGTTTTCCAAATTCAACATGAAAGATCTTGGTGCTGCAAACTATATTTTGGGCATGGAAATTAAAAGAGATCAGGCAAAGAGGAAGCTCCGGTTAAACCAAAGGAAGTATGTCGAGACAATATTGCAGAGATTTAATATGCAGGATAGTAAACCGGTGAAGGTTCCTATTCCTGTAGGTGTAAAGTTATCTGTTGAATAGTGTCCCAAGACACAAGAAGAGGAAGAGGACATGTCCCATGTTCCATATGCAAGTGCAGTCGGTAGCCTGATGTATGCAATGGTCTGTACTAGACCAGACATTGCACATGCAGTGGGAGTATTGAGCAGGTTTATGTCAAAACCAAGAAAGGAGCATTAGACAACAGTGAAGCGGGTTTTCAGGTATTTGCGTGGCACTAGTGATTATGGTTTGTGCTACCAAGGAAGACCAGGATTGGACAGAGTGTTGGATATTCGTGGCTTTGTTGATGCAGATTGGGCTGGAGATTTGGATCAAAGAAGATCTGCAAGTGGGTATGTGTTTAACCTATTTGGAGGTGCAGTCAGTTGGATGAGTAATAAACGATCTGTAGTGGTACTATCAACTACAGATGCAGAATACATGGCAGCCACTCAGGCAAGCAAGGAAGCAGTTTGGTTGCAGAGATTGTGTTCAAGTATGGGGTTAGTATAGGGAGTTATAAAGATAGACTGTGACAACAAAAGTGCAATTTTCTTGGCAAAGAACCCTGCATATCATTCAAAGACAAAGCACATTGATGTTCAGTATCACTTTGTGAGGGATATGATAGAAGACAAAAAGGTGTTGTTGGTAAAGGTGGACACTTTGAAGAATACTACAGATGCATTGACAAAATTTGTGAGCTCTGAGAAGTTCTCTTGGTGTAGAGAAACAATGGGCATTGCAGGGCTGGATAAATGACTAAGCTCTCTTGTGGCCCCCTGTGGAAAGAAAACAACAAGTGGGAGAATGTTGGGTTGTGTTATATTCTTTCCACAACTAGCCCACATAGTTAACCGGGGGGTCCGCCCCCCCCCTTTTCGTTGCGCTGATTGCGTAGCGGGGGGGTCACAGGCGGTTTGAGGGGTACTCGTAATCTCGTGCCTCGGAAAATTTTGGTTTCGGACTCTATGTTAGGATGGGCGGACCCACCTATGGTTTTGTGCATGATTTTCGCACATGGTTTTGGATGCGATGGTTTTCAGTCTATGGTTTTGGACACGATGGTTTTCAGTCTATGGTTTTGGACACGATGGTTTTCGGTCCATGGTATTGGATGCTTCGACATGTATAAATATGTATTGTAACATTGAAAGGAATATATGAAAAATCAAGCTGGTAGTCCCGGTTTTGGGATCCAGGGGAAAATCTCTGTGTATATGTGTTTTATGTGTTATGCTCTCGCATTGTTTATTTTCTGTGTTTTAGAATTCGTATGCAGGTTATATTTTTGTACGGTGTTAAAACCTACAAGCACAAAAAACCATAAAAGACTTTCGCTCTTTGATTAGTCTCCTTAAGAGGGAGACTACTTTCACTTCCTTACTCGACCTCCTTGAGCAAAGTCCTTTCCCAAACTAGATCAATGCAAATTGTGGTCTATCCTTGCTAAATTCAGACCTGCTCTTTCTCGCACATGTGAGGGTAATCTGGCCCAAAAACAGTCCTAAAGATGACCCTCTCCTTTGCTATCTTCCTTCGTTTTTCGTTGGCTTGGAGGCTTCTTCAAAGATGTAATGCACACTTCCTTTTGGAGACTTTCTTCATCGATCTGCTTGCCTTCAAATGAGGCCAAGCATTGCTTATATATACATGTTTGCCCATGGCCCTTAGGCCGATATGATCACTTGGAGGAGAGCCGACATCGTCTTCTAGATTTCTCCCTTCGTTTTAGGCCGACATGAAGAGGGCTAGTGACAAGGTCTTGGAGAATGACTTTGCATAAACAAGTTTGACTCTTTATAATGTGTAACATGTCTTCATTACATGACAATGACTCTTTAGGCTTTTATGACTAGATGACAATATCCCTAAGGGCTTTCAATGGGAGTCTTAACTAAAATAAAATCTCTTGCTCATGAAACCCATGATGCAAGCAATACAATAATTTTATTTTTCTTCTTTACATCTCTTACATAAAAATCACAATTACATGTCATTATGAAGAGCGACCCTAGTTACACTTTTCAATAGGTGTTAGTAATGTAAAGCAAATTAAAAGAGAATGAACATACCTTCTCTATGAAGAGAACGTCGTAACAAAATTTGTAGTTTAAAATATACCTTGAATTGTTCTTTCACAAACCTTGTAGGAAATCAAATCTTGACAGGCTTCCTTTGCAACAAAACTTCTTCCATGCTTCAAGTCTATCCTTTGAAGTCTCCTCCATAACCTTTGTGTATTTTGCAATCTTTTCTACCAAGGAAAATATAATGAAAATGTTATTAGCATACAATACAAATAAATCTTGATGTGAGGAGGAAACCAAACATGAAAAGATGAAACAAAGAACAAAATACCTATATTTTGGTAAAATGGTGGAGACTCCCTCTTAATTCAATCTTTCTGAGGGACACCTACAACTTATCAAAATAATTCAAAAATATTCTAACAAGACATGTTAGACCTACAAACACTAAAAATCAAAACATAAAGGAAAATAGTACAAAGCTTAGAATAGAAGACTAAGAAGGATATGTAAGGGAGGACTTAGTAGTATAACTTTTTGACTTCCGATTCTTCAGTCTTGTTCTTCTTAGGTGGAGCTTCATCAGTAATGTTTGCTTGTTCCCTATCTCTCTTCTTATTCCTAGGATTCTTAGGACATTGATTTTTATAATGACCCATCTTATGACAGTGGTAACATTCAATTTTGGATAGGCTGAATTTCTTCTTTGGTCCTTTGAACTTCTTGAAGGTTCCCTTCTTCTTGTGATGAGCAGAATAAACATTAGATGTGTTGTCTTCTTCATCCTCCTTCTTGTTGTTTACTAATGATATTCGGGCTTCTTCTTGACTGCATGCATTCTACATTTGTTCGAAGGTTGGCATTGTTGATTTTTGTTGCTTGGGAGGTACTCCAAGCCCTAGGTTTCAGGGTTTGGAGGTTGGAGCACCACAAAATCATTTGTGGGCTTGGAACCCAAACTTGGGGTTTTGCACCCATCGATGTTTGGGCCAAATCCATGGAGCTTTTTGGACATGAGATGGATGGCAATGATAGAAGATGGCGAGGAGAATCCAACGTTTCAAGAATCGTCGAATTCTAAGATGTTGTTGATGAGATGAATTTTTGAAGTTGACAATGAATTTTTTGGGTGTTCAAGTCACGTAGGCTTGAAGTGAAATTACCCAAAAGTCATGTATCTTCATGAAGTTGTTGAGCCCTCTTGTTTGGTATAAATAAGGGGTGATTTCAAGTCATTTTACCATCCAAATGTGCAACAAACATAGAAGATCAACTTCAGAGGTAGTCACAGCTCTAGAAGAAGGCAGGCCGAGTTTTCGTAGACTGGGTTTCTGCAGGAAGCGAATTTCTGCAGACTAGGTTTCCGCAGGGAACGAGTTTTCGCAAATTGGTTTCTGTAGGCATCGAGTTTCCGCAGACTGGGTTTCCGCAGGTAGTGCATTTCCACAGACTGGGTTTCCATAGGCAGTGCATTTCCACACACTAGGATTCTGTAGGTAGTGCCTTTCCGCAGACTGGGTTTTCACAAGCAATGCGTTTTCACATGCTGGGTATAGGCCGAGTTTTTGTAGGCAAGGGCCGCAGTTTGACAACATATTTGTGGTATGGCGATGTTGATTTTATGTTGAATTTGTTGCTAGTTGGATGGTCCTAGTGTGGACAGATTTGATGGAGTCTGTTGGCAGCCAAGAGGAAGGTTTCGTAAGTGTGAGGGTGCCTTAGCCAAAGGTATATGCTATAGTGAGGATTGGTGACTTGTGAACTGTTGGAGGGTAGCGTGAGAGTGGACCAAGTGTGGATAGCAATTGGGCATTTATGGTCTGGTGGAGGACAGCGTGATGGTGCCCAAGTTGGAGCTCGGTGTGCACCATCTTCATGGAATTAGATGGTTGTTAGAGTGGTAGAAGTTGAGCTCAAGATTTGATCAGCTAGAGGAGCAATTGAGAAGCCCTTGACTTGTGTGTTGAGGACTTCTACAACAGATGATGGGTATGGGTAGTCCTCCTAGCCCCTGTTCATTGTGGGAGGTGGACATCTTGCAGCGATAGGTGGCAACCCTCCGTGCCTTATGTTGGTCTTCATTGGAGCAATGCAGGAAGACCATAGTGGGCTGAAGTACCTAAGTAGCTAAGGAGCAACAATGGGTATATTGAGAGTTGTTCACAAACGGAGTTGTGAACTACTCGACAGGAGTCTCGATGTGTTGTGTCCTTGATAGACTAAGGCACAACTAGTGAGCAGATTGGATAGTTGAGGTTAGGTGGCCAGATGGACTTGGATCGTTGATAGAGGCAGTGCTGCAGATCTGGAGCCGAAGGACCGGGCAGGTACAGGGTATGACCAAGAGGAGCTGAGAGAGTGCACACACTACATCAGCGAGATGGTCAGTGTATCTTTATGGGCAGATTGGTTGTCGATGGACTGACACCAAGTCCTAGTTTTGTGTCTTGTATCAGTGGATGTATGAGGGCCATTATCCCTTGTACGGGAGCCCTAGACTGTTGTATTATATGTTGATTAATAGAACAAAGTTGGGTTGAAAATTGAAAAAAGTTGTCCATAGTTTGTGCACTAGTGGATTTACTGCTGTTTATATTTTGCCGTGCAAAGTAGTTTCATTGTGATCTTTAGTTTGGTAGCGTCAGTGATTTAAGATTCTATCCCAGACACCAAGATCCTGGAAAAACAACATGGTATCAGAGCGTATCTGAGCTACTTTGAGGGACAGTGAATCAGAGTGTGAATAGCGAAGCAACTCAGAGGGAGTTGTGGGTGTCTAGATCATGGAGTAGAGGGTTCAACTAAAGACATGGAGATGTGGTCTTGATTGGCTTGGTAGTGAGATTGGTTGGGAGTTTTGGTGGATGGTGGTGAGCTTGGTGAACAACAGTTTGTTGTAGGGCAAGTTGCTAATCATGGACTTCCTTTAACTTGCCATGGATGGTTGGGACAACTCGAGGGTTTCTTTGGCTTGGACAAGATCAGGTTGATCAAGATGGCTTCATGTGATGGACTATAGATTGGTAGGCTAGAGTCTTCATTGGATCGTCATCTTGCATATCCGAGATTGGAGGGATTTGCACGAGTGATATTTAATCTAAGAGGATGAGTGCTTGCAGGACTGAGCTAGTGGAGATCGTGGTGGCTCAAAGGGAGTCTAGCCTCAGAGGGAGCAACCCTATGGAGGTTTGAGATCTTCAGGTTCAAATATGATGAGGCGGAGGCACTATTGAGATTTTCGGGTTCATTCTACAAAATACACTACAGTGATGGATGCCAGATGGGCTAGTGTCACCGGATGATGATGGTTACTTCCTAGTCTTGGAAGTACCTCCCTCGCTAAGAGGGAGTGTTGATTTTTGTAGCTTGGGAGGTACTCCAAGCCCTAGGGTTTGGGGTTTGGAGGTTGGAGCACCACAAAATCATTTGTGGGCTTGGAACCCAAGGTTGGGGTTTTGCACCCATCTATGTTTGGGCCAAAACCATGGAGAATTTTGGACATGAGATGGATGGAGATGATAGAGGATGGCGAGAAGAATCCAACACTTCGAGAATCGTCGAATTCCGAGATGTCCTTGATAAGATATTAATTTTTGAAGTTGACAATGAATTTTTTGGGTGTTCAAGTCATGTAGGCTTGAAGTGAAATTACCCAAAAGTCATGTATCTTCATGAAGTCGTTGAGCCCTCTTGTTTGGTATACACAAGAGGTGATTTCAAGTTATTTTAGCATCCAAATGTGCAACAAACATAAAAAATCAACTTCAGAGGTAGTTGTAGCTCTAGAAGAAGGCAGGCCGAGTTTCCGCATAATGGGTTTTCGCAGGCATTGAGTTTCTGCAGACTGGGTTTCCGTGGGAAGCAAGTTTCCCCAAGCTGGGTTTCCATAGGCAGCGAGTTTCCACAGACTGGGTTTCCGCAGGCAATGCGTTTCAACAGACAATGCGTTTCCGCACACTGGGTATAGGCCGAGTTTTCGTAGGTAGGGACCGTAGTTTGACAATAGATTTGAGGTATGATGTTGTTGATTTTATGTTGAATTTGTTGCTAGTTGGATGGTCCTAGTGTGGACAATTTGATGGAGTCTGTTGGCAGCCAAGAGGAGGGTTTCCTAAGTGTGAGGATGCCCTAGCCAGAGGTAGATGCTACAACGAGGATTGGTCACTCGTGGACTGTTGGAGGGTAGCGTGAGAGTGGACCAAGTGTGGATAGTGATTGGGCATTTATGGTCTGGTGGAGGACAACGTGATAGTGCCCAAGTTGGAGCCTGGTGTGCACCATCTTCATGGACTTAGATGGTTGTTAGAGTGGGAGAAGTTGCACTCAAGGTTTGATCAACCAGAGGAGCAGTTGAGAAGCCCTAGACTTGTGTGTGGAGAAGGAGTTCTACAACAGATGATGGGCAGTGCTCCTAGCCCATGTTCATTGTGGGAGATGGACATCTTGCAGTGATAGGTGGTAGCCCCCGTGCCCTATGCTGGTCTTCATTGGAGTAGTGCAAGAAGACCATAGTGGCTGAAGTCCCTGAGTAGCTAAGGAGCAACAATGGGTAGATTGAGAGTTGTTCACAAATGGAGTTGTGAACTACTCGACAGGAGTCTCGATGTGTTGTGTCCTTGATGGACTAAGGCACGACTATTGAGCAAATTGGATAGCCGAGGTTCAGTGGCCAGATGGACTTGGATCGTTGATAGAGGCAGTGCTGCAGATCGGGAGCCAAAGGACCGGGCAGGTACAGGGTGCGATCGAGAGGAGCTGAGAGAGAGCGCTACATTAGCCAAATGGTCAGCGTATCTTGTATGGGAGATTGGTTGTCGATGGACAGACACCAAGCCCTAGTTTTGTGTCTTGTATCAGTGGATGTATGAGGGCCATTAACCTTGGTACAAGAGCACTAGACTGTTGTATTATATGTTGATTAATATAACAAAGTTGGGTTGAAAATTGAAAAAAGTTGTCCATATTTTGTGCAATAGTAGATTTACTGTTGTTTATATTCCGCTGTGCAAAGTAGTTTCGTTGTGATATTTGGTTTGGTAGCGTCAGTGATTTAAGATTCTATCCCAGACACCAAGATCGTGGAAAAACAACAAGAGTATCCTTCCAACTGCTAATTTCTGATGCAAAATCACCCCAAGATTTTGGTAGACCTAGAAGAGCAACAATTTATTTATTTATTTGGTACTACTTCATCTATTGCTTGGAGTTCATCTCTTATTGTAGATATCCTTACAAAATATGTGACACAATATAATTTTATGTCATCCTTATTGTCCTTAGTTCATTCTTGAAGCTAGCTATCTGACCAATGTTCTTGATGGTGAATAACTTGGAAAGAGCTTCATACATTTCTTGAGCGAAGTCTATGTTGGATATGTATGGAATTAGGTTATCCTTTACTCCATCTACTATTAGATTCATGGCCAAGATTTCAATTTCTCTGAACTTCTCCTTTCCTTCATCATCAGTACATTTCTTGACTTTTCCTTGAACAAGATCCAAAACTTTGTGCTTAGCGAGGATAAGATCTATCCTCTTTTTCCATGCCTTGTAGTTGGAGGCTCCTTCTAGCTTATTTTCTCCCTTCATTGTAGTTGACATAGTTTCTATAGATAGTAGTCTCCTTGTATAGTCCTTTTTCCTTAATGATCTTTGTTTGATCACCTTTTCTTCAATAGATCTTGAAGCTACTTTTTTTTCTTTTTTTTAATCTTCCTTCTTCACCTTAGCTCTGAAACCATGTTAGAAAATTAGAAAGGTGGAAAGATTTCCTTAATGTTGATAACTACTTGTGTTCTTATTATTTTCTTTAATGTTTTCTATCATTGTATCATCAAGCAATCATCAAAACAAAAACATGAAGATCAACGACACTAGATGTAGGCTCTCAGCCAGGGCTAAAACCCCTCATTAGGGGAAAACCCAGTCAAACTCTTCCACTAGTAAATCAAATTGAGATGAACCAAAACCTTAGACCCAAAAGACCTTCCTCCTCCATTAAGTCAACCTCCCAAGATGATTCAACAAACTTCAATAGTCTCTTCTTGTTCAGCTGCTATAGCTAAGCAACAATCCAGAACTTCGACCCACAACAACTTCAGAATTTCAGCCCCAGCAACAATCTAAAATTTCGACCCCAGCTATTTCAGAACTCTGGCCCAACAACAATTCAACAACTTCGCATGTATGAGATAAGGAGAGAATTTCGACTTCTAGTGCTTGATAAAGTCCTCCTCCTTTTTCGTTACCCCTTTCCTCGCTGTTCCTTGAATTTCACACCCTTTTCTTGTCCTAGAAATTGTAGATTGAACTTGATGAGTGAGTGCTCCAAATGAGGTTGAGTTGCTGCCTTTATATAGGAGATTCTGCCCCTCAATTAGGTCGACTTGTCCAGTTTGAGGCCGACTTGGTGGAGGAGGCCTAGAAGACCTAATTTACATCAAAATAAATTTGTTTCTTGATCGACAATGCCCAAGAAGGGTCTATTACATTATGACATGGACAAGGACATTTGACATAATCCCTAGAAACCTACAATGGAGGCTTTGACCTATAAATCATTGACCCAAGCATGAAACCCATGCTTTAATAAGTCAATTTCTTTAATAATAAAATTCCTTTTTCTTTCATTTGACAAATATATTACAATTATGAAGACCAACACTAGTTACATTCTTCAACAATTGGTTCTCATCTCGAATACTATGGTTAGGTATACTTGTGAACCAATCAAGGACATTGACTTCTAATGATAAGTCCAACAACTTCATGAGAGAGTCCAAATGTGGTACACTATGTTTTACAATTAAACTCATGAAATCCCTCCAATGATCACTTGCTGTAACAACATTGTTTCCTGGGAAGGTGGGTAGTTTGTCAATAACCTTTTCAGGTAAGTTATGTGGACATCAATTTATTTCTGAAAATTCAAGCGGTTTGTAAATTTCATCCAATCAGGGTGCAACCATGTTAAGTGAATCTAAGTCTTCAAATAGGAACTTAACGTCTTCGACTACTTGATCAAGGTTTAAACTGTTTGAAGGTCTATTTTATTACCCTTTATCTAAGATATCTCTCAGATTTTGGATTCATGTGATTAAGGTCTTGTGAGGAAGTCTTAGTAGGATATACTGGGGGCACAACTTCACTCAATTGTTGTCAATGAACGTGAATGATCTAAAGTTTTGTGTTTATGCTCATCAAAGGTTTGTGAATATAAGAATTCTAAACATTTCGTGATAGCTTGTAAAGCTTTGCCTGCTAGATTGCCCACCCTATATATCAAAATGACAAACATCACCACTTTATCCTTACATCTATTTCTCCTAGAAATTTGACTTATCTTGCATAAGCAACTCAATGCTATGCATCAGTATACACCCAAAGGAAGACACAAGATTGAGAAAAAGCTACTTTATTCCAGGGAAGATCATGAAAATGTTACAACAAAATCTAGCACCTCCTAAGTATAAAGTCCCAAGCACAAATAGGCTCTAGTGGCCTTTAGTATCCAAAAAAAATCATGCTACAACAAATGCCTACATAGCATCAAAATCATTGCCTATATTAGGATCTTTGTCATCGATATAATCCTCTAAGCATTAAAATAAGATAGAAAAAACGTAGCATGTCATGTCAAGATTTTGTTTCTGTGATGGGTACATTTTTAGTAGAGTTGTGATAGAGGAGTTCGACAACCAATGCCACTAACATCAAAGTACATAGAGGGCTTGGTGCTCTTCATTAAATACTTGTTCCATACCCTCATACATGACAAAATCCAATGGAAACATTGAAATTCCCCCAATCTTGAAATCTTGAAAAACTGTTAAGTCTGTTGGATTTCGAGTGAAATCTAAAATTCTGCTTTCTCCATATGAAATCCAATGAGGTTGGAACCAGTCTCAAACATCCCGAGTCATTTCATGGTAATGTTAAAAATTTAAGTAAAAGGATGAAAATGAAAGATAAAGAAAAATGTCACTTTACATTACTATGAATTGCATTACAATACTAGGGCCATAGGCTTGAATATTAGGTTGAGGGCTATAGGCTTGAATATTAGGCGACCTAAGGGATAATTAAAAGTGGGCCAACCAATCTTGAAAAAAAATGGGCCAACAAATACAAATAAAAATAAAACATTTTTTTTTATGCTAGCTCGGGTAGGTATAGACTACACGAAACCGGTCCCGAATTGTTCGGTTTGGTACAGAATCGTCCTATTCCGGTTCCAAAGCCCTTGCTGGACCGGTTTTGGGCCCAAACCGATCGGGATGGCTGATTCTGCTGGTTCTGATCCGATTCTGATAACATTGGGGTGCACTATTCCAAGTCAAATTTCCATCATCAAGGTGAAAACATGGTGTGAATTGGGCTTATTCAAATGCGTAGGTGGACCTTCTAGTGGAACACACCACCAAGGAGTGAATGCCAAGAATATGGAGTTATATAACTAAGTGGAAAAATGGTTAAATAAATAGGAAAGTGGACAAATGGGTAGGACACATTCATAACTAACCCTCATAAACTGTGTAAGCTCAATCACCTCCTCAACATATGTGCCAAGGCTAATAAATAGTCAACAAAGAGTGGTAGTGTGAGTGTGAATTTTTGAAAAGTGTAACTAGGTTCGGTCTTCATAATGATGTGTAATTGTGATTTTATGTAATTGATGTAAAGAAGAATATAAAATTATGTTTGTAATGCTTGTCTCATGGGTTTCATGAGCAAGGAATTTTATTTTAGTTATGGCTCCCATTGTGTACCCTTAGGATTGGTCATAAAACAAATTGACTCAAACAAGAAGGATCTCATCAAGGAAGCTTTGTGTCTTTGTCTTGGAGTGGCAAATAGGTCAAGGGTCTTGGTCTTGGTATTCGTCAATTGAAGTGTCTATAAGAAGAAGAATTCGTTTGGATTTTCCTATCAAGTGGGAGAGGTTTTGGCCTTGGCTGACCGCCTATATTGAGTGTCTCTTGTCTCTTTATGGTTTATGCATTGGTAGCTGTTTGATGAAGAAGAACATTATAATAACATAAGTAAAAGAAGATCCTAATCTAAGAAGTAAAAAGCATTCAGAAACAATTATCATAAGAGAAATCACCTAATTGCAAAGCCCAAGTTTTGTCAACATGGTTTCAGAGTGAAGGTGACAAAGTCAAGGAAGGACATCAAAGCAAATTGAAGAATATCAAATCTCAAGAAAGACATCAAAGCAAATTGAAGGATATCAATGTAAAGTCAAGATCTACAAAGAAGTATCAAAACCCTAGATCGAAGAAGAAGTTTACACCAAGAAGAAGTCTTGGGATCCTCAAAAGACCACAAAGACCTCACTCAAGTTGAAGGGACTTATGAATCAAGTTGCTTGAAGACTATTCATCCTAGATAAGCAAGATCAAGGACATTGTCATCATCTTCAAAAGTTCTAAAGTAATTTACTCTCGTCGAAGCAAGGACCTTACCATTCAAGAAGATCATCCAAGAAGCATCAAGACATCACCCAAAAGTCATCATCATCAACAAGGTCATCACTATCAAAGGGTCTAAAGTGATCTCCTTCTTTGTGAAGTCAAGGATCACTCTTGAAGAGATCTATCTTCATCAAGGAGAAATTCTCTATCATCTATATTATCATCAAATTCAAGGAGGCAGTGAGTGGAAGAAACATCTTCACAAGTAAGTATATTTATGTCTGAATCTGTCAAAATGTATTTTTGCAAGGAAAACAACAAATTGGTTGAGGCTTCAAACTATCTTGCATGGATGAAGAGGACAGATCCGAATCTCATTGAAAATGAGGTTATGTTTCATGTCAAAGGATCTATCACCAAACCAACGAAAGAAGATGCTCAAGCACTTGAAAATTTTATGAAAGGGGAAGTGAGGGCTCAAAGGATTCTCATAGAATCCATCAAGGATCCCTTCATTCCATGTATCTGAACTCGACACCTCAAAAGAAATATATGACAAATTGGTAGAGTTGTTTTCTGTAAGCACTGTAGGAGAAGTTATCTCTCTAAGGAAAGAACTCTACAAGCTAAGGATATCGAAAGAAGAAGGAATAGCCTCATACTTTATGAGGATATCTGAGATAAGGGATCGACTTCAAGATCTGGGTGAAATAATGTCTGACAAGGAGATGACCACTGTAGTACTAAATGCACTACTAGAGGAGTGGGGCAACTTTACTTCAAGCATCTATGGGAAGAAAGAAGCTACTCCATTCTAGGATCTATGGTCACTATGTAAGATTGAAGAAACTAGGTTGAAAGCTAACACTGATGTGGGATCAAGTGATCAAAATCAAGCATATGCTGCTATGACAAAGAGAAGAGGAAAATCTAGGAAATTTGGTCTTCAAAAAAAGACAAGGAACATGGCTAAGATTCAATGCTATGGATGTCAAGAATATGGGAATTACAAAAAAGATTGTCCTAAGCTCAAGAAGGACAATAAAAAAGAGGTAGAGAAGAAGCCCATATCACCGAAAAAGTGGAGGAAGCGGAAAAGAGGAAGTTTAAGGAAGAGGAAGTAGGAGATCTCTGCTATGACCGAGATATTCTTCCTCGCCTAATTCTTTTCAAGTTCCTGTTTTCAAGTTTTCTGTTGTAAGATATGGCTATCGTAAATCACTAAAGAAAATGTTAGGATGCATCATGGCATCATAAAAGCATTAAAAACAAGAGCTCGTGACATCATCATAGAGAAGCATGAAAGATAGCTAAGGTCTATGGCAGTCACCCATGGAAGGATATAGCTCTTGGAAACCTCATTAGTAACAGAGGTGGTACTTATAAGGTCATCTAGTACAAGGCTCATCATACATCTGTCAAAAGGAAACCTCTGTTGGATGAGGATACTCAAGATCCTCTATTGGAATCTTTGTCGGAAGGTTTACCAATCAAAGGAAGCAAGGGTTTCATAAGGAATTCCAACTTGTGGAATTCATGGGATGAGGGTATGATGACAAAAGAGGTGAAGCAGATCAAGGGATTGAAGTTCTTTCAGTCAAGGAAGTTGCTGAAAGAAGTTTGAGATGACCTAAAAGAAAAATGAGGTATGTATGCTCGTATTTGATATTGAAGAGTCATGTCATATGGTTGTAGGTAACATGGATAAACGCTCTATCTCAAGAGCATGATCAAAAGAAAGGGATCTCCTCCTTTGCAAGGATGCAGGAAGGCATGGGTCACACATTGTCTAAATCAGCATAATATGTCATATAGAATATGAGGTGGTTGACAATAATTCGAGGAACTTTGATTGAAAGTTCCTAGGAAGGAAATGTGTGAAGAAAGAAAGGAAGATATCATGAAATATGCAACTATGGAAAAAGGCAATCAACACCCAAGGACTGAGAGATTTGACTAGGATATCTCCATGAAAGATATGAGGACTTTGATGAAGTCTAAAAAAAGGAGACCCTTGACAGTTTGTTTGATGGCTCTTTTGCTGAAAATAGTAGCAAGAAAGGTCCTTCTTGACTTGTGCCTTAGTCAAGAAGACCTCACCACCAGTCTTTCCTTAGCATGCACGGATTCCTAAGGAGTAGTACAAGTTCATGAAGCAGTGACTCATGCGCAAGAGTTGGAGGCTCAGTTCGTTTGTCTCCTAGTGTGAATTAGATTTGGAAAAGGACAAGTGAGAAGTCTCAAGTTCTAAATTGAGATTAGGACGAATTACACTAGTCAGTTAGACTCTTAACTTAGCAATCACAAGTTCGAGTTCCAAAAATACACTTGCTAGTTTTAGCATGATCGAAAAGCATATAAGGAGGACAAAGGCACGTAATTATTCATTCTTGTATGCACGAGATTGTGTGTGTGAGAGGCTTGCTAGGAGAGCGTGTAAGGAGAAGCCTATATGCAATAAGAGAAGAAGAGAATTTTTCTTGCAGGTGTGCGTTAGGATTTAGGAGGATCCTAAATAATAGGAGCCCAAATCTGCGCTAGGAATGGGAAACTTCCTGCACTAGAAGATAGGCGCAGAGAAACAATGCAAGCAAGAGGTGCTGGATCAAGATTGTGTGTAGGGTATTCAAGATTAGTTTAAGTAGGGCAAACATGTGTGTTTTCTAGTGAAACTATATTGCGTTGTAAGAGATCAATTGCTCAAATTCTCTCAATAAAATCTGCGGTTAGTGGAGGGTTTTCCTAGTTGGGTTTCCCTAGAAAAAACTTGTGCTTCTTGCTATCGCGTGACTATGTTTTATTTCTGTTCTATTTCACTGCAAATTGGTAGAGAATTTCTGCGTCTCGGTGCAATGATTAGTTTCAATTTTTTTTCATCACAACAGTTGCAGAATTTCAAAGAAATTCTACATGGTATCAGAGCAAGGAACAAAATAAAGACCAACACAAGTCATAAGTGCAAATATCATAAGGTGAATGACAGATAGGGGAGCTACAGCCTAGAGGAGTCTTTCCAAGAGAAGCAAGGACGAAACCTGACGTATCTTTGCTTTGTTTGGGAGGTTGAGATAGGTTGAGGGTAGGCTGAAGTGTTTGAGAACAAATCTAGGCAAGTTTGCTGTGAAAGTTTAGGGTGCTCTTTCTCTGTTCAGGTGATAGGTTGCTCTGTGTTATTGCAGGTGGACAAATCTCCTTTTTTTGGGAGGGCCAAGAGGCCTAGAAGGTGGCTAAACCTTGGCCGCAATCACATAGAACAACAACACAACTGTAGGAGCCTTGAAGTGGAGGAATTGCGTAGTTGTAAGAGGAGTTTTAGGGCTGATGTGGATTGCAGAAGCCCTAACCAGAGCCAAGAAAAAAAAACTCAGAATACAGTGCATACGCCAAGGAGATTTCTAGGGCATAAATCGTCATCCAAACAGAGGTCTATTGTGTCATTCCAAGTTTTTTTTTTTGCTAGGTTGATGTGTACAGGTTGGACAACTTGTAGAATAGTCATAGTACAATATTGTGGAGGGTTGTTAGTGGTTGATTTATGCCCAAAGTTCAACCTATTGTGAAGGACTACAACGCTGCTCATGGGCAGGTGTTGGAGAGCTCTCTGGGGAAGCAGGATGGCGTACCAAGGATTGAGAGCAAACCACTGTTTTGAGGGAGCCTCTAACTTTGTCTCTTGGAAAGGGAGGATCACGATAGTGTTGGAAGATAATGGGGTGGGAGAGTTGATAAGCAGACGATAACACCACCTCGAGATCCCCAACAATTGGCCCAACATAACAAGAATGATATCAAGGCAAGGAGGATTATTCTAGAAGGGGTAAGAGATCACATAGTTCCTCATATCCATGAGAAGAAGACAACATATGAGATGTATCAAGCCATATTACAATTATATCAGAGTACTAGTGATACGAGGAAGCTTGCTCTTAAGAAGAAGCTAAGGAGTATCCAGATGAGCAAGGATGAGCCCATCGTCACATATTTGTCAAGGTTCACTTAGGTACGGATGAGCTAAGTGGTGTGGTTGTGACTGTACCAGAGCATGACCTTGTGAGTTTTTCTCTTCTAGGACTTCACAAGTCTTGGTATGGTTTCCAAGATGCAGTAAGTGGGAGAGAGAATTTTCCTAGTTGGGAAAGGCTATGGACTGACTGCGTTCAAGAAGAGATCCGGAGAGACACCAAAGATGGTAGATCGATGAAGACAGAGGATGAGGAGAAGTTTGCTGTGGTAGGTAAGAGTAGTAAGGCCAAGGGCAATGAGGGCAAACGAGTGGCCGAGTCCAGTCAGAAGGGAAAAATGACGGATCTAAGCAAGATCAAGTGCTTCCATTGCCATGAGTTTGGACAATATGCCACTAAGTGTCCTAAGTGAAAGGAGTCCAGTAAGGATCATGTAGCTGCATCAACGGAGGTAGATGCATTTTCTGCCCAGTTCGAGAAAGATTTCTCATTGATTTCTTGCATGGCAAGCTCAACAGACAACAATGTATGGTATACTGATTCAAGAGCATCCTTCCACATGACTGGGAACAAGAAGAATTTTAGCATGAATATTTTCACAGTCAACAACTTGATGTTGTTGAAAACTTCTGGTAAACTTCATCGAACACAACACACAGTTTACCAAAAGTTTTCAACAACAACAAGAAGAGTTTCAGCCACTTGAAGGAGAAGGACATGTAATTTCAGATTGAGCTAGGAGATGATGGTTAGTATGTAGCTAGTGGAGTTGGCAGTGTTAGTTTTCAAAGGGAGTCAGGTAATTCTCTTCATCTCAGAGATGTCCTATATGTTCTAGGATTAAAGCATAATCTTGTTTTGGTAGCTACCCTTGAGGACAAGGGTTATGATGTCATCTTCAATAGAGGTAAGGCTTATCTCCAACACTTAGCTTCTAGATGTAAGAAGCAAATAGGTGTGAGGAAGAAGAATCTCTACAAGTTTTAGGTAAAGACAGGTGCAACCTTGAGCAGCATGGCAGGGAGATCTCAGAGTAGAGAAGTGATGGTTGGGGAAAGTAGAACTCAGAGGGAGTCCTCAGAGCAAGAGTCAATAGAGTACTTGAGAAGAAGCTACTCAAAATGGAGCCTCAATCAGTATCTCAGTCTCAGTCTAAGCTAGTTGGCAATTGGGCCGACCAACAAGATGATGAGGAGCATAGCCCAGGGCGAGTGGAGGTAGCCACTCAGTCAGTGACTCCCAGTATAGGGAGAGTTTGAGCCAAGTGGGCAAAGGATTTGTTTAAGGGAGATCAGGAGAGAGATGGATCTTCTAGTATCACCTTCAGCTAGAAGAAGCAACCACAAAGGTACACAGGGTACATGGCACTTATGGCTAAAGTGATGGACTTGCAGAGCATGGTTGGAAAGAACAGGTCTTCAGATCAGATTCCTCAAAAGAAAGAAGGGAAGTCTTCTAGTTTAGAGGGAGCAACTGCAACAATGGAGAACATGGTAGTGTTAGAGACAGATCCAGGTGGACGAGGTTCTTCCAGAAGCACCTTCCTTGCTAAGAGGGAGTGTTGAAAATAGTTGCGAGAAAGGTCCTTCTTGACTTGTGCCTTAGTCAAGAAGACCTCACCACTAGTCTTTCCTTAGCATGAACAAGTTCCTACGAAGTAGGACAAGTTCATGAAGCAGTAACTCGTGCAAAAGTTGGAGGCTCAATTCGTTTGTCTCCTAGTGCGAGTTAGATTTGGAAAAAGACAAGTGAGAAGTCTCAAGTTCGAAATTGACACTAGGACGAGTTACACTAGTCAGTTGGACTCAGTTAACTTAGCCATCACAAGTCCGAGTTCCAAAAATACACTTGCCAGTTTTAGCATGATCAAAAAGCATACAAGG
Source organism: Pinus tabuliformis (assembly GCA_031772625.1). Classification (NCBI taxonomy): domain Eukaryota; kingdom Viridiplantae; phylum Streptophyta; class Pinopsida; order Pinales; family Pinaceae; genus Pinus; species Pinus tabuliformis. The sequence goes on from CM062813.1 coordinate 363,898,302, forward strand.
AGGACGAGGGCACATCATTATTCATTCTTGTATGCACGAGATTGTGTGTTAAAGGCTTGCTAGGATAGCGTGTAAGGAGAAACCTATACACAACAAGAGAAGGAGAGAATTTTGCTTGCAAGTGTGCGCTAGGATTTAGGAGGATCCTAAATAATAGGACCCCGAATCTGTGCTAGAAAATAGGAGACTTCCTGTGCTAGAAGATAGGGGCCGAGAAACAGCACAAGCAAGAGGAGCTGGATCAGGATTGTGTGCAGGGTGTTCAAGCTTAGTTTAAGCAGGGAAAACATGTGTGTTTTCTAGTGAAACTGTATTGCCTTGTAAGAGATCAGTTGCTCAAATTCTCTCAATAAAATCTACAGTTAATAGAGGGTTTTACCAGTTGGGTTTTCATAGAAAAATCTTGTGTTTTTTGCTATCACGTGACTGTGTTTTATTTCTGTTCTATTCCGCTGCAAATTGGTAGAGAAATTGTGTGCCTTGGTGCAACGATTAGTTTCAGGTTTGTTCATCACAGCAGTTGCAGAATTTAAAGGAAATTCTACATCTTTTGCTTATGATAAATTGCTTTCCCGCCTTCTTTGTTTTTTTTTTCTAAATTGGACTAAATCTATATTAAAAGAAAAACAGAGTATTTTACAACAGGCCACAGCCTGGAAAGTTCAAGTCAATACGCATACGCGTATGATAGAGATGCGTTGGATCATCATGACAGAGATGCATTGGATCAGGATACATTAGATCAGAATGCGTTTGGAAATGACAATCCGGTTTGCGCATGTCGTGGCTAAAACCTGTGTGCTCCTGACGATTGCACTATCCATTCAGTGAAAGGAAATGTTTCAGTCTGTCCTCCTTACCAACATTACGCTGCCAGCAGAGGGCGTTCTCCAGCTCAGAGGTGGGCCTGAGTGAGCAGAAGAGGACCGCCTTCGTTGACTTGCGTGGCCCGTTCCTAGCCATTGCCATGGCCCCTGTATGTAACCCATTGCCTGACATTTTCGACCATTTCCTGCAAGCTTTCCGATCAGCGCCTCTGTGCCTGGATTGAAAAGTCCTGTTGCGCCAGAGCGATGCATTCCTTCTGGAGCTGTTCATCATTTATGTCACTGAGTGGGCCTGAGAAGTTGTGAGTCTGCTGACTGACCCCCTGGTTGGCCATTCTGTCTGCCACTTTGTTGGTTGTGCGTCTTACGTGCCTGAAAATGATGCTTCGGGGCATCCTCAGTCTTTCCTCCATCTGTTCCAATCTGCTTAGTAATCTCCAACTTGTGGCTGTTTTGGAAGCTGAGGAGCCTGCCTGGATTCTGATGACCGCTTCTATTATTATGAGGGAGTCTCCTTCAACCTCAAGAGGATACATGTTTTCTTGCTCTGCTATGCAGATGCCTTTCCAGATTCCTTCCAGCTCCGCTGCATTGTTGGTGTCGATGCCGATGTTGCCGTGATAAATGTGTCTAATTGTGCCTAATTCATCTCTGAAGACTCCTCCGTAACCAGCGGGTCCTGGGTTTCCCTTAGCCGCGCCATCAAAGTTTAATTTGAACGAATTGGGAGCAGGGGGAAACCAGAATAGAGGAGAGGCAGAGCTGGACGGGGAACAGGGGTTGATTTGGACCGGAGTGGAAAAGTCCATGTTCCAGGCATTTAAGATAAGGCGTTCCTGAGGGAGTTCTGGCAAGTCCGCTGGTTGCCAATGTCTTAATGCCAGAGTCTCTCGGAGATTGTGCTGGAGGAGAAGCCATAGAGTGTCGAAAGGCTTGCTGGAGTTGTTGAAGACCCTATTGTTTCTCTCTTTCCATAATATCCAATAAGCGAAGCCTGGGATGAGGTTCCATAGCGAGTTTAACAAAGAGCTTTGAAAGGGATGCCTTGGCCAGTTTCTGATAGTTTCTGCAATATCTCCTTGTCTTCTGCCAGATCTTCTGTTGCAGTTATCAATTTTCTCCCATAGGAGAGTGGCAAGAGGACAAGTATCCATTAGATGCACAACTGTTTCTGCGTTGAGATTACAGTTAGGACATCTTGAAGGGCCTATGAAGCCTCGTTTTTGCAGCTTGTCCCATGTGAGAATGCGCTGTTTGCCAAGCAGCCATAAGAAAGTGGAGACCTTGGGCCATAAACCTGGTTGCCATACTTGGTCCCAGAGTTTGTCTTTGTTTGCCTGCGTGGGAGTATAGCGAAGGTGATGTGCTTCCTTCGTTGTGAACATACCTTTAGGCGTGTGACCCCAGCGAAGCTTGTCCTGTTGATCAGATTGCTTTATTTTCCTTTGATTCAGTTCCTGCTCTATCTCTGTATAAGATTTGTCTTGCCAATTGGCCTGCCAAGTGCTTGCTAGTTTCCAGCAATGAAAATCATGAGAAGTTTGTTGTTGCCAGAAATGATGAATGTTGATGAGGTCAGCATGCTGCATATGGGCCTGCCACATTGGCTTGTGAAAGAGAGACGCTAGTTTTGGGAGTTGCTGCCATGAATCCTCCCAAAATCGAGCTGAGGTACCCAAATGCACTTCCCAGAAGCTGTGTTCCTGTATGAAGGCACTGTGGAGCTTGGTCGCATTCTAGATCAGGGAACCAGGAGTTGTGGGGCAGATTCTAATAAGATCTTTCCATTGGCATCCAGGTACATATTTTGCTTGCCAAAGACGAGCCCAGGGAGTGTGAGGTTTGGAGAGCCAGTTCCACCAAACTCGGGCTCCCATTGTGTTGTTACTTTGGAGGGGATCTCTCAATCCTAACCCGCCGATTGCTTTTGGTTGACAGACTTCATTCCAATTTACCAGTGCCCATTTCCTGTTGAGACCTGAGGAGCCCCACAGAAAGTTTCTCTGCAGATTGCGGATTCTTTTAAGAACCCATTTTGGAGCAGCTAAGACAGAAAAGAGATATAGGGGCATAGCCTGGAGAACGGATTTTATGAGGATGAGTCTACTGGCCATGTTGAGCGAGCGAAAGGTCCATGAGGAGAGCCTAGATTCCAGCTTGTCTATGAGGGTTCTCCAGGAGGCATTTTTAATAGCTGAGTCCAGGAGAGGAGCTCCCAGATATTTCGAGGGAAGCGTTGCAATGGAGTATCCCAAAATTCTTGCTATGTTTCTTTGAGTGGAGGCTGGAGTATGAAAGAAGAAAAGCTGGGATTTGGTGGCATTGATAGAGGTGCCAGAGGCTTCAGAGAAGAGAGAAAGCAGATCTTTGAAGGCAGAGGCTTCGTGAGATGAAGGGTGTCCAAAGAGCATGGTGTCATCAACAAACTGTTGGTGAGACAATGGGTGAAGACCATGAAGAGAGATGCCTTTCAGGGTTTGAGAAGAGATCGCTGAGTGAAGCAAACGGCTGAGGCCTTCAGCCATTAGAACAAAAAGAAAAGGGGAGAGGGGGTCCCCTTGACGGATTCCACGAGAGGGGCGGAAGGGCTTGGAGGGAGAGCCATTGAGCAGGATTGAGAAGCTGGGTGAAGAGATGAGGTTCATAATCCATCTAGTCCATGTTGCATTAAATCCAAATGCCAGTAGCATCTGTTGTATATAAGACCAGCTGAGTTTATCAAATGCTTTTGAAAGATCAAGCTTTAGAATCATACCTGGCTTTTTTAGAAGCTTCAGTGAATGAATCACCTCGTTTGAGAGGATTATGCCGTCCATTATTTGTCGCCCCTCTACATAGCCAGTCTGCTCCTGCGAGGTTAGGAGTGGGAGAAGGGGTTTGAGCCTGTTGGCTAAGACTTTGGAAATAAGTTTGTAGATGACGTTACATAGTGCAATAGGCCTGTATTTGTCAGGCGTGTTTGACTCAGCCCCTTTGGGAATTAATGCTAAGAAGGTGGAGGTAAGCGAAGGGAGAATCCAATGCATTATCTGTGATTCCTCCACTAATTCCCAAACTTCTGTGCTAATCAGCTCCCAAAATTCATGAAAACAATTTGCTGTGAACCCGTCAGGACCTGGTGCTTTGCCATCTTTGATTTGAGCTATAGCCTCTTCCACTTCTTTCATTGAGATAGGTTGAAGCAACTGTTTGTTGTGGTCTTCCGTAATTGTTTTAGGGATGAGTTGTGTGATTTTTTTAATAGCCTGATCTCTGCTTTCTGGTTGTTCCTTAAGGATTTCCTGGAAGTGTTCTTGGAATTCCTTTTCTATTTCTTCATGCTTTTCTAATTTTTCCCCTTGCCTGTTGTTAATGAAAGCTATATTATTGTGCATCCTCCTCTGGATTGCGGATCTGTGAAAAAACTTTGTGTTTTTCTCCCCCTCCTTTAGCCAGCGAATGCGAGATTTCTGCCGCCATAGAGTTTCTTCCTGCTGTCTGCGTGTCTCGATCTCAGTCCAGAGGATCTGCTCCTGGTGCGCTCTGTCTTCTGTTCGCCCCTCCATAATAATCTTCTGTTGTAAAGTGCTCATTTGCTGCTCCAATTTTTTTCGCTGCTCAAATATATTGCCGAATTGGGTATGATTCCAATTTTTAAGAACCTGCTTGAGGCTCTTCAATTTCTGTTGAAATTGGAACATTTTGGTACCTTCAGAGGTTTTGAAGGATTTCCATGCCTCCTTCACCACTGATTTGAAATTGGTGTTGGTGAACCAAAACGCCTCAAATCGAAAGGGTCTGTTGCTTTTTGTTCCTGGGCGTGCCCATTGCAACAGAATGGGCCAGTGGTCGGATCCTCCGTGGGGCACAATAGAGGCCTGAAAATCCCCTCCAAGGTGTATGGCATTGTCCGAAATAAGAAAGCGATCCAGTCTTGAGGCGATGTGCTGAGAACCACTGCGTTTATTGGACCAAGTATAGACTCCATTTGATGTGTGAATATCCATGAGGTGATTATTTTGAATAAAGTTACGAAAGCCAATACTGTCTCCTTCTAGTTTCGTTCTGCCGCCGCTTTTTTCTTCCAGGGCTCTGATGATGTTGAAGTCGCCCCCTCCAATCCATAGTGGAAATTGTCTGTTAGAATTCAGAGTCGTGAGAGAATCCAGAAGCGCCAATTTCTGATTTAATTGTTGCGGGAAGTAGACATTTGAAAGGTGACCATGAATATCTGTTCCTGTGAGATGAAAAGTGGCTTGGATGAAGAAATGAGAAGCGTGGAAATCGTAAAGACTGAGAAGTTGTGGGTTCCAGATGATCGCTAGTCCCCCCGATGCGCCTGAGGCATCCACAGTGACAGAGCTGCAGCCGGCCCAGATCTTCCTCAGAATCTTTTCTAAGGTAGCACTGTTGCTTTTTGTTTCTTGAAGAAAAACTATGGAGGGCTTTTCTTGCTGTATCACATTTTTTAACATTCTATGTTTAGACGCACTGTTCAAACCTCTTACATTCCAGGAGAGGAGCTTCATGAGGAACTGTGGGGTTGAGATTTGTAGTACTTTGTCAGCTTAGGAAATCTCCCCGATTCCATGAGCAGTTCCCCTAGTATGATGGTCCTCTGCAGGTCCGTTTTGCGCCCTCTTTTTTTTGTTTCTTTCAGGATTTTCTTTCCATCCCAAGGGCTTCCTGCTTGTATTCCTAAGCATTTGTTGTGATGCGCTTTGCTAAGAACTCCTTCTAGCCTTTCGATTTCCCATGGAGGGATTGAGTTATACTCTTTTTGTTTACAGGCTGTCTCCAGCTTGAGAATATCTAAACCTTCTAAGCTAATACTCTCTGGATCTTCATCCATTTTTGAAGGCATGTTTTGTTCTTCCCTGAGATTATTGTCCTGAGTACTGAGGATTAGAGCCGCTTCCAGATCCATGAAAGAAGGTTGCGCTGCATTTTCTGGATCAGATATCTTATGAGCAGGGGAGACGGGAGGGCTTGAAGGAACAGAGTCAGCTGAAGTGGGAGGATGCTTGAGGATCCTGGAGGGAGAAGGTGTTTCAGCGTTATCCAAGGATGAAGCTGGAGGATTTTCAGCAGGTTCACTAGGGGTGAGTATTGCAAATCTGTTCTGGGAATTTAGCTTTTTGGATCTATCAGGAGCAGGGGTAGGTTTCTTTGCATGACGACGGCGATTAGGGATTTTGATGAAGCCTTCTGAGTCTGTGCTTGGATCATTGACAGAGGGTTTGGGTTGAGGATTGAGGGGACAATCCCTGAAGAGATGGCCATGCTCATGGCACTTCCTGCAGCGAAAAGGAATGTGCTCATAATCTAAAGATTGGATCCACTCAAAGTCGTCGTGAAAAAGACTTACCGTATCTGCAAGATCTTTGGAGATGTGCATTTGGACACAGATCCGGGCGTAAGAAGTGTATTTGCGAGTTTTAGTTTCCTCAGAAGCTTTGATGAAGGTCCCCAGGCTGTTGCCTATGTCCCTTAGAGTTTCCTCCTTCCAATATTCTACAGGAAGGGAATACATTCGTATCCAGACAGGAGCCCAGCTGAAATCCTCCTTGTCTGGATCGAATCTTTCTTTCCATTCTCTTAAGAACAGTCCAGAAGAATTAAAGAAGTACGGACCTCCTTCAAATATTCGTGATTTGTCCTCCAGACAGTTAAAGATCGCCGTGAAGAAGCCTTTGGGGCCAAGCTGCAAAGTAACTTGTCCCTTAGGCTTCCATTTTGAAGCGATCCAACCATTCAGGGCCTTTTCAGAAGGCCAAAATCCGAGGAACTTGCCGATGAGTGCATGATCCCTCATAAATTGAATTTCGCCATTGATTCGTTCGCTGGGTAGCTCGACTTTGATTCTTTCAGCCTTTTTTGGTATGCATGTGGATGAAGTCGCCTTTGTTGGCATCTTAGGAGCTTTCTTATTCCCGCCATTGTCTTTGCCAATGTCATCGCATGTAGCAGCAGCTTCTACTTCATTGGTAGCCGGATCTGGTCCTTGCTGCGTTTCAGAGAGGCCTGCTGGTTTGTGCAGAGGATCATTGTGTTTTTCCTTTGAGTTGTCAGAGGTTGAGCCAGAGTATGGAGGGGGGGTGGATCCTGCCCCCCCTGGGAGCGCAGTCATTGGAGAACCGTCAGTCAGGGCGCTTCAGATTGCAGGTTGAGCACTACGTGAGGCGAGGGTTTCAGTTTGGAGAGCCGAGGCGATTCCAAATCGCATTTGCAGAGCGCAGTTCATTCCCCACCTTCCCGCCTTCTTTGTTAATTGTAATTTCTTTTCACTTTTATTGTGAAGTCTAAAATGTTTCCTTTGAATTGAAGAGAGAATCCTTTGGTTTGACATATACCGTAGGTGGTAACGTGTAAGTATCAGCCCAAGAGTAATATTTGTGGTCACTAACTCCATATAGGTTAGGTTTGATGGCGTCTTTTTCATGTCTCGCTCTTCATTTTTATACTCCAGCATTTGGAGATCTATACCAGAGAGTTATTTTGTTCACACAATAAATAGTTAAAAAAATACAAATGCTAAAGCTAGCAGTTGACTTTAAATGGCCCAATCAACAGATTATCTGGTTGATAAAAGAATTTGTCCTCTATGATCTAGACCTAATATCAGTCTATTCAATAATTCTATCTACCGAATACAAGTACAATATCTGACGGAAATGTCCAATGCATAATTGGATGGTTTTGGTACCATATTTTTGGTTAGTCTACTTTCCCTAAAACCTAACTGTTCCCAAACACTGTTCAGGGCATAACATAGATGTTAATTTCCTCCTTAATTAACTAGTAGGCCGATGCTGAAGATGAATAATTACATGGTGATGTCATTGTTTTCTCTTTGCATGAATGAAACCATTGGTCAATTACAAAATGACATTGTTTCTCTTCAGTTTTCATTTGAGATTGATGTTCATTTTATTTAATATTTTGCAGAGCTAGATGATTGTTCCTTGCAAGTCACTGATTTTAGCAGAGTAGAGATCTTTATTTTGTTTCCATTTTGGTCACTCTATTTTGTCCAGATCTTTATTTCTTTATTGTATATTCCTCTCCACTAGAATTTATAAAATTCTGACGTTAAAAGTGTGATTAGATATTGGTGTGTTATCAATAAATGATCTCAATCTTTTTTATTTTTTTGAAGAATTGGAGAGAATTTCGAGTTGTTCTTTTGATCTTTTCACTAGTTCACATTTTGTGAAGGTTTGTTCTTCAAGTTCCTCGCAGTAATGTAATAATCAGTCGCATAGAAAAAATTAAGTGGAATAGTCTCAGGGCATTTTAGAAAGCCATTCTATTACCAGTCCACCTATGTTAGCAGAAAAACACACTGCTGTACTTATCTCAAATGATACAAGGGCTATATGGAGATATGTGTCTGAAGGAATTAGGTTACATGTGCATCGGTCAAAATAGCTTTCATTCAATTTTCTGGAAATGGTGTGTTTTGATTGACTATTTTTGTGTCTTAAACTGTTTAATCTATTGACTGGTGAAATACCTATGAAGCCTGATAATAATTTCTGTTGCAGCATGGAGGGAATCTTGCAATACTTGCAGATCGGCTATTATATGAGATTGCATTCAAGCTTTGGAAAGCCCCAAAATATGGAGCATGATGATGATAAATGTCTTTTGAATAAAGAAGCTCGTTACCGCTTAAGTATTTTGATTTGCAGAACTGAAACGATCTTCCAAAGTAATTTGAAATTTTGAGGTTTCCAAACGGGATTTATGCAAATGTATTCTCAACTGGTGAGTGCAATTATAGTAGTATGATCTCCGGCCAGGATTTATATGTACAAGAAATAAAGCTATCTGTCTATGTTCCCAGATCTAGTGATTCAAGAGAGGAGTTTATGAAATCTTTGTCATCATTGACATATTGTTGCGAGAATCATAAAATAAGCGATGGAATTTTGGAGCAAGCAGATTTTGTGAGAGATTAATTTGATATATGAAAAAACATTCAGTGCTTTGGGACTGACTCCGGCATAATGACTGTTTTCTTTTTTATCTAAGACTGCTTTAAACTTAGGTGCAAATTTTCTTACTTGAAAATTTAAACTCAGACAATTCCTAGTCTCAGAAACTTTTCAAGCTTAGCAATGACAGAGTTCACAATTTGCATATCTATACGTGTATGTGTATTTGTGTATCTATGCATCCACCCACCCACTCACCTGCTTCCTCTCTGGGACTTCTGGCTTAGAATACTTCCAGACAGGGAATAACTGCTTGTAAAGCGAAAATTGAAATAATTAAATACAATCTTGCATTTTGAGTATATTCCTAGAGAGGATATGATCACAATGTACTTTTATATGTGCAGAGTTCACCTAGCTAGCTCACCCTGGTGCTAACCCTAATATTGGATGGATGAACAATTTGCCCAATTGTAACATGTTGTCACCAGTTTTGTGCTCTAAAATCAGATGGAAGAATGATTTGCCCAAATCAGGATTGTGCGAGACTTGGGTCGAGTCTAGGCATCACTTGGGATAGTTTATTTTCCTCATAATTGGCTCTCACCCTCAACACCTCCTTATGAGATTTGAACTTGTGACTTGATGAGGACTAAACCCACATGGGTTGAGATTCTTTCATAGCGCAGGAAGGAATTGCTTGGTATGGAGGAGTTTTCTTATCCCGTAAACAAGGGGTATGATACACCAATTTAGTATTTGGCTTGTATGTGACCTTTTATATATATACACACAAACATTTCACACATTAAGATACATTAATGATCAAATAAAAATTTGTTCAAACATTAAGATACTTCACATAAAAATAAAAAATAAGTAGATTGGAATCTATGATTTTTAATATATATTTTATCATTTTAACTATTTCCAAATTAACTTACAATTTATATACAAATATTGAATATTAAAATTCGTGATAAATCATTTTAATCTTTTAGAATATTTTACGACTTATGTGGGCCTAATGGTTAAGAGTATGTGTTTCCTTTTAACAGGCCACAGGTTCAAATCCAAAGGGGGTAGGAGGGAGGAGGGATTGAGTATGTATGTCTTTCTAGATTTTAGCAATCAAATTGTTGTGTGAAGGTGGATCCCTTCTCCTACAAACAAAGGGGTTTTATATACCAATTTATTATAATTAATAAAAATAATTATATTAAAATTCTTCATACAACCATTTAAACCATTTAAGAATTACTTAACAATTTATATAACAATAACTATATTGGGATCAATGAGAAATCAATCATTTGAAAATTAATTGATAATTTATTTAAGATTTAATATTTAAAAAATATATTAATAAATAAAGTTTTTTTCTTTTTCTTTTCAAAATTACATCTTATATGTAAAAAATTGTTTATACCTAAAAATGTAAACGTGGAAGGGTATATACAATGAACTTCATAACTTCTTCTCAAGAGTTACTAGAGCAAAAATAAAAGCATAATACTATGTGGATCCAAAGATTATGCATCTTTGATCAACATAGTTCTTTTTGCTAAACATTGATGGCAAACCTTGTTGAGAAATCTATAGGGCATTGGTTAGAGCGATTTCTCTTTCACTCCTTGTGTTGTATTTTTATTTTTTTCTTACTTATTAGCTTCTTTACTTATTATTATGTTTGTATATCATCAAACAACTACCAAAACAAGAAGAACAAGAACACAAAATATACGCTGCAAGCTAGGGCCAAAACCTCTCCAATCGAGAGGAAAATCCACATATCTCATCTTATAGATTCTTTAATTAGCGAATTCCAAGACCTCTAGACTAAGACCAGTACCCTCCAAGACCAAGTACAACCTTTTCGGATGATGTGATTTCCTTGAACAAGTTGAACCCATTCAAATCTCTTTCAGTAGCACAACTTCGACCCCAAGCTGCAGAATTTCGGCCTCCATTATAGACCTGAAATTTTTGGCCCTCTATAATTGTTGCTACCACACATGTGAGCTTTGTTTACCCTTCCAAGGCTTCCTCAAACTTTCACTTGGCTTTCTCTTCCTTCTGGAGCTTGATGATGGCTTCTTGTGACCTTTGCTTGAGCTTCTTTCCTTCTCTTCTTCAAGATCGAACTAGTAGAAAAAACCTTAGGTCTGTTGCAGAAACCCTAGCCTTCCTTCACACCTGTGAGAGAGAAATAGCCCAAAAATAAGTCTTCTTTGTCCTCTTCCTTCTTTGCTTCCTTCTTGTTCCTCCTTCGCTTGGATGAGTGAGGGATGAATGTGCTTCAAGGAGGTCGAGCTTTCTCCTTTATATATGCTTCTCAAGGTGGATGTGGCTCCTCAAATTAGGCCGACTTGCCAATTGCCATGCCGACTCGGTCTTGAAGGGTATTTTGACACTTTTAAGGTAAAAATAATTTTCTTTACAAGTTACAAGGTGCCCTATTTGAGCTGAAACAACTCTAATCAGAGACACAATCGAGCATCCAACTGATTTATAGCAAGACTAACAACTCTATCTCTCTGCAAGATTAGAGCACAATGCTGGCGAGACCAATGATTTATAGAGACCATCATCATTGTTTCTCAAGGTAAAAACCCCACCCGGGTGTTCACAAAGTATGACCTTCTTTGGACTATTCTTATCTTGGATAGCTAGTCCTCAAAGAATATCGGTCCACGACTACTCTTATCTTGGATGCCTACCACATCCTCAAAGAGCATTAGATGCGTTTACCCAATCCTCCATTTTGTCTTGCCAAGTGAAGACAAGAATGATGTGCCTATCTCTCCCTCTCAATTAGGGAGGATACATCAACCAAACCAAGCTTGTCTCTAAGATATACAAGCTTCTTATTAGGAAGAGATTTTGTCAATATGTCAGTTCCCTGCTCATTGATGGAGATATATTGTGGCTGCAACACACCATCTTGTACTAGCTTCCAAATGTAGTGATACTTCTTGTTGATATGCTTTGTCTTTCCATGAAATACTGGTCCTCAGACAATTGTATACAATTGGTGTTATCACAATGTATCACTGTAGTGTCCATTGGTCCTTCAAATAAGTATGATAACAACTTCTTAACTAGACAACTTCTTTGCTTGCTTCACATGCTGCAATGTACTCAGCCTCAACACTGCTCAAAGCAATCGTATCTTGGTTTATGCTCATCCATGAGGTCATGGAGGATCCAAAACTAAAACATCCCCCTGTAGTGCTCCTTCCATCCTGCTCACTGCCTCCCCAGTCGGAATCTGTATATCCAATAAAGTGGACATCATTCCTCCTATCATATTTTAGGCAATAGTGGATTGTTCCTTACAAATATCTCAGTATGTGTTTTGTTGCTATCCAATGATCATGTCCACTTGGAATTGACTGAGAATATTCACTACAAAACATATGTTTGGTCGAGTATTCACCAAGTACATCTGTAAGCCAATCAATTGCCTATACCTGGAAGGATCCACATGGCTTGATTCATAACTCCTTAGTCTTTTCAAGTTTGTGATCATCGGGGTTGTCATTGGTTTGCAATCCATCATGTCAAACCTCTTCAACATCTTGATGACATACTACCATTGACCTAGATAGATTTCATCAGGTCTTTGCCAGACTTCCAGTCCCAAATAATAGTGCATCAACCCTAGATCTTTCATGTCAAATTTTGCTGCTAGATGCTTCTTACATTCTTCAATTCGACCTTCCACACACGTCAAGAGAAGATCATCCACATACAGAAGAATGATTACCAACTCTCTCTTCACAACCTTAATATAAAATTTTGGATCATCATAACTCTTTGAGAAGCCTAGTCTTTGTAGGTATGCATCCATTCTAGCATACCATGCCCTTGGTGCTTGCTTGAGGCTGTATAATGTCGCCTTCAATCTGTAAACATATGCCTTTCTGTCTTTAATTTAAAATCCCAAGGGTTGCTCTATATAGACTTCCTCATCAATTGTGCCATTTAGGAATGCAATCTTGCCATCCATTTGGTGGATGTTCCATCCCATTGATGCTACCAAAGAGACCAATGAATCAATAGTTGTATACCTTGCTATTGGAGCAAATGTCTCTTCATAATCAATGCCTTCTTGTTGATAGAATCCCCTAGCCACAAATCTTGCCTTATATTTATAAATACTTCCATCTGATGCAGGTTTGATCTTGTAGAACCACTTGGAAGTTACCACATATTTGTCTTCAGGCCTAGGTACGATCTCCCAAGCTCCATTCTTCATTCATGGCATCCTTCCATTCTTGGTGATTGACAACTTCTTCAAAAGTGGATGGCTTTGCTTCAATTAGTTTTGTCATGTACGCTGTATACCCAAAATATCGTTTGGGCTTCTTACTTTCCCTGAATGTACCTTGAGCTGCCCCATGACCTTTTGCATCTAGAAGTGTAGACTTCAACTAGTTAGGTATTTTTCTGGTTTTCAGAATTACCACAGGTTGTATTGGTTCATAGGGACCTTCACATTCATGGTTTGATTCTTCTTCCCTAGTAACTTCTTCGAATACCGAAAGTTCTTCATCATCAGAGTCCATAGGGAGATCCTTTGATTTCTTGAATGCAATACTTTTGTCAAAGATCACATCTCGATTGACTTCTAGTCAATGTCCTTCCTTTATGTAGATCCTATAGGCCTTAGAAGAGTTACTATAGCCCATAAAGGTTCCCTTCATGCTAGATAGATCCAACTTCTTTCTTTTATCCTTAGGTATGTGTATATAGATAGGGCAACAAAAAATTTAGAGATGATCTACGGTTGGTTTCTTCCCAGTGAACACCTCTTTAGGAGTCTTGTTATCTAGAGACTTGTGGGGACTTCGATTTTGTATATATACAACTATCTTTGTAGCTTCACCTCACAGAGATTTCGGTAAGTCTTGATCATGTAACATTGCTTTACACTTCCTTCAATGGATCAATTCTTTCGTTCTGTAACTCCATTTTGTTCAGGATTACATGAGACTATCAACTCCCTCTTAATCCCATACTCCTTAAAGAAAGCTATGATTTCCTTGGATGCATATTCTCCTCCATTATCGAATCTTAATATCTTGATTCTTCTTTCAGTAAGGTTCTCTACTTCAACTTTGAATTCTTGAAACTTAGTAAATACTTCATCCTTGGATTTCATTAAGTAAACCCAAGTCTTCCTTGAATGATCATCTATAAATGTGACATAATATAGATGACCTCCAAGTGATTTAGGAGTCATAAGACCACAAACATCGGAATGAATAAGATCCAAGATTTCTTTTGATTGTGAAGCACTGCTTCCAAATGGTCTCTTGGTGTTCTTACCCAATGCACATCCCTTACATACCCCTTCGTGATCTTCTTTTAGTTTGGGGATTCCATCTACTATAGAGCTTAGAGTTGGAATAATTTTGAAATGGAGATGACCAAATCTTCTATGCCAAAGTTCATTTATGTTGATTTCAATGTGAACTAAAGCTTGAGCAAGAGGGGATCACAACTTGTAGAGTCTTCCTTCACGAATCCCAATTACTCTAGCATTTTCTATGCTTGAGTTCTTACTCCATACTACAACTTTTCCATCAATGAAAGCCACTCTATCACCTTTATCTTCTAGACTTGAAATGGAGAGTAAGTTCTTATGCAAACCTGGAACAAATAGGATGTTGTTGAGATGAATATTGCCTCCATTCTCCAACTCTATTGAGGTTGATCCAATTCCTCTCACAGGATAACTCTTATTATCTCCAAGCTCTATGGAGTAAGAAGACTTTCCTTTTGAAAATGTTTTTAGTTGCTTCTGATGCCCGGTTACGTGCCTTGATGCTCCACTATTGATTACCCAAATGTTCTCATCTTGAAATGTGCCAGTGAACGCTGAGAAGAGTCCTTCGTCCTTTGTCTTTGTTACTTTCTTCTTTGGAGTAAACAAGATATTCCATGCTTCTTTGATACCCTTCTTGAGATGACTTACTACCTTTGAACACTTCTTTAGGAACTTCTTCAATGTAGTAGAGATCTTCATAATGCCCTCTGCCAACCATAGCCTGACACCATGTTGAGAAATCTATAGGGCACTGATTAGAGTGATTTCTCTTTCCTTGATAATTGCTTATGATGTATTTTTACTTTTTTCTTATTAGCTTTTTTTCTTATTAATATGTTTGTATATCATAAAACAACTACCAAAACAAGAAGAACAAGAACATATAATATAGGCTGCAAGTCGGGTGGCAAAACCTCTCCAATTGAGAGGAAAACCTACAAATCTCTTCTCTCTTATAAATTCTTCAATTGACGAATTCCAAGACCTCTAGACCACGACCAATACCCACCAAGACCAAGTCAAACCTAGTCAAATATTTAGCACAACTTTGACCCCCAGTTGCAGAATTTTGGCTTGCACTGTAGACCTAAAATTTTTGGCCCTATTGTAGTGGCCGCTGCCACACATGTGAGCTTCGTTTAGTCTTCCAAGGCTTCCTCAGACCTTCACTTGGCTTTGTCTTCCTTCTGGAGTTTGAGGATGGCTTCTTGTGACCTTTGCTTGACCTTCTTTCCTTCTCTTCTTCAAGATCGAAATAATAGAAGAAAATCCTAGATTTTCTGTAGAAACCCTAGCCTTCCTTCGCACATGTGAGAGAGAAATAGCCCAAAAACAAGTCTCCTTTGTCCTCTTCCTTATTCTTGTTCCTTCTTCACTTGGATGAATGTGCATCCAGGAGGTTGAGTTTTCTCCTTTATATAGGCTTCTTAAGGTGGACGTGGCTCCTCAAATTAGGTCGACTTGCCAGCTGCCATGCCGACTTGGTCTTGAAGGGTATTTTGACACTTTTAAGGTAAAAATAATTTTCTTTACAAGTTACAAGGTGCCCGATGGGGTCTTCAATGTATGACAATGACTCTTTTGACTTCTTGACCTAGGACCAACCCTAGAAGCACTCAATGGGTGCTTGGCCTATAAAATAAAAAACCTTGAGCATGAAACCCATACTCCAAAAATAATAATAATAATTTTCTTTCATTCTACAATTTACAAGAATAAAAAATACATTTCATATTTATGAAGACCAAACCTAGGTACACATTTTTCAACAAACCTCGTCTCGTCACATAACACTGAAGGTTGACAAAAAATTATACCCTTGACCAAAAAATATTTTGCACTTGAGTTTCTAGAGAACAAACAAAGTCGATATTTGTAGACAATGTCAAATCTCGATGAAAGCATCGCGAATAAGAGAGCAACAATCTGCAAACTACAAAATGTGCCAATATATCTATCAGGTAATTTATTTGCATAAATTTTATGACATTTATTTATCAACCTAGATTTATAAATTTATGAAATGCAAGCACTATATTTGCATAAGTGGTTTATCTACTATTCAAAACCCTATTGATCTAATTTATCCTACTTGTATGCAATTCAAACAATCACAATTATGTTGGGTGTGGAACCTCATTATCTTGCTAATTGTTTTGAGATTTTTGTTTCAGCTGTGGATGGATCTTAGTCCTTGATGGGGGGAGGGGGGGTTGCGGGCGGTGAGGTGTGGGGGGGATTTCCCCCCCACTATTGTTGTCAACGATGGGGGAAACTGCAATTCTTTGGAGCCCCCCCGATGAGGGTTCGGGGGTGCTGCCCCCGAAGCAAAAATTAGATGAAAAATTGCCTTGTAAAATATTGTAATTTCGTAGTCAATCTGGGCTGTTCATTAGGTGAAATATCTGACGGTAGAAGTTATGCTAATTTATGGTTTTTTCCCTAGAAGACAACCCTCGGTTTATATGAGGGAATTGTATTGCCACTGTGTAGTATTATTTTGTGCGAGAAAAAGAGAGGAGACTGTGTGGGAGCGAAGAGGAAGAGCAAAGAGGAAGAAATTACAACAAATTTGTTGTAGGTTGTATCTCTTCATTTTGTTGGATAGTATAAAGGAAGGACTGGAGTTTTTCCATGGACATAACCAAAATCGGGTGAACCACGTATATCTATGTCTTTCTTGTTTTATGTTTTTTTGTGTTTGTGTTTTCACAATATGTTATGTGTTCCATTGCTCCATTATTTCATTTCTAACAAATTAAAAATGTAAACTTGATTTGTCACTAAAAAAAGTATTTTATAAATCGTGTGCTATTTTGAAATATAATTGTATGGACTAAGGTTACAAGCATTATTAAGTAAATCTTGTTTTTAACATATACTCTATTTTATATCATTTAACTTTTATGATCCATACAGAAACTTTTCAGATAAAAATTTACACATGTATTCTAAAGCAATGATATGAATTCAAAGTTTGGAAAATGAAAGGAATATAATGTCATGTATTCTAAAGCAATGATATGAATTCAAAGTTTGGAAAATGAAAATAATATAATGTTTTTTAGGATACTAAGTACAAACCTAGACTAATACAAGATCAAGTTTAATCTTCCAATCAAAATTTGCTAAGTTACTATAGAAAAAACTCAGAATACAACATTATGACCAATTCAATGAATTGAATGATTTATGTAACAATGTTCTAACCTAACTTAGTTCAATCAAAATGGGAAAATATTGATCCTTGTAGGTTACTATTATGGATTATGATATCATTTTATAAAACCAGTGAGTTCATATTGTGAAATAGAGCTTTTATATTGTAGATTCGAATTATGCCCAAAATTAGTAATCTATATATGCAAGAAATAACAAAAATTATAAAAGACACATGTACTAGAAAAGGGGGGCCTCTAGATTTGGTATACGTTGTAGAGTAACTCTTAGTACCATGGAATTATCACACTTCACATGTATTAACAAGTTTCATATCCAATTGAGAATGGAAATCAAGGCATGCATTAAAAACTAAGTTGGTGATCTTATAATTCCTATGATCTACTATTTTCGTTAACGGTTAGATCCTAAAATAGGGTTTTTGATACTCTATATTCATTCAAATATGGTTTGCATTCTACAGGTGCTAGATTGATATTGAAAGTAAATGATGCCCGTTTCAAATTTTGTGGATATGCAATTGGTGCTAAACCATCTCATGGAACCTGCAAAGAATCTTCCAGTCACTCATCTCTATTTAAGACAACTTTGATATGAAAATCCACAAATTATTACTGGATCTACAAGTTGGTTACATGGTTCACATTGCAATTACAAGATCTGCATATTCACAATTATTGATGTTGGCCATGGTTGGGTTGAAGACTATCATTTGCCTTCAGGAAGGTTCGATAGGAATTTAACCATACCATGAATATCACAAATCACTCCTAACTAGTCACTTTAGCTTTGACAAAGTGATGATAAGTAAATCGATGACAAATTATCATAATATGTTCCAGTAATTACCAGTTAGAAAATCAATATCTGATATCATTTAACTTGTCAAATTAGGAATTTGGTACTAAAGAATAGTTTAACACCTCATATGCTCATTTTAAAGTTCATTTATTGGAAATGACAAGGATATTTAACCAAAATGGATATTCTTGGTAAAAAATGATGAAAAAAGGTAGAATCTGGCTTAGTTCATAGTGCACAATTAGTAATAGATTACAAGCCCAATATTTTCCTAAGATGAAGGTTTTGCATGTCCACATTCAAATTTCAATATTAGTGCAACATTTGGGTTTACTTTTGTTATTACTTCAAATATTCTCTCTTGCCCTAATTAAAATGTCAAAATTGGAACTAGATTGTCTACTAAATTTCCTTCTTAGTCTTTCCATTAAAACTTTGATATTGAAATTTTTGTTTTTCTCTGAAGTCTCTTTGAAAAATTTAAGAGCCTGTTCTTTAGTAGTTGATTTTCAAACTTCAATTCTATGTTTCCTTCCACAATTTCGACACTTTTGAACTTCCAATTGTGCATTTTCATTCTTAATATATCATTCTAAACCCTATAATTCCTTTACCTCTTTCTATAATTTCTTGATTATTATTATTTTTTTTTCCAGTAATTTTGAGATAAAAGGAGTTTGGACCTTGTTTTCAACTATTTGAGGCTCCATGACATCATCAACATCTTGCCAAGAAAGTGTTTTTTCATCATCTATTAAAGATTCTAGGTAATCATAAAACTTTTGTCGATGAATATTAGGCTTTGGACTTTGTTAAGGTCATATGGTAGCATTTCTAGTGCAAGGTCTCCTTGGTAGGTTTGAAAAAACAAGGCTTTCCATATCAAAACTGTCATGGCCTAATTCTTTTTTCTTAATTCTTGTAATTCTTTGTCGAGTTGCGGTCCTGCTTTAGAGCTTGATCCCCGTTGGTTCTTTAACAATCATTCTAATCTCCCATACTCTTGGACTTGAACCCTCATCTTGTAGAGACCCTTGTCCATTATCATTCCCTTCTTGACCTTCAATGGCAGGTTCTTCCCAGAATCCATTGTCATTCTAATCTGACATACTCTTGGACTTTAACCCTCATCTTGCAGATACCCTTGTCCATTATCATTCCCTTCTTGACTTTCAATGACAGGTTCTTCCTAAAATCCACTTTGAATAAAAAATTCTAGCCATGCAATATTCTTGGTTTATAATTCATCCATGATAATCATTTTAATCAAGCCATGATGGTAAAGGCTGCAATGTACATTCCTCCACTGCTTTTGAATACGTTGTGCCATTTTGGTAAGTTTTCTTATAAAATAAAATGACACATTTATCAATATGTTATTTTTCAAGTGCGAAATAAGGCATATATGATATAGAAAAATGAGACTAAATTGCCCTTCATAGGTTATATATTTCTCAATAAAGAATACAACATTTCTCTAAGGGTTTACCAACCAGGCCCTAGGTACTCACCCCAATTAGGATGTTGCTTTTCTTTATTCAAAAATGGTGTCCAAGCCTCTTCGTGTATACTTTTGTTCTTGAACCATTTCTCTCCCTCCTATGGTAATCCAATAATTGTAGCTAATGAAGTTTCTTTGACCTGGATTTATAAGTTAACTAGATCCTTTTCCCCATCAAATGTTTCAACAAAGCCCTTTGTTACCTCTACATTATGTCCCTAAAATTTTGTAAAAATTTCAAGCTAGTCTACTCTCTCGAATGGACAATGACATTCGTGATAAGCTTCTACCCCTGCAAGCTCGTAAAAAACCACTCCTTTTTTGTCATCTTACAATGTTCGAATTGTATGCACAATATTCCTTATCTACTTGCCATTCTTTAAATGGTCTGGTTAACATAATGAAACTTGCAATTCACGCTAATTGCTCTATGGCTAGGGATTTTAAGTTTGATGCCAACAAACGAAAAAAAAAATAGAGGCTTAAACTTTAACAATGGGATTTGGGAACTCATAAACATCACTCTTCAAGTCTAGTCAATTATCTTAAATCATGATTTCATATGTTCATACTTAAATTTAATTCCACTAGACATGTCACAAAGATTGTAATAGTGTAGGCGGATAGGGTAATTATGGTTTAGAAGTGGCAATGATATTCATATAACATGGTAAGTTACAATGTAAACTATGTTTGTTTAGATAAGCTAAATTACTTATTATTCATAATAATAGTAGTAATTTCCAAACTTTAGGTAAAATGGATGAATAATAAATTTTGGTTAAAAGAACATATTTAAGAATTTTTTTGTTTTGTTTTTGATTTTCTTGCTTTGACAAGATTAAATGTATAAACAAAATTGATTTATTTATTACCAAGCCTAGATTCTAGTAATTACATTGTTTAGCGAATTCAAGTTTTTAGTGGCTGATCTCTAAAATAGAGTAAGCTCTTGATTTGTCGTTAGAATTTGTTTAGACAAAAGCAAAGGAATCTTAGTATTGAATTCTTGATTGCTGAAATTTTATACCTGGAGGTTGCATAAATTGAAACAAACCTCTTGTAATATTGTAAGATACTGACATTTAATTTTATGATTACTTAGGAACAAAGATCTTTGACAATTGTTACTAGATATGGAGTCTGAGACAAAAGTTCTAAACTGATTTTGGATCTTAAGTGCTAACTTCTGAACATGCTTCTTGTAAAACATGTTTTAAATGCTAAAACAATTGTAAATCTTGTGACTTTAAAAACGAGTTACACGATTTGACAATTCTTATAGTTTTGTTTTGAAAGTGCTAACATAAAAACTTTTGAAACTTCTACCGAATGAAGTTGAGTTATGGTCTCTTGTGATACTTGGAATCTAGAATATTTTATAGACACTTGACTTTTGCACTTCTACCTATTATGAAAAAAATCTAAAAAATTGAAACCAATCACAAGATTTCACATATATGATTATTGAAACTCTAAAGATGTTGTTGTTGGAATTTTGAAAGAGCAAGATTTTAACTTCGCTTACTAAAAATATGGTTTTCAAACAAAGTCCAAATCTACCTATGCCAAAGGTCTGGTTTTCACATCTAGACATCATTTTTTATCTTCTTCTTCTTGTATATATAAACTTTGCTAGTCAGTTTCTTGGTTTCCAACAAAGTTCTTATTTAGTTGTGCTAGAGATATAATTTTCATAACCAAACTATATATATATATCTCGGAAAAGTAAATTCAAGATGGAGTAAGGAGAATTACATTTCACACTCACAATTTGTATCTCGGTTTGCTTAAGTAAAGTAGAAATAAATTCTTGTTGAGATATAGGTTTGTTGTAGAGTTTCAATCTATGGCCATTGACCACAAATGAAACTCTTGCATTATCAATTATCTTTATTCTCACAGAATCATTATCAAAAACTTCTTCAACTTCATAGGGACCAAGCAAATGAGTTGTAAATTCACCTTTGAATTTTTTGAATTTTGACTCAAAGAGTAAGGCCCGATCACTAAGTATAAACTACTTCTTTTTGATAATTTTTTCATGCCATTTTGTTCGTTGTTGTTGTTGCAAAGTAGTAGTTTGCTACAAGACATATTGGCATATTTCATCTAAACTCATTCAACTATGTAATATGTTGTTGTTGTGATTTAGACAGAGTCATTCCTGGTTCCGTTGCAATTTTACACGTTTTGATATGAAATTCTATAGGAAGGACTTGCTTACCATACCATAATTCATATGGGATAAAACCAATAGTATTTCTCCATATTGTTCTATATGCTCACAAAGCTTCAGGAAGGTTTTATGCCTAATCTTAACAATTAAATTGAACTATTTTGGTTAAAGTTTCTTCTAAAACCTTGTTTGTAGACTCCACCCAACCATTGGCCTATGGATGATATGGAGAAGATTTATGGTACTTGATATTATATCGTTGGATGTCAATTGAATGTACTAATTTGGATGTAAATTGTGTTCTCTGGTCAATAAAAATTGGACCTCCAAATTGGACAAAAATGACTTCAAACAGGAAATATACTATCGATTGTTTAGATTATTTTGCCAAAGGTTTTGCTTACACCCATTTAGTACCATAATCAATGCAAAATAATATATACCTCTTTTTATTGTTTAATGAATTAATAGCCCCTGCAAAGTCTAGAGCCCATTTTTCAAAGGGTTTAACAAGTACTTGCGGTCAAAGTGACATTTCATTGGTTGTTATTGGATGAACCATTATCTGGCAACTATTATAACTTTTGACATACTTTTTAGCAACTTGGAAAAGAGTTGGCCAAAAGTATCATAAGTGAAGTATTTGATAAGCACCCCTCTTATTTGCAAAATGTCCACCACATGGTTAATCATGGAAGGTATTCAGATATCTCATCTTCTATAATAATCTAGAATAATTTAATCTAGACGTGTGTAGCACATATGTCCTTGAAACCATGAGTATTTTGCACTTTGTCTAATAATCTTTTCCTTTTCTCTTACTGGAAAATTATGATGGTAGTTTTCATGTAGACAAAGAATCAGTGGCAACAATAAACCATGGTGATTTAATACATATAGAAAATAAATTTTCATTAGGGAAACTATCTTTTACAGAATTTGTTTCACCAAGATTATTGATATGGGAAATAAAATTTGCAACTAGATTTTCACTTCCAAATTGGCCATGAATGTTAATATTGAATTCTTGCAATAGTAAAAGTCACTTCGTGATTCTACGATTTGTTATTGGTTTGTTCATGAGGTATCTAATAGTAGAATGGTTAGTGTGGACAAAAAATAAGTTTGTAATGTGTAATATGGTGTCGAACTTTATTGACAAGATGATTGACTACCAACATGTCTTTTTTCAAAGTAATGGTATAATTGAGATCAACAAGAGTCATGTTTTTACTAGTAAAATAAATGGCATAGATTTAGAAATGGTATGATGCACCAATGGATATATGGAATGATAAGAGCGTACAAACAAAGTATCAAAGGTTTAAGCAGAAATTAGAATATGGTAGTTAGACCTGATTGTTGAAATAATGAGAACCAATTTTTACTCATTTTGAGACCACCTTCTTTGTTCATATAATCAATACAACCTAGTCACATATGAATATTAATATATAGTCAGTGGCAATAATTGGGTAGTTAGTACTTACAATAAATACTATAATTATAAGCCAAAGTTTAAGCAAAAGAATATGGTAGTTAGACCTGATTGTTGAATAATGAGATTTTGAGGCCACCTTCTTTGTTCATACAATCAAACAACCTATCACATATGAATCTTAAATTGTCATGGCTAGTTAGTATTACAATAAAACTAAATATCCTTTGTAAGTAATTTGAATAATGATAGACTATTTTACTAAAATTTTCTATGAAACAGTTTGCATAACCCAAGAAAATTCATATGTCCATTTGAGTGGATGGGATTGGTAATTTAATAATCAATTCAATTTTCACTTGGTTGTCTTTGATTCCTATAACAAGCACATGATGGTCAATAACAATTCCTTCAATTAGCAACATGTAACTTTTTTCATTACTTAGCGTAACATTTGTTTCTCAACATCTGATTAGGAGTTTTTGCATATTATTTAATGCTTCCCTAAAATAGTTTCCATATATTGAAAAATGATCTATTTACACCTCTAGACAGTCATGTATCAAATCAGAAAAAATAGTTAGTATCTCCATTCGAAATGTGGCGGGTACATTACATAGTCTGAAGGGAAATACCTTCTAGGCATATGTTCCCCAAGGACATGGAAAGGCCATTTTGTATTTATCTTCTAAAGATGCTTGAATACGATTATACCCACTAATTTTATCATAGAAAAGAAAAATATTTATTCCTTGCTAATGTATTGAGAACTTGATCTTTGAAGGTTAAAGGAAAATGGTATTTCAAGGTTGCTTTGTTTATTTTCAGTAGCCAACAAATATTCACCATTTTCCATTCTTATTAGGAAGAATTACCAAGCATGAAACCATTGGTGATCCAAGACGGAATAAACAAAATATGCTTTTAATAATTTCTAAAATTTCTCGTGGGTCTCCTAACAATTTTAGCATTTTTCTATATATAAATATGATGAATGCATGTATTTGAATGGATACCTTGGATACCTTACATATCAATGCAATATCAGGAAAATGCATTGGCATATTTTTGTAGGATTTTTTTTCTTTTTTTTTTTTGTTCAGACTTGTCTGAAGAAAAATTGATATTCAAATACTTCCCAGGATAAATTTCAATAGTTTTACTATTAGATTCTAATATAGAATTTAATAGAAATATAGAGTGAAATAAAGGTGTTAAAGTATTCTTTTGGTATGGTCATGAAAATTTTTGTTCCAAAAGATGATCAACAAAAAAATGCTAAGAAGATGACAACTACCTTACAAAACTAAAGTAAAATTAGGATTAGAGGTGAAATGATTTAGCAAATTTCCATTGATATTTTCTTTGAGATTCACTACTTATGTAATCATTAAAACAAGTTGGATTATTTATTCAGAAGAATCAGTCTCATTAAGCCATGGTATAGGTTCTAATTCATTTACAAATTTGGTAAGGGGAAAAAATGTGATTTGTTTCATTTCGATAACATTTGTAATGGTCATGTTCCCATATTGGTAGCTAATAAACGCATCAGTTGTTGCCAACCACGATCTCTCCAAGATTAAACGATATCCTCCCAAATTAGAGTTAGGTTGTAGGATTATGAAGTCCTTAGGGTACTCCCAAGAGTCTAGGGAGAGAATGATGTCTTCTATTACACCATCAAGGTAAATTTTCGATCTATTCCAATACTATGGGTGTTGGTTAAAGATTACTTATTTTAAATGTTGCATAGTTTCCATTTTGATAACATTAATAGCTACACCTAAATAAATTAGAGTATTTGAAATAGAAAAATTAATAATAAAAATTGTAACAATTGGAATTCCTATATCACTATATTTTTCTATAATGGTTGTGGTTGACATAGCTTATTTCCCAATAACTTGAATATTTGATGGGTATTTCCTTCTTCTTCCCGATTTTCTTATGCGTTATTCCTAAATTGTATTGCGTATATCAATATATCTTTCATGGTTTGTAGCAAGATAGTTTTTAATACAAATATTTTTTAGTTCATTCAAGAAGTCGAACTTAGAGATAACCACTAATTTTCCCAAATTCAACCTTTTTCGAAAAGACATTATTTTCAATAACAATGATTGTTTTTGCTAAGGTTTAGGTTGTTTTGTTGAAATTTTATTGTTAGCATTCTTATATTGAATAGGTGTTTCCTCCTCTCCATTTTCTTCTAATATTATAGGATATTTTTGGTGGAGTATCTTCCTAGACCTTAGATGGATTTCTTGTAATTGTATTGGCACTATTAAATATGTAGGAAATGTTTCTACTTCAACATTATAAACAAGTTTATCTATGTTATTATTAGGATTTGCCACTGGATGATAGTAAATTACGTAGGTCAAGGTGGTGGTTGATTAGATGACAGTTTTTGATTGAATTGTTTGTGGATGTGGATGAAGTAAAGGATATGTTTGTTGCATTAGTTGAGAATATTCTGAAAATGGTTGATATTGTTGTTGTTGTGGAAATTATTATTGAAAATATTGTGGTGGAAACTGTTGTTGATATTGATAAGGAAGCATGGTTCCATAGGAAGGTCCTTTCCATCCTTATCGATAAGGTTGAATTTGGCCTTTTTGAGGAGACAATTCCTACCAAGGCATAGAAGCATTCAATATTGCTTCAGTAGGATATTGATTATAAAATGTAGGAAATTGTTATGTTGTTTTTTTGCGGCATACACATTGCTTGTGGTTGCTAAGGTTGCCTAGGTGCAATATTCTATACATACTCTTCTACCTCACTTTCACCTTGATAGATTTCGTTAAGTTCAGATAAAGTAGGACACTTTACAAATATGACAAAGTTGAATTTTATTTAAAGGACAATCTCTTAGTGGATGTTTTTTCCTACACTTCAGACAGAAGATGGATAAAATTACATTTTGTTCTTCTTTCTTGTCTTAGTTTTTAATGTGTCAATTTCATAACTAAATGTACTAAGGAGAACAATTTTGAAATTTTCCAATATATTTTCCAACTCTACTCTAGTTACACTTCCTATATCTTATTTTGTGACTTTAGAAAGAGTATCTTTATTTCCTTTTCCAACTTAAGCTTTCCCTCTTGAATATTTCCTGTATAACTATTTTTTTTTTATCAAATGATAAATAAGAAATATCTCTAGATCCCATCAGATTAAGTATGTCTACAAATCCTTCTCATATTCCCTTTAAAATCATTGTTTGAATAATATTTTGGTTCAAAGTAGTAAATTATATCGATATCTTTCTAAGTAATCTTTTTGGATTTCATCTTCTTGTTGTGTCATTCTAAAAACATCTTCCTTAGAATCTCTAGGTCCACAATATTATCCATATCATCCCAAAATGCAATGGTTTGTTTTCCTAATACCATGAACCACTTTAAAGTAGATCCTTCTAAATTAGTAGGAAATTGTTGTTTTTTCCCTTGGAAATTCAGGATTATGTCTGTCTAAAAGAAGACCACAAACACACTAAAATGCCACAACACCAAGCACTTTTTACAATGGAAAATGTACAATAGTGAATTAATGAAGCACACAAAAATTTTTGCAACCAAAAACTTGTTATATTACAAATTTAATACAACAAACATAGGGCTCCCATACCAGGGACCATGGCCCTTACAATTAGCCTTGCTACAAGGAAAGCTAGGGATTTATGCCAACAACACATGACCATCAATCTACCCTTGAATATGAACAACTTGACTTACTTGTTGAAGAAGCGCTTACCACAACCCTTTTAATCCACTTTCCTTAAACGCCTAGCAAGTCATTTCCCCCCTATAAATGTAGAGATCTTTCTCCTCCAACACCTCTGACACTGCTACTCACAAGGTCCTCTGCAACTTCAAATTTTCTTGCATAATAAACTCATCAATCTACCTTCTATCAATGGTCTATGCTGCTCCAAGAATGACTGAACATAGGCACCTAATTTTTTCCCTAATGCAACAACTTTGTTTCTTCAAAAGTCATCGTTCTTGGGCTTAACAAGTCTGGCCTCTAACCATACCCTAGCTGCTCCAAGGATGACTGTACTTAGGGCACACATGTACAACCCTCTCAAAAAATATTTGTCACACCAAATTAGAGTACTTAGGGAACATAAAAGTTAGCCTCCTAACAATGATATTACACCTCAAATATCACAGTACTTGGGCATTAAACTAGGCCTTCATTACAACTCATTTTCATATACAAATGATTGTACATAATACCTCTTACTATGTTGGGAAAAAATGATTATTGATTAGACCTTCACACTCAACAATCATCAAACATAAAGACAACAAACTTACCTCCTTAAGGAACTCAACCCAATCCTACGAATCCTGGGCATTAATATCTTTGGCCTAGATTATATACCTCTGGGATCTACAGTTTAGACAACCTTAGTCACTTAGATGCTATGATAACCTCCCTTATAGACCTGTGATCTCTTTCACTGCTCCTTGAGGGGATTCAACCCTCACTCGACCTTGTCTCCACCACCAATAGGGGTCTTGGACCTCCTTGAACCCACAAATTTCAACTCGGCCTTGTCACATAAGTTACCACAAAAAATATGAACATAATTATGCCCAACATTCCATGATCATCCATCCTTGAACTTGGCCATCCATAACACAAGAAAAGAGGCAAACTCGTTCTTCTTCCTCCTTACTAGCTTGGATCCTTGAGGTCTGTGGCTACTTGTGCTTGTCTTCCTTGTGATAAATTACCCTCGTGATGGATGCCAAATGATATTCCCTTAATATATTCTTATAGTAATCTATGTTGGAATACATTAGCCACCAAGGGCTAGGACTTGTAGCCGAAGACGACTTGAGCTTACATACAAAAATCACACTAACATAAGAAATCAAATTTCTTTCATTTGGTTTATCCACCTCCATTGCAGCCGCAGGTACCCCTTATCCAATAAAGGTTGGTCCTCATGCATCCAATTGTTGCGTATTTTGTCTTGATGTCAAAGTAGGTGTAGGTTGTAAAAGGAGGTGTAAGATGTCAAAGCAGGTGCAATATGTCAAAGCAATTGTAGTATATTATCATCCTCAATATGTTGGTATGCATGGATGAGATGATCTAGTGATGAAACCTTAGCTCTAGGGTTTGGTTTCCTTGAACGATGATCATACCCCACACTTGTTGGAGATTTTGATGATGAAAATCACTATATTTGAATTAGAGACCATAATCATTGGATTCTCCTCATCAGGATGATTTTTTTGATATGTGGAGTGCCACAAGATCCCTCTCTATTTGAGAGATATGCTCAGCCAAAGATTGTGCACCTAGCTAGTGGTTTGAAACATCAAAGGTGTGATGATGTGGAAGCTTCAATGGTGTGATGATGTCGCATGAAATTATTAGATAATTGACATAACACAGAAGGATTGATGGCCTCAACACATTGATGACGCGACAACACATAATTGTTGAAGGAATGGGCCAAGTAAATATTATTTTTAAATAATTAATTTGTGGCCCTAAGTCAAGTCAAAATCAAATTAATTATTGGTCTAAAATTTTGTGGAAATTTTTATTTAAAGTTCAAAAAAGTTATGTCCCTCAATCCTAGTCGATTCCAAGGAATTCCAATGGAAATTGTTTCAAAAATGGGAACCTTCACGTTGGTCTTAATGTTTGGCTCAAAATTTTAAAATTTTAAAATTTTAGTCTTTTTCTCTAAAATCTTTGAGTCAGTTGTCCTCAAAGCCTCTTATCTGAATACTATATAAGGGCACCCACTTCTCCTTCAAATGAAATGAATTGAAGTGCGAACCTTGTGATGCTTCTGTGACCTAGTAGAGTTCTATAAATTCTCTTCAAGAAGCCAAAGTTTGGCTTGAGGTGTTTCTCTTTTGTTTTAATTTGACAAGGGTTTTGGGTTATACTTCCTCTCATGGGATTTTCTGCATCATTTTGTTTATGCTCCATAAGTAGCTTGAAGAAGGGTGTATTCAAATCAAGGACCAATACTTCTGAAGTACGTCCAGAAGTAGATTGACTAAAGGATAGAATAAATAACCTAAGTCCCCTATTTCTTTTGGAGTAGAAACAACTTATTCTTTTGGATTATGTGCAACAACATTAAGAAAGGTGTGTCTCACACTGTTAAAGGAATGAATCTTGTCTTATTGATTATGCTTGTGGCCTTCTCTTAGGGCATACCTGAAGTGATTGTCAGCTACATATCTTAGGTTGTGTTGACGGGATGGAATGTACCACCAATAGCTACGAGATCTCCTCAGAATAGGATCCTAATTAGATTCTACATCATTTGGTTTAGGTGTCCCAATCGATATGTGGCCCGACTTCCATCTCGTTAAGTGCTATTTTTCTTTGGACAAACAAGTGTCAACGTGAGAAAACAAGTAAAACTTAAAAAATGCAAGAAAGTAACCTACATAAATCCAATATAACAAATTCCATGAATAGAAACAACGTAACTTCAAAGTGTGGACCTCAAGGAAAGAAGTGTTAGCAAAGCCTTAAATTAGATTCAAACATGTATAAATATAATCTTATCAATCATGAAAGAGTTTGTGATTAATAACCATGTGAAATCATAGATAAACATACGATTTCATAAATATATAATGCTAAAACCAAAGAAATAGTTTATTAACACTAGCCAAAAGGTAAGCACATTATATATAAGATGTTCACCCCCAAGAAGAATCCCATAATGCACGATGATACACGAGGAAACAATAAGCCAAAGTTCAAAGAACTTAAAACATTAAGTTGAGAATATACAAAGCACCATCACATAATACATCCATCAAATCCAAGAGTGGAAATAGAAAATTACTTCTTGCATTCACTAAGATATCTCTTAATTCTCAAACCATATTCACAAAAGATAACCCCAAAGCTAAAAGTTATTTCAAATGTGTCATGGGGACATATTTATAGAAAGAAGGGCGACTTTTTTCCTACCCATGACTATTGAGCTACCTTGTGACCTTTCACATCCC
The DNA here is from genome assembly GCA_031772625.1 of Pinus tabuliformis. NCBI lineage: Eukaryota > Viridiplantae > Streptophyta > Pinopsida > Pinales > Pinaceae > Pinus > Pinus tabuliformis. Next base: position 363,928,498 of record CM062813.1, read on the forward strand.
CATGAGGCTCTACTCTACTCTTGTCTCTATCCTATTATGCATATGCTACATAAAAGAGATGGCTCTACTCCACTAATTTAACCAAAGATAATTCAAGAACATCTACATGTAATTCATGCACAAGATATGAATGCCAACGCTTGTACTCTGTTTCCATGATGAACATCTTTTTCTACTCATCTCAGTGCATGTGAAGACACTCTAGGGAATCGTATATTAGAGTGTTATTTTTTACCTTGAATTGATTTGATAAGGTCACCAACTTGGTATATATCCTCACTGGTTCTATCACATACTGGGCAATTTTTTCTTTTGTCACCTGCAATTTTTCCATAGTAGAGGCATGTTTGAGAGGATTTAGAAATGATTGAATTTCTTAGAGAGCCTCTTCTCACTACCTAATTTTCCCGACCGATCCAATAGAACGAACTTTGTGTACTTCAATCACAAATTCTAGTCCACTCAACAAATGATTATACGAAGCCAATACTCTATCTACCTCCTTTTCTAGTTTGTCTCGTGATTGGACCTTGATGCAAATTTGGACTTTGTCATTTTGAGAAGTTATCCAATATTTTGTAGGTAGAGTTGATGGCATATTCAGATATTTGGTAATCCATTCACATATGTTGTTGATATTTGTGGTGGCTTGTTTGAGCATAGTTGTCTTCTCCTTAGTTCTAGTTTGTATGATTGGGAATGGTAGCAGACTTCTTGTAAGAGTACTCTGTTTGTTGTCAGTGTAGAAAGAGCATGTGGAGGCTTATAAGAGCTGAAGACTTTAATATAGGTGGCCTCTCCAATGGGAAACCAATCTACCACCTTGTTTATTGTTTCCTTATCCATTTTACACATGCCAAGGGCATCTTCTCCAAAGAGAATCTAGTGTAAAGGCGCAATGAATGATTTAGAATTAATTTCATGAATAATTTTGTAGCCTGGATCCCAGAAGATTTTATAATAAATGTGCACGGGCTTTGATACCTTTGGGGACCAACTGTAACTCCATCCATCAAATTGACGTCTGGAACATATTGCATCCAAGAGGTATGATGCCATATAAAACTCTTGCGGATGATCTTTTTCAAGATTCTTTGCTGCTTGTATATTTGACTTCAGATATGATGCCATAATGCTTTCCCAATTGACAATATTTCCTCTGGTAGCTACCATTCACCTGATAGGGACCCATGTTCCGAAGAAAGTGTCAATTTCTGGCCTACCATATAATTGGTTCATCATTGCTTCCAAAAGATGATATAATTACCTAAGGCCTTCCATTCTATATACTTGATCTTCCTTGACCCAGTAATTGGAGGGTTCTTGCCACCATGACTTTATAATATCTTTGGTTGGAATCTCAAAATATGATAGCCACCTAGTGTTGAAGGAATATTCTCACTTTGGTAGCTTATAGTAGGCATCAATATCAGTAGTAGTGAAGCAAGTGAAGGCTTCACATGTGTGCCTCCTTATAACCCAACGATTTTAATAGGTGCTCTATAGTATCCATTCAATGTTCTCTACACACAGGAACACTAGAGGATACACAACCACTTTATGAAGCTATGGGCTCTTGATGTTGATATAAAATCTGAAGTCCTCCAGGTCCTGGGGAATATCTCTTTTTGAGAATTCTGAATAGATGTCACACACGAGAGCTTGGTGGTTTTATTGATATTACATGTTGTGTCCTTGTAGATCGGCCTTGGTGGTGGAACTTTGATAATTTCTTGGACCTTGATCTCTACACTTATGTGGGATTTTTTGACCATTGGAGGTGCCAAATCTCCAAATAAAGACTATATCGAAATACAATCCAGATCAATTTCACCTGACATTTGAAATAGACAATCCCAAGATAAAAATGATGGCATAAATAATACTATCCAGAGCAACAATTTTAAACCAAGTTTCGGAAGTGTGGGGCATAAAACAAATACTTGAGTCAGGAACTAGCTTAAGGGAAGGTCGTGGGGTCGCAAGTTAAATGGGTCACTATTCAAAAGAAGATTAAAATTGTGATTGTGACTTGATACTTTGAAGAGGCCGAAGATCATTAGGTTGCAATGTTGAAATATTAATAGTTGCAAGCATCGAAGGCTGTAGAGTAGCAGGGTTGCAAGGTTGCATCATTGCATCTAGACTCGTGGCATGACTTTGTGACCTAGCGACCATGGGGTCTTGGGGAAGAGATAAGTTCTGAGTTGATTAGTCATTGGGTTGTCTAGGATGCAAGGTTATTATGATGTTCAGGAGTGTGGACTGGCTTCTGTCGGTGGCTGGAGCAACAAAGTAATTGCTAAGGAGGAAAAGCAAGGTTCCAAGGTCTATTGTGAATTCATGGGAGAAAAAAGGATCAAGGGAAAATAAAGGAATGAGGTGATATTATCTAAATGAGGAATGGGGAACTAAAACATGTATATGAGTAGTTGAATGGAGATCTTGAGGGCTTATGGAAAGTTCATATTTGAAATGGCCTATTAAGGTGGATAAAACACAAATGCCATGGCAGATGCAGAGTCAAAGAGACACATGGCATACCTAATGATTATAGGGCAGGTGAAGAGTCACTAACCTGGAGAGAAATTTCACCCGCCTTCCTAATCACAAAACCCGCCTACTTTGAGCACTCCAACAAGCCGATGAGTGATAAATGAGGTGAGGGGTGTTATATAGAAAAGGTCGCATGTGCGGAGTTGGAGGTCGCATATTATAACCTCTAGTAAATCACAACCCTGACCATGGGACCAAATGATTTAATTTCTTTATGAGGTTGCGAGGTCACAAGTAATGAGAGGTGTCAAGAAAGAAGGTCAACATTAGTGCGACTGTGTGACTTTGCGACTTGAGCTTGAGTGAGAAGTATAGGTCGCAAGGTCATAAGGTCACGAAGTTGCTGAAATTATGAAATTCATAGTTGTACAACTAAGCGATTGCGCGACCCAACGATCTGGGAAAAGTGAGGTGTGTTTGATAGGGGTTGCAGATCACATATTTTAAGTTGACGATAGGGATTCCAGATTTGACTTGTGACTTTGGGGAGAAAGTTAAGATGGAACTTATGAATTGAAAATATCTCAAGTGTTGAAGGAAAACTTTTCTCGGTTCAATGAGTGTGAAAGCTTAACACAATGCAGATGAAGGTCAAAATCTCAGAGAGGAGGGGGGCTCCAAAATTTTAGGGTGGGTCAAATTTTTGGGTTGTTGTAACGACTACAAAAATTGGCGATTCACTGGTGGAACCTCAAAGTCTCTACCTGTTCTCTATTAAGAGTGCATTCTCCCCTTGTGAGTGTGTCATCCCAAGCTCATGGGTCCCACTGACGTCTCCAAGTTACCCTAGATATTGATTAGAAGCACCCCATTTCTTTAACTTGGCTTACTCAAACACATCGCTTGAGAATGTTCCCAATAACTCAAATAGGTGTCTAGATAATGATATATGGGCTATAAAAGTTTAGTTATGTAGTTTTAGATCTCTGGTGTTGCTACGCTCCCAACGAGCCTGGACAATACCTCGGCAGAGTCGTTGCATCACCTCTCTGGACGAGAAGCCTTTCTCGATCATTTTCTCTTTATTTCACTTTTACATTCTTATGTGATCATTGGCATAATTTATTAGGCATTTATTTCGCCAGGGAGGATGAGGGATCCTATACAAGAGAGGTTGTTTTTAGTTTTCCAGAGACTTTATTGTTTTCTCGAAAATAGTTTGCCCATCATAAGTTTTCCTTCTCCCTTTTGAGTTAGTGGGTGTAAACCAACTTTTAATATTTGAAGCCAAGTCAAGAGGAAGGGTCTTGATGTTTAAATGTAGGTGTCACAGATAATCAGGTTTCCATACCTACTTCGTTTTCTACACTACAACAATGTTTTTCCTTTAAAGATAGTTGAGAGTGAGCATAGACAAGAGGCAAACAACTCAACCATTGGTGCAGGGGATACCTCAACTCTGGGAAACAATGGGTTTAGAGTGATGTCCAAGAGTGATTTATTTAGAGTGAAAGAATTTATTCATAAACATGGTTATTAGAATGGACATGATATGAAATGGATTCAAGGTGCCAGACTAAATGCAAAACATAAAATGTAAATTGTAAAAGGAAAATATGTACAGGGGTGAGCGGGTAGTTGAAAGAGCTGCTAGGTAAAGTAGAACTTAAGATCCTAGCCATTCATAGGAAGAGCTTCAATCTTCCCATCTAGTGTTTGTAAAGTATAGGTATGTCGGCCAAGTTTCTCCTTAACCTCAAAAGGTCTGATTCACAGGGATTGGAATTTGGTATGCTTACCTTTGTCCTCATGGGATTTATCCTTGTTTAGGACTAGAACACCTATGTTAAACTTGTTACTCCATGTAGATTTCTTATCAAACAACCTCTTGAATTGGTTTTGGTGTACGACAAACTTCTCCCTAGCCTTTTGTCTTTCTTCCTCAAGTTTGACGAAGGTATCAATTCGGTTTTGGATAGTAGGATACAATGTACCTTGAGATTCTTATGAGAAGTGGAGGGTAGGTAGGTACAAGTTTGGCAGCAAAATTACTTGCTTCCCGTGCACTAGGAAGTAAGGAGAAGTTCTGAGACATGGTTTAGGGGTGACACAATCTGCCCACAAGGAATTTGTTAAGGTGTTGTGCCAATTTAGTTGATGTGATAGCAAGGTTTTCTTGATAATACATATTAGTTTCTTATTGGTGGACTCTGCTAATATGTTTCCTTGGGGGTATTTATTAGTTGAATTTTCAAAACAATACCATTTTCCAAAGCAAAATCATACAATTTGAATGATGAGAGATAAGTAGCATTATCAAATACGAGGGAGGTAGGAACACCGAACCTAATTATAATGTTTTTATTAATGAAGCAAATTACCCCCTTGTCATTGATTTGACGTAAAGGCACAACTTCCACCCATATTGTCAAGTAGTCTGTGGCTGTGAGTATGCACCTATGTTGTTTTGATGAATCTGGGATGATTTCCCCAATGATGTCCAACCCCCACTGCTGAAAAGTTTCTTCAACTACTATAGACTGGAGTGGTGTAGCTGACCGTGATTCCCTTCTGGCACACTTCTGATAGATAGAGCATTTTCACACGTATTCATGGGCTTCCTTAAATATGGAAGGCCAATAGAAATCGTCCCTCATGATTTTATGCACTGTAGTATCACTGACATAATGCCCCCTTACCGACCCATCATATAGCTCCTTCAACACCTTCTGGGATTCATCATATTATAAACATTTGAGTAATATGCTGTTGTGATGTTTACAAAATAGATTACATTGAACTAGCTGATAAGATGTAGCCTTAAGCCTCACAACTTGTTTTTTCTTTGCGAACAAGTCACGAGATAAGGTTCCTTGTCCTAAATACTACTTCAGATCAGTATACCAAGATGACAAAGAATCATGTGATGGAATCAAATCATTTGAGTACATTTCAATTTCCTGATCCCACCCTTACAACTCTTTGTCTAGCTAGTCAAAAGCTTTAGCGACCAATTTACATAGCATGAATCCTTTGATTGTGTGAGTAGGCTTGAACTCCAAGTCATATTCCTGGAGGCATGTCACCTAGTTAGCTCTTCTTTTGCCCAAATCTTGTTGGACAAAAAACGACCTTATGTTTGGGTGGGTTACAAACACTGTCATGTGATTCTTCAGGATGTAAGGCCGAAAATGTTTAACAACTTTGTAAAAAACATATGCCTGTTTGTCCATGTCAGGATAGTTGAGCTCGGAACCTTGCAGACCGATACTCATGAAGGACATGGGTCATTCGTCACCTTTATTATCATTCTATGTCAGCACAACTAGTAATGACGAATCTAAAACAAAGGTGTACAAAACGAAACCTTTATTGAAATCAAGGCTATACAAGGCAGGAGCTTCAACGGTGGATTTCTTGATATAGTCAAAATATTCATTCTCTTACATATTCCATTTGAATCCCTTCTTATCATATTTTTCAAAGGCTTGACTATCTGAGCAAAACCAGAGATAAACTTACGAAGGAAGTTAATTTTAACCTGAAAAGACTACATCACCTTCTTACTGTTGGGGTACAGGATCTATGTGATAGATTTGAATAATTCTGGATCAACAATGATACCTATATTGATTATTATATGTCCCAAATGATTACCTTCAGAGACCACAAAGATGGTCTCCTTGGGGTTCAGCGATATCCCATACTTCTACAACGTACAAATATTTTCTTTAGGTGATGCAGATGATCCAATCTTCTCTTAGAGAACATTGCCACATCATCAAGGTACACTACCATGCTTTGGCCAATAAGACCTCTAAATTCAATATCCATTACCCTTTGGAAGGTAGCTCTAACATTTATAGGACCAAAGGGCATGCGCATAAAAGAGAATGTCCCCCACTTCATCTGAAATGTTGTCTTTAGCCAATCCTACTCTGCAACTAGAACTTGATTATAACTTGAGAAGCCTTCTAGCAAGGAAAAAATTTCAGAACCATAAATTCTCTGCAAAATCTGATCCATAGAGGGGAAAGGATAGTTGTATTTATCGGAAGCCCGATTCAGATTTTGGAAATCGACGCATAACCAAATTTCACCAGACGTCTTTATCACCGATACTAGGTTGGAGACCCAAGTGGAGTGCTTGACCCTAAAATAATTCTCGCATCTAACAACTTTCCGGATTCCTTCTGAATGAGGGGCTCCAACATTGGGTGCACTTTCGTTAAATTTTGCTGGAAAGGCTTGGCCCTGTTTTTTATAGGTATGACATATTAGATTATTTGTGTGTCATATGTCTTGAGATCATCGTACATTTAGGAAAACACATCCCAATACATGTAGAACAATCTAATGAATGCTTGTCTTTCAGCAGGTGAGGCACCAACACAAGATTGATGAACTTAGGTGTGCTTCACTCCCAAGATTAATTTTCTCATGTGATAACGTGGAACTTTGGACCTTGGTATTTGGGTGTCCCCGAAACCGGTTCTATAGATCAAATAATTTCTCCATCATAACAACAACTTTGGGCATGGGGTTACCTTTGCATGCATCGACTTCTTCATGTAAGGCTCAGTCATGTTCTTCTTTCTCTATTGTCGCATATTTAAATAGATATGTTTTTTCCATGAAGTCTATTATCTATTGATCATCATTGAAAACACATAGATTAGTTACATTATCCAGGACAATAGGTTTATGGAAAATATCAATAGAAAAACCATCCCTTAAAGGTGTAAACCTAGCTGCGACATTAGCTAAAGTATCAACGGAAACATTATTAATCCTAGGAAAATATTTAATACCAAAAGCCTTAAAAGAATAAATAAGGTGCCACACCTCTTGTTGATAGTTCTTTAGATGCAGTGATAAACAATGAATAATATTTCGTAACTGCCTTGTGATAATTTTAGAATCACCAATCACCTTTAAAAATTCAAATTTGAGATTGATGGCCTTCTTATGTCCAAGGATCAAAGTCTCGTACTTTGCAGTCTATGATAAAACAATTTACATCTATAGTACAAGATTCATTAGCATCAATTGGGTGAAAAGAAAGGAGTTCCAACAACGTGTCTGATAGAATAGGTGATGGTATGACTTCATAACACTGATGTCCATCTCTAAAAAGCACATTCCCAACTCCTCCTGAGTGAAACCAATCAACTCATTTGGTGCTTCCAACTTAGTGACTGTATGCTTCATATAGGGTTCACTTTTGAATCTGATCTGGTTGTTCTTTCCTTTGTAAGGGAGCCATAGATGAGACCAATCAGTTGCAAAATATCCCTGCAACTTGCTAGACCAGTCCCTACTCAACAGTATCCCATAGAATTTGGGTATCTATGTCAATGCATTGGTGCACTCTGGAATCAAAAGACAATCTAATTATGACATTTTTCAACTCTCTGACAACAAGGACTTGATATTTATCGAGCTGGATGATTTTAACATCTGTCTCCTCTGGCTCAATGTTTACCTTCTTAAAAACTAAAAAAGGCGTGACATTTTTGGATGCACCGAAATTTAAAAGACAATTGTGCACATTATAGTTAAATATCTCAAAGGTTAAAAGAAAGGGAGTAGTTGGAATTGGCATTAACAACATTGAATATAGATTGTAGGTTAACTGATGTCTTGGACTAACCGAAAGGGGTGGATTTTGAGGAGGAAGAATATTTACTGGAAGGAGACGTTGCAGAAAAGGATTTGATGATTAATTCTCATTGGTTGGCTGCCTTAACGAGTTCATAAAGTGAAATATTAGCTTGTGTCTTCTTCATGTCATCTATAATGTTGTATCCCATATCCAAGGACACAATTTCCTCTTTAGATAATTGAGGAGTAGAAGAAGGTTGCGAATATTTAGCTATGGTTTCAAGAGCATTGGAGTTGCCTTTACTGCTTGTTGAAGTGCTCTTCTAGGTTTGGTTGGATAAATTTTTTGGAGTTGAGGTTGAAGTCAAGGTCAGATTGTTCAAGGGAAAAATCCTTCTTAACAATGCCTTCTTCTTTCTTCCAACGTGGGTTCTACTACCAACCCAATACTCCTTAGGTTATATGTCTTCGATGTATTAAAGGGGGAGTGTCTCCCATAGGGGCTTCTTGGATGGATTGGTGTTCACCCCCTCGAATAAATTCAAATGTTAACATCGAAGAACCAACATTATCATCCAGGGAAATTTTTCCTCTTCAATGTCCTTAGTTTCCTGATTTGCATCACCAATCGTATGATATTCAAGAACCTTGGAAACCACGACAATTGATCAATACTGGATGATTATATTATTTTTCATCCATATCAATGCATTTGGAGTGGAAAAAGTGGAGGAATCAACTCACGGGACCCTTTTTACCAGTGGTACCTGGTTTGGTAAAGCAATGTCTGAAACCTTCAGGAAGCGCATCAATCAGAGTCTGTATGCAAAAGTTATGCTACTCAGAAGTTTACCTTCTTATTTTCACAACTATAGTTCGAGAGGATGACATGTCAGCCCCCATTATTCATGGAAAAGGGGCTAGCCACGTGATTATGATGTAAAAAACTCTAGAAGAGTCTATATTGTAACTCTAGTTAAGAGTTGATGTAGTCAAATTAAGCACTAGTAGGCTATCGGGCTGTGTTATAACTGGGCCACTAGGAAGAAGAGCCACTCCATTCTTTCGAGATCATTTTGTTCCATAGCCGAGAAAAAATAACCAGGAGAGATAGGGGGTAGAGCACACAGAGAGGATCTGTGCACTGTAGCAACCCATGGGCCATAAGCATTACTTCTTTGTACCTGCAACCATATTTCCAGATAGAGAAAGAGAGAGAAGCAGCCTCACCTTCCAGTTGGGTTTTCTCCCAAAAGGGTTTCCCATAGATAATATTTTGTGTCTTATGTGTGTGTGTGTGTGATATTATTTTGTCGTTCTCTACTTTTTTGCATAATTTCCATTTGCATGCATGCACTAGTTATAGTAAAATCTACAGATCTAAAAATTAAATAAAACCATAATAATGTAGAATCTCAGAATTTAAATAAAATATTATCAAATATGTTGTGACGAACCATCCAGTGGAATATCCACGAAAATTTATGGATCATGAACAATCATATTGTGTGTCCATTGTGGACACATCTTTTATGAATGATAAACTTTGTGAAACGTGTATTAATTCTCCATACCAAGCTGTTATCTGTTGAAATTTACATTAGAGCTCCGAGCTGACTTTGCAGGCAAATTATTATTTGTTTTAAATAAAGGCTTGTAAGACTTACTGCCCAATGAAATCTCATCGGCTTTCCTTTTCAACTCAGAAACTTCGTTGGTCAACTGCTTCAAATATTTTTCTTAAGCCTCAAAATAAAAATAATCCTTATCATGGGATTTGCTAGCTGACGATTGAGTTTTCTTACCAACAGACTTTGAATCTTCACGAGTGTAAGGCTCAAGTGCTCTTATAGAAAGTAACTCCTTTTCAACAGCAAGGGCCCCTGCAAAGTTTTCAAGAAGAGTAACCTTCACTTCTCTCTTTACAAACATGGCAATATCATGAGGTAAGGCTTTAGTATAATAATGAACAGTGATTGAATCATCAAGAGAAAAATAAGCTGGGAACTTATTCAAGATGGTGGTGAATCACTAATTGAAGTCTTTAAATTTTTCATTCTTACCCATCTTCAAAGAACTTATCTCGGTAAGAAGCATAGATGATGTCTTATCTTCAACAAAATTTTCAAGGAAAGTCTTTCGAAACTCATCCCAATTCCGTATAGAGTCCACAGGAAAAGAGTGATACCATGTGGCTACTTTATTCTAAAAGGTGCGAGGGAAAATCCTGCAGGAAACATCATCATTTTGTACTCATAATTTGCAAGGCTAGATAGAAGTTGTTGATATGGTCTTTAGCCATGGTCCCTTTCTCGGGATCAAATTTTTGGAGGTGTTTCTTGGGGTTTCGAAGCATATCGTGAAGCTTCCCCCTGATATCCAAAGTATACTGAGCCATCGAGGCTAAAGGTTGTCAATGGTTAGCTTTGGGTGGATGATAGATGACTTTTTTAATGTTATCTTCCTAATAAATTTCAGAGCCAGACCTGGAGCCTTCACTAATGTATGGAGGTTCTTCTTCATTCCCCCTAGGGACCATTAGGTTTCCCAAATTCCTAAATTTTCTAAGGTTTCTAATGTTCTCAAATTCTTTAGGAACCTAAGGTTCCTCTTGTTTCGAGGTTCCTCAACATTTTGAAAATCGACTTGCTTCCTAACATTCCCTTCAACCCTTGGTCTTTGAACCACCTCAACATTCTTTTTCCATATTTGGTTTCCACCTTGTGAATTCTCGCCTCTATGTCCCTCCCTTTCAGATTCCGGGGGGCTCTCCAAAACTTTGATTGAAAGTCTCTCAACAACATCCACATAACCATCCAAAATCATACTAATCAAATGTGGTACCAAACTTACAAGGACACCTTTATAGGTATGGTAAAGATTAGAAGTGCGTGGATTAGGGAGGGAGCTCGTGGAAGGGATACAATTGAGGCCTTTAGAAAATTGTCGAGTAATAGGGTGTAAAGCTCTAAACTGCTTGTATGTGACTTCATAGAGAGGTGGCTCTTCCTCAACTGGAGCATTCTCAAGTGGAGGAGGTTGAGAATCGTCTGGGGGAAGGTCATTGAAAAGTAGACCAAAAGCGGGGTGGTGAGGTGACGTAGAAGGAATAGGGGGAGGTTGGTTACTAGATTGTTGGGATGTTCCAGGATCAAGACAGGTGTTAGTTCCAACCATTTTGTAAAGGCCCTCCTTCCAGTGCCAAAATCTATTAATGATATGGAATGTACACCAACATCTAGGGGATCTCCTCGGTGTAGGATCCCAGTCAAACTCTACACCGTTTGGTTTAGGAGTCCCATTCGGTATGTGGGCTTAAGTTCCATCTCATTAAGTGCTATTTTTCTTTGGAAAAAAAAGTGTTAAAGTGAGAGAAAAATTAAAACTTATCCAATGCAAGAAAGTATCCTACAAAAATCCAATATGACAAAGGCCATGAATATCAACAACATAACTTCAAAGTGTGGACCTCAAGAAAAGTTGTGTTAGAAAAGCCTTAAATCATATTCACATACATATAAATACAACATTATCAACCATGAATGAGTTTGTGACTAAAAACCATCTGAAATCTAAGCATACGATTCCATAACAATATAATGCTAATGCCAAGGAAATAGTTTATCAACACTAGAAAATATTAAGCACATCATATACCAGCTGTTCACTGCAAGAAGAATCGCACAATGCATGATGATACATGAGGAAACAATATTCCAAAGTTCAAATAACTTAGAAAATTAAGCTGAGACTATCCAAAGCACCATCACATGAGACATCCATTAATTCCAAGGGTGGAAATAGAAAATTGCTTCTTGCATTCACTAAGAGATGTCTTAATTCTCAAACCATATGTACAAAAGATAAGTCCAAAGCTAAAAGTCCTTTACAATGTGTCATGGGGACATATTTATAGAAAGAAGGGTGAATTTTTGTCTACCCATGACTCTTGAGCTACCTTGTGACCTTTCATATCCCCATGAGACTCTACTTTACTCTTGTCTCTATTCTACTATGCACATGCTAAATAAAAGAGATGACTTTAGTCCACTAATTAAACCAAGAAAAATTCAAGAACATCGACATGTATTTCATACACTATATATGAATGCCAAATCTTGTACTTTGTTGCAACGCTAACCACATTTTGTTGCTCATCTCCGTGTCTTTGAAGACACTCTAGAGCATCCTATATTAGAGTTATTTTCGACCTTGATTTTAATTGATAAGATCACCATCTTGCTATATATCCTCACTAGTTCTATCAAATACTAAGTAATTGTTTCTTTTATCACGTGCAATTTTTCTATAGCAGAGGCTTGTTTGATAGGAATGAGAAATGATTGAATTTCTTGGAGAACCTCTTCTCGTTTCCTTACTTCCCCGACTGATCCAATAGAACGAACTTTGTGTACTTCAATTACAAATTCTAGTCCACTCAACAAATTCTTATATGAAGCTAGTACTTTGTCTACAACCTTTGATAGTTTTTGTTGTGATTGGACCTTGATGCGAATTTGGACTTTGGCATTTTGAGCAGATATCCAATATTTTGTAGGGAGAGTTGCTGGCGCATTCAAATATTTGGTAGTACATTCACATATGTTGTTGATAGCTATGGTGGCTTTTCCGAGCATAACTGTCTTCTTCTTAGTTTTATCTTGTATTTTTGGCAATGGTGCTATATTCTGATGCAACTTCAACATCTCTTCATAGACTATATTCATATATTCCTCTAATGTTTCTACCTCTTCTTCAATAGACACTTTCAACTCCTTTGTTCTTGAATGGGCTAGTAACAAAACTTTATTCTCTTCTTCAGACTTAGCGACTCTTTGCTAGGATGCTTAGATCTTGGCTTGAAGTTCTACAACCTTTTTGTTGATCCCTCTCACATTTAGCTCTGTTGTAGTCACAAAGCAGGTTCCAGCCAAATAAATCATTTCAGGGTTCATTATAGTATCTAGGACAATATTCTTCTATGTAGCCATTGATAAAGGCTTGGAAGGATTCTTGACATAACATCTTCTTCTCTCCTGCATAATATTACAATAGACCTGATCAAAAGTCAATCTAGTAATGTCCAATACTTCTTCCTCTTCTTCTTCTGGTATTCCCAACTCTTTGAGTGGAATATGTTCGCTAGTAGTTGGGGTGGATGGAGGAATGTCCAATGGAGATAAATAAATTTGCATCCCGGAACCTTTCCCTTATTGGTCATTTGTTGTACTTCCTTATTTCTTGCTAAGGTGGACTAGCTTTACCTTCTTATGGAGTTCTTCTTGCCGTCTCTTTATTTCTTATTCAACCTGACTCTCCTTGTCTTGTTCGATTTTCCTCTTTCATTCCTCTTCAATTCTTTCCTTTTCTTACTCCTCTTCTTCCTGCTTCTTATTTAGTTCCTCCTCTTCTTGTTTCTTCCTGATTTCTTCTTCTTATGGCCTTTTCTTTTGGTCAACTTCATAGGCTTTCCATTCTTCCTCTTCCTTATTAAGTCATTCTTCTTTTTCCTTCTTAATTCATTCTCGTTCCTTTCCTGTTCCTGATACTTTTCCTCTTTCCACTGCTGGCGATGAAGTTAGATGACCTGTTGATTTCCTACCCCTTGTGATTGTCTAAGCTCTTCCTCCCTTTTTCTCCTTATCTCTTGCTTCTTCCTGGAAATAACTACATTCCTTCCTTCCAGGGTTTCTTCATCTTTGTTTCCCTCTTATTAATCCAATGGATCCTCTTGGTCATTTCTTTTATGCTTCTTTTGTTTTCCATCTATATTTTGATTCACTCTCTTCCTTTTAAGCAATACGGATTTAACTTCCAGGCTTATACTTTCTTGGGAGTCATCTTCTTGTTCATCCTCCTGCTCCTGTTTTTCTCTTGGTCCTATTTCCCTAGTGGCATTGTACCAATTTCTAACTTTTTCTTCATGACTATCCTTGGTATTAATTTAGGACCAACTGAAACCTACCCTTTTGCAATGAGATGCTACGACTTCCTTTGGGTTGCATTGTAGTGGCTCAAATCTACAAAGTAGAAACCTTTCATCTCCTTCACCTCCTTTTAATCCTCCCTGAAGTTCTCTAGGGTGTATGCCCCAATGGTTAGAGGGAAAACATGCCATGTATTTTTCCTTCCTTTACCTAATATCTTAGAGAACCTTGTAGTTAATTGGTAGTAGACTTGAGGCAAGAGCACTATTTCTATTGCTAGTTTAGGAAGAGCATGTGGAGGCTTATAGGCGCTGAAGACTTTGATATATGTAGCCTCTCCAATGGGAAACCAATCTTCCACCTTGTTGATTGTTTCCTTAGCCCTTTTAGATATGCAAGGGCCATCTTCTCCAAAGAGCATCTAGTATAAAGGTGCAATGAATGATTAAAAAGTAATTTCATGTATACTTTTGTAGCCTGGATTCTAGAAGATTTTATAATGAATGTGCACGAGCTCTGGTACCTCTAGGGTTCAAACATAACTCCATCCCTCAAATGAACATCTGGAACATGCTGCATCCAAGAGGTATTATGCCATATAAAACTTCGACAATTGATATTTTTCATGGTTCTTTGCTGCTTGTATATTTGAATTCAGAGTTGATGCCAAAATTCTTGCCTAGTTGAAAATAGTTCCTCTGGTAGCTACCGTGTACATGATAGAGACCCATGTTACCAGGAAAGTGTCAATATTTGCCTTGCCATATAATCAATTCATGATTGCTGCCAAAATTTGATAGAGTTTCCTAAGGCCTTCTGCTTTATATACCTTATCTACCTTGACCCAAAACTTGGAGGGTTTTGACCACCATGACTTTAGAATATCTTTGGTTTACATCTATAAATATTATAGCCACCTAGTGTTGAAGGAATCTTCTCACCTTGGTAGCTTATATTAGGCAGCAATATCAGTAACAGTGGAGGAAGTGAAGGCTTCACATATGTGCCTACTTTAACCCAACGATCTTTATCAGTGTTCTGTAGTATCCATTCAATGATATCTGCACATGGGAACACTGGAGGATGTGCAAGCACTTTATGAAGCCATGAACTCTTGATGTTGATATAAACCCTGAAGTCCTCCTGGTCTCAGGGATATCTCTTTTTGAGAATTTTGAATAGATGTTGCACCGCGAGAGTTTGGTGGTCTTATTGATATTACATGTTGTGTCCTTGTAGATTGGCGGTGGTGGTGAACCTTCGAGATTTTATTGGACACTGATCTCTGCACTTTTGTGAAAATTATTTACCATTGGAGGCACCATATGTCCAAAGAAAGACGATATCGAAATCCAATCTAGATAAATGTCACCTGGAATTTCAAACATACAATCCCAAGATGAAAATGATGACATAAATAATACTATCAAGAGCAACAATTGTCAACCAAATTTCACAAGTGTTGGGCATAGGAAAAATACTTGATTCAGGAGCTAGCTTAAGGGTTGGTCACAGGGTCGCAAGTTCAAGGGGTCGCTAATCAATAGAAGATCAAAATGGTGACTTTGCGACCTAAGAATTTGAAGAGGCTGAAGGTCATTAGGTCATAATTTTGAAATATTAAAAGGTCCCAAGCATAGAAGGTTGTGAAGTAGCAGGGTTGCAAGGTCGCATCATTACAGATAGAATCATGGTACGACTCTACGATCTAGTGACCTTGTGGTCTTAGGGAAGAGATAAGTCTAGGGTTGATCAATCAGTTGGAAAACTAGGTCACCAGGTCGCAGGATGGAGGTTATCATGATGTTCAGGAGCATGATCAAGCTTCTGTCGGCTGCTGGAGCGATGAAGTAATTACTAAGGAGGAAAACGAGGGTTCCAAGGTTTGCTATGAATTCATGCGAGAACAAATGATCAAGGGAAAATCAAGGAATGATTTTATATTATCTAAACGAGGAATGAGGAACTAAAACACATAACTGAGAAATTGAATGGAGGTTTGGAGGGTTTAGGGAAAGTTCATATTTTAAATGGCCTATTAAGGTGGATAAAATATAGTTTCCATAGCATATGAAGAGTTAGAGAGACACATGGAATACTTAATGATTATAGTCCAGGTGAAGAGTCACTAACCTGGAGAAAAAGTTGCGCGTCTGCCTAGTCTCAAAACCCGTCTACTTTGAGCGCTCCAACAAGCTGATTAGTGACAAATGAAGCAAGGGTGTATATATAGAAAAGGTCACACGTGCATAGCTCGAGGTCGCATATTATAACCTTTAGTAAATTGCGACCTCAAAACCATGCAACCAATTGATTTAATGTCTTTACGAGGTCGCAAGGTTGCAAGTAATGATGGGTCACAAGAAATAAGGTTGACAACAATTTGAATATATGACTTTACAACTTGAGATTTAGTGAGTGGTACAGGTCACGAGGTCACAAGGTCGCAGAGTCTCTGAAATTATGAAATTAATAGTTGTGCGATAAGGAAACTATGCAACCAAAAAATCTAGGTAAAACGAGGTGTGTTTGACAGGGGTCATAGGTCACATCTTTTAAGTTGAGGATAGGCATTCTAGATGCGACTTGCAGGTTTGGGGAGAAAGTTAAACTGAAACTTGTAAATTGAAAATCTCTCAAGTTTCATAGGAAAACCTATCTCGGTTTGATGAGTGTGAAACCTTAATACAATGCAGATGAAGGTAAAAATATCAGAGAAGAGGGGGGCTCCAAAATTTTGAAGTGGGTCAAATTTTTGGGTTGTTGTAATGGCTACAACAATTGGCGATTCACTTGTGGAACCTCAAAGTATCTACATGTTATCTATTGAGAGTACAGTCACCCCTTGTGAGTGTGTCATCCCAAGCTCATGGGTCCCATTGATGTCTCCAAGTTACCATAGATGTTGATCAGAAGAACCCCATTTCTTTAGCTTGGCTTACTCAAACACATTGCTTTGGTTTTACATAGTAGGATTGTTAGGTCCCTATACTACTAGTGTAACCCCTTATTGTTATTAGTGAAACACCCTTATTATATTATTGTGCCCCATAGAAGCCCACTATTGTTATTGTTGTGCCCCTACAATATTATTGTCATATAGGCTCTAATTGTATTGGGACCCCTTAAACTCCTACATATATAAAGGAGGTCTTGTCATTTGTATCATACAATAATTGTTCATTTGTGTAATGTAAAGGAGGTTTAACCCTCGAAGAGGCTGATTTTGAAGTTGTTGATATATATTTTCTTCTATTTTGTGAGCTGGTTACATAACATTTGGTATTAGAGCTTTGGATTCTAGGGTTTCGCTGCTCCAAATGGGTCATCGTGGCATTTTCGCTATAACGTTTTTTCTATGACATTTCAGAAGCTGAAATTAAAATCTATTTGATTCGAAATCACACTGAACCTTGGGTCCGAATTAGATATTTTATCGCTATATTTTCAGAGACAGGATCCAAGGAAGTTAGGGTTTTTACAGGCTCACGAATTATATCTCAAACATATGACCTGTGCAAAATAGTCATGACTTTCTCTTTGAGCATCAAATTGAAATTTCATAAAATGTTACATAAAGAGGATGAACTTTAGTTTTCTTTATATATGTTTCAGGTCCTAAGGTCGAAACAATGACACATGGAACTTCGTGCAAGTTTTCTCTTCTGAACCCGTTTATAATCAGGTCATCGTGGGATATTTGGCATAACTCTTCCTTGGAGAATCCAATCTTGATCAGACTTGCAGGGTTGGAAAGAGGACTCAGAGGGCTAACACAAGATGAAATTTCAGACCTTGGAGATCTAAAATTACAGAGATACAACAGATTCAATCTCGAGCTCCTACAAAGTGAAAAAGGGTGTGTAGTTTTTTTTAAATTTTGCATAAGTTTGGTTGAAAAATTAGTTTGAAGGAATTCAAAGGGCATACTGAAGCATTATTATCATTAAATGATGCCCCAAAGAAAGAAAATGGAAACACCTAGTAAGCAACCTAAAAGCTCTAGCATGAATCATGAAGAAGAGAAAGAAATGCAACATGATATATCAAAATTACGAGACCAAGTGCAACAAAATTCACTATCACAAAAAGTAATAGAAGCTAAGATGGATGGTTTAAAGAAATATGTGGAAGCTAAGATGGATGGTGTGGAAGCTAAGCTAGATGGTTTAAATAAAGGCATGGAAGCTAAGATGAATGGCGTGGAATCTAAGATGGATGGCACAAAAGAAAAAATTAAAGGAAGCATGGAAGATTTGAAGACAAATTTGACAAAGTTGCTACAAGAAATGCTTACTAATGGTGAAAGGGTAGTAAAGGAAACTCATGATGAGAACAAAAGAAATGTTAATCATGATTTCATAGACTCTAACGTTGGATTGAAGATCCACCATGTTCCAAAGATCGATATGAGGAAGTTTGATGGCAAGGATCTCGTAACATGGATGCTATAGATGAAGCAATATTTTGATCTCCATAATGTGCAAAACACACAAAATCTATGCATTGCAACTTTATATGTGGAACAAAATCAGTTTGTATGGTATCGATGACTTTGCTCTTGTAAACAAATTGTCACTTGGGCAATTTTTACGAAAGAAATGATAACACATTATGAGGATACAAAAAGCAACACCTTTTTTAGCTAATTGATAAATCTCAAACAAAAGGGTTCAATGATGGAGCACATTGAGGACTTCCAAAAATTGAATATAAGGGTAAAAGATATTCTAGAGGAGCATAGGATTGATGTGTTCATAAGGACTTTAAAAGATAACATCCAACATGAGGTTCGCCTTTGGGAAATTGATTCATTAGAGAAGGAATTCAGGTTGGCAAGAAAAATGGAAAGCAAAATTATGGCAACAAGGAATCCTTCCACTCACAACTATAAAGATGGAAGTGTTGTTGCCCCTAGCCTTGCACAACCTACAAGGTTGACACCAAAACAATTGGAAGAAAAAAGAGAAGAATTTCTTTGTTACAGTTGTAATAGAAAATACACTAAAGGTCATAAGTGTGCTGAGAAGAAATTATTTTAAATAGATTGTGAAGAGGAGGAAGAAAACTAACAAGAAACGTCAAAAGAAGAGGATATACACCAGGAACAAACCCTAGATAAAGAAGAAATGAATCCGACCATATCTTGTAATGAATTGGCCAAAATTACCACTCCTCAAACTATCAAGATAGAAGGAAATATCAGAATAAAAAGGTAATGGTGTTGATTGATTTGGGCAGTACCCATAATTTTATTCATTGTAAGATAGCCAAGGAATTGAATTTCCTCCTATATCCAGCACTAGAGTGTCAAGTGATGGTTGCAAGTGGAGGAACCATAAATTGCTTTGGAAAGTCCCATAATATCAAGATATCCATGGGAGAATAGGTATTTAATATCCCAATGCTTTCCATTCCAATGGGTGGTGCTGATGTTTTACTAGGAGTCCAATGGCTACAATCCTTGGGTACAATAGCTTTTGATTTTCAAGAAATTTTCATGCATTTTTTTTCAGAAGGAAAGGAAGTTGAATGAAGGGGCATCGCAAGGAAACTGGGAAAGATAATCAGCTCTAACGGAATGAAAAAGCTTCTATGGAAATAAAAACAAGGCGTAATTGCATAATTATGCTCACTAGAGGTTTCCACATTGAAATCCTCTGTTTCTCCAGATCTCCAAAAATCCTTGGACAATCATTCCAAGGTATTTGAGACTCCCAAAGGCCTACCACCTATTTGTGATCATGATCATGCTATTCATTTGATTCCAGGAAGTGTTCCCCCAAACATAAGGCCTTACAGATATCCATATGCCCAAAAGAGTGAAATTGAACGTATGGCTGCAGAAATGCTAGAGGTTGGTATAATTAAACCTAGTCAAAGTTCTTTCTCTGCTCCAGTGGTATTGGTACACAAGTAGAATGGATCATGGCACATGTGTCCAGATTATAGGGAGCTCAACAAGCTTACTGTTAAAGATAAATTTCCCATTCCTATCATTGATGAACTATTGGATGAATTACATGGAGAAATTTACTTCACCAAGTTGGATCTTCGTTCAGGATATCATCAAATTAGAATGAAGGCTCAAGACATTCCAAAAACAACATTTAGAACTCATGAGGGTCATTATGAATTTTTGGTCATGCCTTTTTGCCTTACCAATGCACATTCTACATTTCAAGGTTTGATGAATTCCATTTTCAAACCATTCCTTAGAAAATTTGTGTTAGTATTTTTTGATGATATACTAATCTACAACAAGTCTTGGAAGAATCATGTTCAACATGTTGACAGGGTGCTAAAACTATTGGAGGAGAAACAATTATATGCAAAAGGCTCCAAATGTTTCTTTGGAGTACAAGAGCTAGGATATTTGGGTCATATTGTATCTCATGAAGGTGTTAAGGTAGACCCTAGAAAAATTAAAGCCATTAAGGAATGGAAAATTCCCACATCCATAAAGCATCTGGGAGGATTTCTTGGGTTGACAGGGTATTATCGCAGGTTTGTTAAGAATTATGGGAGAATATCAGCACCTCTAACAACATTACTAAGAAAGATGCATTTTCTTGGACTCCAGAAGCAACGAAGGCCTTTGAACATCTTAAAGAGGAAATGTGCCAAGCACCGGTCTCAACTACGACATACTTCACAAAACCTTTATTGTGGAATGTGATGCCTCAGGAAATGGAATTCGTGTTGTTTTATTGCAATAAGAAATACCCACTTCTTTCGAAAGTTGTCCAATCAATAGAAAGGATTTACACAAAGCTATTTACGAGAAGGAAATGTTGGAAATACTACATGCACTCAAGAAATGGCGACCTTACCTAATGGGAAGACACTTCAAGGTAAAAACAAATCATGATAGCCTTAAATAATTTTTAGAACAAAGATTATCTTTAGAAGAACAACAAAAATGGGTCACAAATATGTTGGGATATGACTTTGAAGTCATCTACAAAAAAGGGAAGCAAAGGGTTGTTGTAGATGCACTCTCAAGAAAGGATGAGGATGCAGAAGAATTATTTTGTGCCATTTGTATTATCCAACCAGATTGGATAAATGAAGCAAGGGATGAATGGAAGAATTACAAAGAAGTGTGTCCACTAATTCAAAATTTGCAAAATATCCCAATTCAAAAAATATTTCCAGAACTTGAAGAGGAAGGAAAAATCATATTGGAACCTGAAGCAGTCACAGAAACAAGAAATTGACAGCTACAAAATTGATCAGTTTCAGAGTATCTCATCAAGTTGAAGAACTTACCTGCTGAAGATTCCACATGGGAGGATGATAATTTTATACAGAAGCATCCAGAACTACTCAAGCATTGAGGACAACAATTTTTTAAGGAGAGGGGCATGTTAGGTCCCTATACTACTAGTGTAACCCCTTATTGTTATTAGTGCAACCCCTTATTGTATTATTGTGCCCATATAGTCCCCATGTTGTTATTATTGTGCCCCATAGAAGCCCACCATTGTTATTGTTGCGCCCCTACAATATTGTTGTTATGTAGGCTCTGACTGTATTGGGACCCCTTAGACTCCTGTATATAGAAAGGAGGTATTGTCATTGGTATCATCCAAGAATTGTTCATTTGTGTAATGTAAAGGAGGTTTCCCCCTCAAAGAGGCTGATTTTGAAGTCATTGATCTATATTTTATTTTATTTTGTGAGTTGGTTACATAGCAAGGAAAAGGTGTACCTTGATATTCTTGTGATAACTAGAGGGTAGGTAGGTACAAGTTTGGCAGCAAAATTTCTTCCTTCCCATACACTGGGAAGTAAGGAGAAGTCCCGAGAGATAGTTTAGGGGTGACACGGTCTGTCCACAAGGAATTGGTTAAGGCATCGTGCTAATTTGCTTGATTTGATAACAAGGTTTTCTTGATAATACATACTAGGTTCTTATTGGTGGATTCTTCTGGGTCGTTTCATTGGGGGTAGTAATTAATTGAATGTTTCAAAACAATACCATTTTATAAAGCAAAATCATAAAATTTGAATGATGAGAAATAAGTAGCATTATCAAATACGAGGGAGGTGGGAGCACCTAACCTAGTTATGATGTTTTGATTAATGAAGCGAATTACCTCTTGGTCATTGATTTAATGTAAAGACACAACATACACCCATATTATGAAGTAGTCGGTGGCTGTGAGTATGTTCCATGTTGTTTTGATGAATGTGGTACGATTTCCCCAATGACATCCAACCCCCACTGTTGAAAAGGTTTTTCAACTTCTATAGAATGGAGTGGTGCAACTGACCGTGATTCCCTTCCGGCACACATCTGACAAATAAAGCATTTTTTCATATATGCATGGGCATCCTTAAACATGGTACACCAATAGAAACTAAATCTCATGATTTTATGCATGGTAGCATCACTAGAATAATTCCAACCTGTCAAGCCATCATGTAGCTCCTTCAACACCTTTGTGGATTCATCAAATTCTAAACATTTGATACACCATTGTGGTGTTTACAAAATAAATTACCTTGAACTAGCTAATAAGATTTATCCTTAAACCTCATAGGTCCTTTTTGCTTCGTAGACAAGTTAAGAGACAAGGTTCCTTGTCCTAAATACTGCTTCAGATCAGTATACCAAGATGATGAAGAATAATGTGCTGGCATCAAATCATTCTGGTACATTTCAATTTCCTAATCCCACCCTTCTAGCTCTTCTTCTGGTTGGTCGGAACCTTCAGTGGCAAGTTTCCACAGCTTAGATCCTTTAATTGTGTGAGAAATCTTGAACACAAATTCATATTCTTGGAGGGATGTCATCCAGTTAACTCTTATTTTTCCCAACTCTTGTTGGACAAACAATGACCTTACGCTCAAGTGGGGCATAAACATTGTCACGTGATTCTTTAGGATGTACGACCAAAAATGTTTAACAACTTTGTAAACAACATATGCCTATTTGTCCATCTCAAGATAGTTGAGCTCAAAACCTTGCAGACTGGTACTCATGAAATGGGTCGTTCGTTAGCTTTATTATCCTTCTATGTCAGCACAACTATTAATGACGAATATGAAGCAAATGTGTACAAAATAAAATATTTATTGAAATCAAGGCTATACAAGGTAGGAGCTTCAACGATGGATTTATTGATATAATTAAAATATCCATTCTCTTCCTAATTCCATTTGAATATCACTTCCTTTCTTATCATATTTTTTGAAGTCTTGACTATCTGAGCAAAATCAATGATAAAATTATGAAGGAAGTTCATTTTACCTAGAAAAAATTGCATCGCCTTGTTACTATTGGGGTGCGCGATATGTGTGATAGATTTGAATCATATGAGATCACTCGTGATACTGCTCTTGGTTATTATATGTCCCAAGAGATTACCTACGGAGATCGCAAAGATTCTCTTCTTTGGATTGAGCGATATCCCTTACTTTCTGCAACATTCAAATATTTTCTTTAGGTGATGCAGATGATCTGATCTTCCCCTAGAGAACACCGGCACATTATCAAGGTACACTACTAAGATTTGGCCAATAAGACCTCTAAATTCATTATCCAT
This sequence comes from Pinus tabuliformis, assembly GCA_031772625.1. Classification (NCBI taxonomy): domain Eukaryota; kingdom Viridiplantae; phylum Streptophyta; class Pinopsida; order Pinales; family Pinaceae; genus Pinus; species Pinus tabuliformis. The sequence goes on from CM062813.1 coordinate 363,952,079, forward strand.
CACTGTAGGTTTTAACCCCGTATAGAAATTACCTGAATACAAATTCTATCAACGTAAAATAAAAAATGCGAGAGCATAACACATATACACAAAGATTTTCCCCTGGATCCCAAAACCGGGACTACCAGCTTGATTTTTTATTATGTTCCTTTCAATGTTACAATACATATATATACATGCCGAAGCATCTAATACCATGGACTGAAAACCATCGCGTCCAAAACCATGTGCGAAAACCATGCACAAAACCATAGGTAGGTTCGCCCCACCTAATATAGGGTCCAAATTTTTTTCTCGACCCCGTAGAGGGGGGCTAACCACCCCCCTCTAACCCCCTATACAAGGGGGGCTACCACGTCCCTGCGTCGCAGTTGGTGCAACGAAGGGGGGGCTATGCCCTCCCTCTAACCCCCCGATTAACTAGGGGGTCTAGTTGTGGAAAGAATATAACACAACCCAACAATCACCGTTTGGAAGGTTGCTATAGCATTGATAAGACCATAGGGAATGTGCCGAAAAGTGAATCCCTCCACTTTTTCCAAAATGTTGTCTTCAGTCAGTCTGGCTCTGCAACTAAAACTTGATTATAACCTGATAACCTGACAATATAATTATGACATGTTTCAAATATATGACAACAAGGACTTGAGATTTATCAAGCTGGATAATTTTAGCATATGTCATATCTGGCTCAATGTTCAACTTCTTACAAACTCAAAAACGCATGACATTTGTGGATACGTCAGAAGCAACAAGCCAATTGCGCACATTGTAGTTAGAGATCTCAAAGGTTAAAAGAAAGGGAGGATTCAAACCCATAGAATTGGCATTAGCAACATTAACAATAGATTGTAGGTTAAATGAAGTCTTGGACTGACTGGAAGGGGTGGATTTTGAGGAGGAAGAAGATTTACTGGCAGGAGACATGGCAACAAAGGTTTTGATGATTAATTCCCATTGGTTGGCTGTCTTAGGAAGTTTGTAAAGTGAAATATGTTGGAAATATTACTGAGAGGGGGGGGTGAATCAGTATTATCAAATTCTTATCAATCTATCTTCCTTATTTATACTTAGAATAATTCTTCAAATATTGATCATTACTTTGTATGTCAGTATCATAAAATAATGAGCAGGAACAAGAAAAGCAAATAGTCACACAAAAGAACACCAGATATAAGGTGGAAACCCAATGTGGGTGAAAACCACCTACTGCAATATGTCTCTATCTTCTTTCAATTAGAAACTCCTTTTACAATGATTTTGTACTGGTGCAGTCCTTTACCAGTACGCAGGCTACAACCTGTAGAGAGCTACAACCCTCTCTCGTTCTCCAGCTTCTCCTGGAAGGGAGCTACAACCCCCTTAGCTCTTGTACTAGCCAAGATACTAGTACGTAGGTGCTGGCCTACTGAAGGCTACAACCTTCTCTTTCTTCTAGGGACCACGTTTCATAAATTTTCAAACTGGATCCATGAACATCAATCAATCATCAAGTATATCTGCATCAAACAATATCCTTTTCCCAATTAGCACTGAATCAAGTAAACACTTCTCTGACAGCTGTACCCAGAACACAGTAACAGTAACCACACACCAAATTCTGAACCCAGACTACTGCAGCAATAGACAGAGGCAGCTAGATCATAATTTAAAGATATACGCTACTTCAACAACCTGAAACCTGCGTGCAGATCTATAAAGGATAATTCCTTCTTTCAAATATTCAGACACTAGTTAACCCAGATTGTCAAATTTATAGATCAAGCATGCGCCTCATATAACTGATCAAAATCATGCAAAGATACTATTATTCAAGCATAAAGATTATGACCCATCAAAAGAACTTATCCTTCTTTATGCGCTAAGGTTCCTCCTTCATTCAGATCCAGATCTGCACCATAACCCAAACACAAATATTTCAGATCTAGCACTTATTAGATATTCAATTCATTCGATGATGCTTTGCCAAATGATCTCCTTCCTCTTTTATAGTCTTAGGCCTTCCACAATACCACGGTCCAAAACCATAGGATCAAAAAAACTGTTGGACTAATACCATGAACCAACCATGAAAGAGCGTGAGATCAATACTTTTGGATGCAATACCACGAGCCAAAACCATAGGATCAAAAACTATAGGACTAATACCATGACCCAACCATGAAAGTGTGTGAGATCAACACTTTTGGATGCAATACCACGGACCAAAACCATAGGATCAAAAACTGTCGGACTAATACCATGAGCCAACCATGAAAGTGCGTGAAATTTTCTCTTCATGAAAGGAATTTTTCTCTGCATGAAAGTGCGTGAACTTTTTCTCTACATGAAATAAACTTTTCTCTGCATAAAAGTGCGTGAACTTTTCTCTCCATGAAATAAACTTTTCTCTGCATAAAAGTGCGTGAACTTTTCTCTACATGAAATAAACTTTTCTCTGCATAAAAGTGCGTGAACTTTTCTCTACATGAAATAAACTTTTCTCTGCATAAAAGTGCGTGAACTTTTCTCTACATGAAATAAACTTTTCTCTACATAAAAGTGCGTGAACTTTTTTGCACTATAATTTATCATCTGAGATGAGTGGGTTGCCATCAAGTACAACATATGTATCATAATGCCAACAAAATATTGGCCTGTGTCTTCTTCATGTCCTCTGTAATGTTGTATCCCATATCCGAGGGCGTAGTTTCCTCTTTATATGATTGAGGAGTATAAGTAGGTTGTCAATATTTAGTTGGGGTTTCGAGAGCATTAGAGTTACCTTTATTTCTTGTCAAAGTGCTCTTCGAGGTTTGGTTGGATGAATTTTTGGGATCCTAGGTTGAAGCCTTGGTCAGATTGTTTGGGGGAAAAATCCTTCTTAACAATTCCTTCTTCTTTTCATCTAGCATGGGTTCTTCTATCAACTCTTTACTACTTAGGTTATACGCCTTCGGTGTCTTGGGGGGGGGGTGGGTGTGTCTCCCACAAGGGCTTCTTGGATGGATGGACTTCAGCCCCTCGAATAAATTCAAATGCTAACATTGAAGAATCAACATTAGTGTATGAGGGAACAATTTCCTCTTTAGCGTCCTTAGTTTCCTCATCTTCTTCACCGATCATCTGATCTTCAAGAACTTTGGTAACCATGAAATCTGTATTGTATATTCATTGTGGACACGTATTTTCTAAATGGGAAGCTTGGTGAAAGGTGCAGTAATTCTCCATCCCAACCTCTTCTACGTTGAAATTTTCATTAGTGATATGAGATGACTTTGCATGCGGATTATTGTTATTTTAAAAGAAAGGCTTGTAACACTTACCGCCCGATGAACTCTCACTGGTTTTCCTTTTCAACTGAAAAAATTTGTTGGTCAACTGCTTCAAAGATTTGGATAAAGCCTCAAAATCAAAAGAATCCTTATAATGGGATTTTCTAGATAAGGCTTGAGTTTTCTTACTAGTCGACTTCAAATCTTTGCGGGTGTCAAGCTCAAGTTCTCCTATGGAAAGTAAATCCTTTTCAACAAGAAGGGCCTCTGCAAAGTTTTCAACAAGAGTAACCTTTTCTTCTCAGTTTAAAAACATGGAAATATCAAGAGTTAAGGATTTAGTATAATAATCTGTTATGAAACCAGCTCACAAAAATATAGACAAGATAAATGAACGCCTTAGAAATCAACCTCTTTGAGGGGGAAACCTCCTTTACATTACACAAATGAACAATTCTTGGATGATACAAATGACAAGACCTCCTTTCTATATATAGGAGTCTAAGGGGACATAATATAATCAAAGCCGACATAACAATAATAATGTAAGGGCACAATAATAACAATAGTGGGGTTCTATGGGGCACAATAATAACAATATGGGGACTACATGGGCACAACAATATAATAAGGGGGTTGTACAAATAACAATAAGGGGTTAAACTAGTAGTATAGGGACCTAACATGCTCCTCTCCTTTAAAAAGTGTTGTCCGCAACGCTTGAGTAGTTCTGGATGCTTCTGTATAAAATTCTCGTCCTCCCGTGTGGAATATTTAGTGGGTAAGTTCTTCCACTTGATGAGATACTCTGAAATTGATCTATTTTGTAGCTGTCAATTTCTCAGTTCTATGACTGCTTCAGGTTCCAATATGATTTTTCCTTCCTTGTCAATTTCTTGCAATATTGTTTGAACTCGGATCTTCTGCAACTTTTGAATGAGTTCCCACCCTGCTTCGTCATTCTTCCATTCATCCCTTGCTTCATTTATCGAATTTGGTTGGATAATTATACCAACCTCTAACATTTTGGCAACCATACATTCAATTTCACTCCTTTGGGCATATGGATATCTATAGGGCCTGATGTTTGGAGGAACACTCCCTAGAATCAAATGAATAGAATGATCATGATCACGAATAGGTGGGCGGCCTTTGGGAGTCTCAAATACCTTGGAATGATTGTCCAAGACATTTTGGAGATCTAGAGAAATAGATGATTTCGATGTGGGAACCTCTAGCGAACATAATTGTGAAATTACACCTATTTGTTCTTTCTTTAGAAGCTTTGTCATTCCGTTAGAGATGATTATCTTTCCCGGTTTCCCTATGATACCCCTTAATTCAACTTCATTTCCTTCTGAAGAAAATTTCATGAAAAGTTCTTGAAAATTAAAATCTATTGTACCCAAGGATTGTAGCCATTGGACTCATAGTACAACATCAGCACCACCCATTGGAATGGAAAGCATTGGGCTATTCAATACATATTATCCCATGGATAGCTTGATATTATGATGATTTCTAGAGCAATTTAATGTTCCACCACTTGCAACCATCACTTGACACTCTGGTGCTGGATACAGGAAGCAAGTCAAGTCCTTGGCTATCTTACAATGAATAAAATTATGGGTACTGCCAGAATCAATCAACACTATTACCTTTTTCTTATTGATATGTCCTTCTATCTTGATAGTTTGAGAAGTGGTAATTCCGGCCAATGCATTACAACATATTTTCGGATTCATTTCTTGATGCTCGGTGTGATCTTTCGCTTCTTGAACCTTTTTCTTCTTGATATGTCCGTTTATCTTAAGAGTTTGAGGAGTGGTAATTCTTGCCAATTCTTTACAAGATATGGTCAGATTCATTTCTTCTTTCTCTGGGGTTGGTTCCTGGTGTATATCCTCTTATTTTGAGTTTCTTGATCCTTTTCTTCCTCCTCTTCACAATCTATGTAAAATAATTTCTTCTCAGCACACTTATGATCTTTAGTGTGTTTACTATCACAACTGTAACAAATCCATTTTTCTCTTTTTTCTTCCAATTGTTGTCGTGTAAACCTTGTAGGTTAAGGCTAGGAGAAAAAACACTTCCATATTTATAGTTGTGAGTGGTAGGATTCCTTGTTTCCATAATTCTGCTTTCAATTTTTCTTGCCAACCTGAATGCCTTCTCCAATGAATCAGGTTCCCAAAGACGAACCTCATGTTGAATGTTATCCTTTAAAGTCCCTATGAAGACATCAATCCTTTTCTTCTCTGAAATATCATTTACCCTTATATTCAATTTTTGGAAGTCCTCAATGTGCTCTGCCATTGAACCCTTTTGTTCGAGATTTATCAATTGGCTAAAGAAGGTGTTACTCTTTGTATCCTCATAATGTGCTATCATTTCTTCTGTGAAAATTGACCAAGTGACAAGTGCTTTATGTGAACAAAGCCCTTTATACCAAAAAAATTGATTTGATTCTAAATATAAAGATGAAATATGTATTTTTAATAGTTACACCTCATGTAGATCAAAATATTGCTCCATCTATAGTATCCAATTTACCAGATCCTTGCCATCAAACTTCCACATATCGTTTTTTTCTTGATTTTAGGAGCTCGACTTTGAAACAAATGTAACTCTGTAATTTCGGATCTTTAAGTTTTAAAATTTCTGCCTGTTATAGCCTTTTGAGTCCTCTCTCTAACCCGTAAGTCTGATCACAATTGGATTCCCGAAAAAATAGTTATGCCACATCTCCCACAATGACCTGATTATAGACTGGTTCAGTGGAGCGAACTTGTATGACGTGCCATGTGTCACTGTTTTGACCTTAGGTTCTAAAAATGATACCCAAAAAACTACAGTCTGTCGTCTTTCTGTCACTTCTTACGAAATTTGAATCAGATGCTCCGAGCGAGAGTTATGACACGTTTTCCAAGGTAACCTATTTGGGATGTAATTTGGGGGCCTGTAGAAACCCTACATGTCTTGGACTGTATCTCTGAAAATATAGTGAAGAAAAATCTAAAGTGCAGGAGCAAGTGTCACCACTTTTTTGGCTCAATTGGGTTTTAATTTCAGAGTCTGACACTTCGTAGAAAAACAATTATAGCGAAAATTTCACGATGGCCTGTTTGAGATGGAATTCTGGAGCTTGCAAAAACCCTAAATTCCTCAGATCAGATCTCCGAATATATAGTGATACAAGATCTGAAATTAGTATCTGAGGTTCAGTGTGATTTCGTATCAAATGATTTTTTGTTTTAGCTTCTGAAACGTCGCAGAAAAAAAGTTATAGCGAAAATGCCACAATGTTCGGTTTGGAGCAGCGAAACCCTAGAATCCAAAGCTCTAATACCAAATGTTATGAAACCATTTCACAAAAAGATAGAAAATATAGATGAACACCTTAGAAATCAGCCTCTTTGAGGGGGCAACCTCATTTACATTACAAAAATGAACAATTTGTGGATGATACAAATGACAAGACCTCCTTTCTATATATAGGAGTCTAAGGGGACATAATATAATCAGAGCCGATATAACAATAATAATGTAAGGGAACAATAATAACAATAGTGGGCTTCTATGGGGCACAATAATAGCAATATGGGGACTACATGGGCACAACAATATAATAAGGGGGTTGTACTAATAATAATAAGGGGTTAAACTAGTAGTATAGGGACCTAACATAATCATTAGTGATAGAATCATTAAGAGTAACATCAACAGGGAACTTATTCAAGATGGTAGTGAATTACTGATTTAAGATGTTTAGATAATCTTCGGCAAAATCATATAACCAATCTTTTGTCGACGCGTTTCGAACCAACCAGTGTGGTTCATCGTCAGGACAAGTTGAAGAACCAATCTGGCTAAGCTTGATTAAATAGAGGTGCAGAGACTCCAACGGCTAATTTTGACCAATGACCCTAGTCAAATTAGTTAATATTTAAAAAAAATTTAATAACGGAGTTAATTTAAAAATAAATAAATCTAATATTAAATATTAAGAGAATTCCTAGGTAATACCATATCTTAATAATCTAGTTATATTAGTCATTTCACATTTATTTATATTTGATATTATTCCAATATATTTTTCTAAAAAAGTAATAAACACTATTAGGTAATTGGTAATAATGGTAAGATAGATCTTTAGAATATATTATTTTTATCTATTATTTAAATATAATGGTCTGTTCAAATTTAAATTTAGTAAGTTATATATGTTTATTAAATAATCTACTTAATAATTTATAATTCCAACCAAATCATAATTATTCCTAGAATTTAGCTCCTTAAGGTAAATATCAGATTATAGGGTTGTTAAAGTCCATAATCAAAGTGTAACTAATAATAATGGTATATCGTAAATATCTATTAAACAAATGGTCAAATATTCAGTATTAATTCAATATTTCAAGTTTAAATATATTAACACTAATAATATTGGTATATCATAATATACCCTTAAATATTCTATATTCATTAATAATCCATATATATATTTAAATATTAATTCTTCCAAAAATTAATTATTAGACATAAGTTAAAGGGAAACCCGATTCTAAAGATGAAATATGGAAAAAATCAAATTTAATTATAAATTGCCCAATAGAATCAAAAACAAGTTAAGGTAATACACCAGGAAGCCCGAAACTAAAACAAAACCTATAATGACTTAAACACTTCATAATAATAGGACAAACCTGCCAAAAGAGAAATTAAAGGAGGATAGAAACCCTAAGACCTAACACAAAGGGGAATGAGGAGGCTAGGAAGACAGGGCTGGGACCCAGCAACGGCTAATCTTCTAGCCATCATCCCTATTAAGATTGTTCGGCCTTTTCTCAATCTCCAGGGCCTCTCTAAATTTGCGATGGTGAAACTGCGCAATTTTGGCAATGACTTGAGCCTCCTCTATGCATACATGATGCATAGTCTTCCCTGCATGCTCAGCCAGGGCCGAGGACTTGGTCCTACCATGTCTTAAGTCAGCCGAATGCTCGTTGATCCGCTGATTGATAGAACGACCAGTTTCACCGATATAAGGGGTCCCACAGGAACACGGAATGACATAGACACCCTTCATGCTCTTAGGGTCAACCGGGTCTTTTACAGACCCGAGGGAGCCACGGATAGTATTGAGAGGTCTAAAAGATGCGGATACATCATACTTCCTTAGAATCCTCGCAATCCTGTCCGTGGTCCCTTGGATGTAAGGAAGGTTCACACCCAGGACATGATCTTTAGGAACCTTTCGGATTGAAGGCTCCTTCTTGGCCTTGAGGAAGGCTTTTTGACCGAGGTGCCTATTGTAACCATTCTTCTCAAACACTTCTAGGAGGTGAGCCTTCTCCGTTTCCAGGCTCTCCTTATCCGAAATTCTCACAGCACGGGTGGCAAGAGTGCTAAGAACCCCTAACTTCTGAGCGGGGAAATGATGCGACGAAGCATGCAAGTATTGCTCAGTATGCGTCTTCTTTCTAAACACCTGATGAAAAAAGGAACCATCCACCTTCTTCGAGATGAGAACATCCAAGAACGGAAGACAACCATTCTCTTCTTTCTCCATCGTGAATTTAATGGCGGCGGATTGGTTATTGAGGTGACAAAAGAAACGATCCAGCTCGTCAGGACCATGAGACCAGACAACACCAGTATCATCGACGAATCTTTTCCAAAGCTTTGGTAAGAGACGAGAGGAGGCCAAAGCCTTAGACTCAAAATCCTCCATGAAGAGATTAGCGACAACAGGGGACAAGGGGGAGCCCATGGCAACCCCACAAGTCTGCTCATAGAATTCTCCTCATAACAAAAGATTGGTTATGTGATTTTGCCGAAGATTATCTAAACAATGTTATGGATCACAGAAGTCTAAATTCCTTAATTATTTCCCTGCACGGAGAAGCCGCTGCTAAGAAGGTTCATCTATTCGAGCGGTCACGCATGTAGGTTACTAAGTTGAAATCTGATCTGGTATTTCTGAAACGTTGCAGAGACTCCTCGGTTATTCCTAGCTTTGCCCGGATTAAGCATAATCTCAATGTTCCTAAAAATCATAACGTGTTTCTGAAGGCTAGCTTAGGGTTGGTCAGATCTGAAATTAGCAGAGTTAGGAGGGATCTAGATCATCGATCTAGGCTTCTTCTGTTGGCTCATTTGGAGCTGGCGAGTATTTTTTCTGCTTGTCTCTGGTCCAGGATTGATGCCTGTTCGGCACTGAAGTCCCTGAGATTGGAAGAGCTCCTTAAGCTCAGGCAGTCTGCGAAGTTTTAAACTTTCGCGCTGTTCGTTTCCGGAATCAGATCTTGTCGATGATCGGGGTTCTGGTAGTCGGGTCTCCGTTAACCAGGTCTCCTCCCTAAGGGCTTGGGTTTCGAGCGGATCTGCTTCTGATGGTCTGAAATCGCCTACCTCTGGTTCGTATTCGGTGAGAGGAAGCGGTATTGTGAGCAGTGGCCAGGTTTCGAGCGATGAAGCTGTCTGCCCGTTCAACCAAGTAGCAGGTTCGTGTGTTCGCTCTCCTTTCCATCCGCAGAAGTTAAGTGATATTTTTTCGGTTGGCATCTCGTTTGGTTTGTCATCGATTCTGGATCTGCACGGAGAGGAGCCGATTTGCGAGGATAGATCACGCTGTTCTGAGGTGCGTAGTGTTCCGGCCGATGTTGAGCTGGAGTCTTTGGGTCAAGGTACGTATTTCCAGGAAAATGTGTCGGTAGAAGATGAGACCGTGGGTAGCGTTGTGGGTATTGAAGACCCTGTTTCGGGCAAGAGTGTTAACGTTAAGGTTAATTCGAATAGCGAGTTGTTTCAGCTTAATTCTAGTTATAACAATTGTAATTATAATAATATAAATGTTTTATATGAAGGTAATAATGATATCGATTATGATTTTATTAAGGTAGGTAATAATAAGAACGATTGTAATGATAATAATATAAAGGTTTTATATGAGAGTAAAAATGATATCGCTAATGGTGAATTTATTAAGGTATGTAATAATAATAATAAGAACAATTGTAATGATAATAATATAAAGGTTTTATATGAGAGTAAAAATGATATCGATAATCCTAATGGTGAATTTATTAAGGTATGTAATAATAATAATGGTCGGCCTAATATTAGTAATAACAATTGTAATGATAATAATATAGATAGTTTATATAAAAGTAACAATGATATCGATAATCCTAATGATAATAGTGGTCGTTATATTAAAGTATTAAAGGGGGTTGATCCCATAAATTGTAAGGCTGGTGTTAAGAGTTCGTCGGTGTTAAATTCAAGTTCCCTCCCTCGGGACAATAAGGTGGTGAATTTGTCGAGCTCTTCCTTTCCGCCTGCGGTTTTTAATCTCTTAGGAAAAGGTCTTAATTTTGCCCTAGCGCCTAGAAAAATCCCAGTTGAAGACATCATTTGCGATATAGAGTACGGCATTAAGAACCTTCCGGAGAAGATTAAAGACACGATTAGGCAGGATTGTGCCGTTACCCTGAGGAGGGCTAAGCCTCCCCGTAGCAATATCAGCAAGGCTGAGTTTGAAGCTCTAAAGAGCTTGAACCAGAATCGTGACATTGTGGTCTTAAAAGCTGATAAAGGTGGGGCTGCTGTTATCATGGATAGAAAGGATTACAGAGATAAGATGCATGACCATCTTTGTAATAGTGGTAGTTATAAGAAGCTTTTGAAGAATCCCCTCAAGAAGGTTTCCAGAGCGGTCGCCCTTGCGATCAAGTCGTGCAATTCCACGATTCCTCTAGCCCAGAAACTTATTGAGGGAAACCCCATCACTCCTAGGATTTATGGTCTTCCCAAAATCCATAAGGATGGGGTCCCCCTGAGACCCATTGTCAATACCATCGGTGGTCCGACTTACCTCCTGGCCAAATTCCTCGCCGCTAAGTTAAGACCCTTGGTTGGGCAGACTGAGTCCTTTGTCAAAGACTCAGCTTCTTTTATCGAGGATCTTAAGAGAATTAATCTTGAGCCCGAGGACATTTTGGTTAGTTTCGATGTGGTCTCTCTTTATACTTGCATTCCTATCAATGAGGCCATGGCGGTAATTAATAAGCTGACCGGCCCTGATACGGCTAAGTTGGTTGAGCTTTGCCTGACCTCTTCCTTTTTTAGCTTCGAAGGAGAATTCTATGAGCAGACTTGTGGGGTTGCCATGGGCTCCCCCTTGTCCCCTGTTGTCGCTAATCTCTTCATGGAGGATTTTGAGTCTAAGGCTTTGGCCTCCTCTCGTCTCTTACCAAAGCTTTGGAAAAGATTCGTCGATGATACTGGTGTTGTCTGGTCTCATGGTCCTGACGAGCTGTATTGTTTCTTTTGTCACCTCAATAACCAATCCGCCGCCATTAAATTCACGATGGAGAAAGAAGAGAATGGTTGTCTTCCGTTCTTGGATGTTCTCATCTCGAAGAAGGTGGATGGTTCCTTTTCTCATCAGGTGTTTAGAAAGAAGACGCATACTGAGCAATACTTGCATGCTTCGTCGCATCATTTCCCCGCTCAGAAGTTAGGGGTTCTTAGCACTCTTGCCACCCGTGCTGTGAGAATTTCGGATAAGGAGAGCCTGGAAACGGAGAAGGCTCACCTCCTAGAAGTGTTTCAGAAGAATGGTTACAATAGGCACCTCGGTCAAAAAGCCTTCCTCAAGGCCAAGAAGGAGCCTTCAATCTGAAAGGTTCCTAAAGATCATGTCCTGGGTGTGAATCTTCCTTACATCCAAGGGACCACGGACAGGATTGCGAGGATTCTAAGGAAGTATGATGTATCCGCATCTTTTAGACCTCTCAATACTATCCGTGGCTCCCTCAGGTCTGTAAAAGACCCGGTTGACCCTAAGAGCATGAAGGGTGTCTATGTCATTCCGTGTTCCTGTGGGACCCCTTATATCGGTGAAACTGGTCGTTCTATCAATCAGCGGATCAGCGAGCATTCAGCTGACTTAAGACATGGTAGGACCAAGTCCTCGGCCCTGGCTGAGCATGCAGGGAAGACTATGCATCATGTATGCATAGACGAGGCTCAAGTCATTGCCAAAATTGCGCAGTTTCACCATCGCAAATTTAGAGAGGCCCTGGAGATTGAGAAAAGGCCGAACAATCTTAATTGGGATGATGGCTAGAAGATTAGCCGTTGCTGGGTCCCAGCCCTGTCTTCCTAGCCTCCTCATTCCCCTTTGTGTTAGGTCTTAGGGTTTCTATCCTCCTTTAATTTCTCTTTTGGCAGGTTTGTCCTATTATTATGAAGTGTTTAAGTCATTATAGGTTTTGTTTTAGTTTCGGGCTTCCTGGTGTATTACCTTAACTTGTTTTTTATTCTATTGGGCAATTTATAATTAAATTTGATTTTTTCCATATTTCATCTTTAGAATCGGGTTTCCCTTTAACTTATGTCTAATAATTAATTTTTGGAAGAATTAATATTTAAATATATATATGGATTATTAATGAATGTAGAATATTTAAGGGTATATTATGATATACCAATATTATTAGTGTTAATATATTTAAACTTGAAATATTGAATTAATACTGAATATTTGACCATTTGTTTAATAGATATTTACGATATACCATTATTATTAGTTACACTTTGATTATGGACTTTAACAACCCTATAATCTGATATTTACCTTAAGGAGCTAAATTCTAGGAATAATTATGATTTGGTTGGAATTATAAATTATTAAGTAGATTATTTAATAAACATATATAACTTACTAAATTTAAATTTGAATAGACCATTATATTTAAATAATAGATAAAAATAATATATTCTAAAGATCTATCTTACCATTATTACCAATTACCTAATAGTGTTTATTACTTTTTTAGAAAAATATATTGGAATAATATCAAATATAAATAAATGTGAAATTACTAATATAACTAGATTATTAAGATATGGTATTACCTAGGAATTCTCTTAATATTTAATATTAGATTTATTTATTTTTAAATTAACTCCGTTATTAATTTTTTTTTAAATATTAACTAATTTGACTAGGGTCATTGGTCAAAATTAGCCGTTGGAGTCTCTGCACCTCTATTTAATCAAGCTTAGCCAGATTGGTTCTTCAACTTGTCCTGACGATGAACCACACTGGTTGGTTCGAAACGCGTCGACAAAAGATTGGTTATGTGATTTTGCCGAAGATTATCTAAACAATGTTATGGATCACAGAAGTCTAAATTCCTTACTGATTTAAGTCTTTAACTTTTTCATTATTACCAATCTTCAAAGAACTGAGCTCAATAAGAAGCATAGATGGTGTCTTATCTTCAGAGAACCTTTCGAGGAAATTATTTTGGAACTCATCCCAATTCCATATATAAGCTACATACAAAGAGTGATACCATGTGGCTGCTTTATTCTCAAGGGTTTGAGGGAAAAGCTTAAAGGCAACATCATCATGTTGTAATTTCATAATTTGCAAGGCTAGATACAAATTGTTGATATGGTCTTAAGCCGTGGTCCCTTTCTCAGGATCATATTTTGGGAGGTTTTTCTCAGGGTGTCAAAGAATACCATGAAGCTACCCCCTGATATCCAAACGAGACGGAGCCATCCAGGATAAAGGTTGTTACTGATTAGCTCTGGGTGGATGGTAGACAACTTGGTTAATGTTATCTTCTTGATCATTTTCAAAGCCAGACCTAGAGCCTCCACTAGTGCGTGGAGGTCCTTCTTCATCCCCCCCCAGGGACCCTTAGGTTTCCTAGATTCCTAAAGTTTCTGAGGTTTCTAAGGTTATTCAAATTACTCGGGGATATAAGGTTCCTCTTGTTCTAGGGGTCCTAAAAATTGTGCAAATTGATTTGATTCTTAATGTTCCATTCAACCATTGGTTTTTGAACCACCTCAACATTATCTTTCTGTGGTTGGTTTCCACCTTGTGAATTCATGCCTTTATGTCCCTCCCTTTCAAATCCTGGGGGGCTCTCCAAACCTTCAATTGAAAGTCTCTCAGTAACATTCACATAATCATCCAAAGTCATACTGATCAAATGTGGTATCGATCTTACCAAGACATCTTTATGGGTATGGTGAGGCTTAGAAGTCAGTGGATTAGGGAGGGAGATTGTAGCATGGATACATTTAAGGCCTTTTGGAAATTTTTGAGTAATAGGGCATAAATATAGCAACTACTCGTATGTGATTCCATAGAGAAGTGGTTCCTTCTTGATTGGAGCATCCTCTAGTGGAGGAGGTTGAGAATCATCTGGGGGAAGGTCACTGAAAGGTGGACCAAAAGAGGGACGGTGAGGTGATGTGGAAGGAATAGGGGGAGGTTGGTTACTAGCTTGTTTGGAGGTTTAAGGATGAGGATGGATTTTACTACCAATAGTTTTGTAAAGGCCCTCCTTTAGCACCAAAATCTGTTGACAGGTTGGAATGTACAACCAACAACTAGGGGATATCTCCCATGTAGCATCCAAATCAGACCCTGCACCATTTTCTTTAGGAGTCCCATCTGGTATGTGGGCCCGATTCCATCTCATTAAGTGCTATTTTTATTCAAACAAACAAATTCCATGAATAACAATAATATGACAAATTCCATGAATAGAAACAACGTAAATTCAAAGTGTGGACCTCAAGAAAAGCATTGTTAGCAAAGCCTTAAATCATATTCAAACACATATACATATAAGCTTATCAACCATGAATGAGTTCATTATTAATAACCATGTGAAATAATGGACAAGCATATGATTCCATAAAGATATAATGCTAATGCCAAGGAAATATTTTATCAAAACTAGAAAAAGGCAAGAACATCGTATAATAGTTGTTCACTAAAAGAAGAACCCTGCAATGCACAATGATAAATGAGGAAACAATTTTCCAAACTTCAAGGAACCTAGAACATTATGCTAAGAATATCCAAAGCTCTTTCACATGAGACATCCATCAAATCCAAGAATGGAAATATTTTTTTTTCTTGCATTCACTAAGAGATCTCTTAATTCTCAAACCATATGCACAAAATATAAGTCCAAAGCTAAAATTCCTTTACAATGTGCCATGGGGACATATTTATAGAAAGAAGGTTGAATTTTTTCCTACCTGTGACTCTTGAGCTACCCTGTGACCTTTCACACCCCTATGAGACCCTACTCTACTCTTGTCTCTATCCTACTATGCACATGTTGCATACAAGAGATGGCTCTACTTCGCTAATTAACCAAAGATAATTCAGGGATATATACATATAATTCTTGCACAAGATATGAATTCCAAACCTTGTATTTTCTTGCCATGCTAACCACCTTTTTCTAGTCATCACTGTGTTCTTTTTTTACCTTGATTTGATTTGATAAGCTCACCATCTTGGTATATATCCTCACTAGTTCTATCACATACTGAGTAATTGTTTCTTTTTTCACTTGCAAGTTTTCCATAGTAGAGGCCTGTTTGAGAGGATTTAGAAATGCTTGAATTTATTGGAGAAACTCTTCTTGCTTCCTTACTTCCCTGAATAATTCAATAGAAGGGACTTTGTGTACTTAAATCACAGGTTCTAGTCGACTCAACAAATGCTTATATGAAGGCAGTACTCTGTCTACATCCTTTGCTAATTTGTCTCATGATTGGACCTTCATGTGAATTTGGAATTTGTCATTTTGAGCAATTATCCAATCTTTTGTAGGGAGAGTTTCGGCGCATTCAAATATTTGTTAGTCCATTCACATATGTTGTTGATAACTGTGGTGGCTTGTCTAAGCATAATTGTGTTCTCCTTATTTTTAGCCGGTATGATTAGGAATGGTGCTATAGTCTAATGCAACTTCAACATCTATTCATAGACTACAACCATAACTTCCTATATTGTTGCTACCTCTTCTTCAATAGACGCTTTCAAATCCTTTGCAATTGAATGGGATAGGCACACAAATTTATTATCTTCTGCAGCCTTAACATCTCTTTGCTCGAAAGCATAGAGATTGGCTTGAAGTTTTGCAACTAGTTTGTTTAGCCTACTTGTATTTAGCTCTATTGCAGTCACAAATGTGGTTCCAACCGAAACGATCATTTCAGGATTCATTGTAGTATCCAGGACAATCCCCTTCTCTGTATTTATTGATAAAGGCATGGAAGGGTTATTGGCATAAAATTTTCTTCTCTCTTGCATAATCTTACAGTGGACTTGATAAAAAATTAATCTAGTAATGTCCAGTACTTCTTCCTCTTCCTCATCTGGGATACCCAAATCTTTGAGTGGAAGACGTCTGCCAGTAATTGGGGTGGATGGAGGAATGTCCAATGGAGATAAATCAATCTGCATCCCAGAACCTTGCCCTTGCTGGTCATTTGATGTACTGCCTTATTGCTTGATAAGGCAACCTAGCTAAGCCTTCTTATGGATTTCTTCATATCATCTCTTTATTTCTTCTTTAACCCGATACTCCTTGTCTTCTTCAGTTTTCCTCTTTCATTCCTCTTCAAATACTTTCTTTTCTTTCTCCTCTTCTTCCTACTTCCTCTTTAGTTCCTCCTCTTATTGTTTCTTCCTAATTTATTCTTCTTCTCGCCTTTTCTTTTTCTCAACTTCCTTTGCTTTTCGTTCTTCCTCTTCCTTCTTAAGTCATTCTTATTTATTCTTTTTTAATTCATTCTTCTTCCTCTTGTTGCTTATTCCTTTCCTCTTGTAACTTCTGTTGTTGAAGTTCCCCGACCTACTGATTTCCGACTCCTTGTGATTATCTAAGCTCTTCCTCCCTTTTCCTCCTTATCTCTTGCTTTTTCCCAGCAATAGCTGCATTCCTTTCTTCCAGGGTTTCTTCATCTTCGTTTCCCTCTTGCTCATCCAATGGGTCCTCTTGGTCATTTAATTTATGCTTCTTTTGTTTTCCATTTGTCTTTTGTTGCTCTCTCTTCCTATTAAGCAGTGTGGCTTTAGCTTCCAGGGTTATACTTTCTTGGGATTCATCTGCTTGTTCATCCTCATGCTCCTATTGTTTACTTGGTCCTATTTCCCTAGTGGCATTAGAATAGATTCTAACTTTTTCTTCATGCCTATCCCTTGTATGAATGTATGACCAATTGAAACCTACCTTTTTGTAATGAAATTATACGATTTCCTTTGGGTTGTAGCTGCGGTGGTTCAAATGTACGAAGTAGAAACCTTTCATCTCCTCCACCTCTTTTTCAGCCTCCTTGAAGTTCTCTAGGGTGTGTTCCCCAATGGCTAGAGGGAAAACATGCCATGGTTTTTTCTTGCCTTTGACTAAGATCTTGGGCAACCCCTGTAGTTAAGTGGTAGCAGACTTCTTGTAAGAGCACTTTGTCTGTTGCTAGTATAGGAAGAGCATGTGGAGGCTTATAGGAGCTAAAGAATCTGTGGCCTCTCCAATGGGAAACAAATGTGCCACCTTGTTTATTGTTTCCTTATTCATTTTATACATGCAAGGGGAATCTTCTCCAAAGAGCATCTAGTATAAAGGTGCAATGAATGATTCAAAAGTAATTTCATGCATAATTTTGTAGCCTAGATCCCATAATATTTTATAGTGAATGTGCATGGGATCTGGTAAGGTTTCTTTGCTGCTTGTACATTTGACTTCAGAAATGATGTCAGAATGCTTATCCAGTTGAAAATAGTTCCTTTACTAGCTACAATTTACATGATAGGGACCCATGTTCCCAAGAAAGCTTCAATCTCTGGCCTTCCATATAATTGGTTTGTCATTGCTGCCAAAAGCTAATAGAATTTCCTAAGGCATTCCATTCTATATGCCTAATCTGCCTTGATTCGGAACTTGAAGGGTTCTTACCACCATGACTTTAGAATATCTATGGTTGACATATGGAAATATGATATTCACCTAGTGTTGAAGGAATCTTCTTGCTCTGGTAGCATATAGTAGGAGACAATATCAACAGTAGTGTAGGAAGTGAAGGCTTCACCTATGTGCCTCCTTATAACCCAACGATCTTCATCGGTGTTCTATATTATGCATTCAAAGGTCTCTTCACACGGGAGCACTGGAGGATGCACAACCACTTTATGAATCCATGAGCTCTTGATGTTGATATAAACTCTGAAGTCCTCCTGGTCCTGGATAGATGTTGCACCACAAGAGCTTGGTAGTTTTATTAATATTACATGTTGTGTCCTT
Organism: Pinus tabuliformis; assembly: GCA_031772625.1. NCBI lineage: Eukaryota > Viridiplantae > Streptophyta > Pinopsida > Pinales > Pinaceae > Pinus > Pinus tabuliformis. The sequence continues at coordinate 363,970,470 of CM062813.1, forward strand.
GTAGATTGGCGGTGGTGGTGGACCTTTGAGAATTTCTTGGATGTTTCTCTATGCACTTTTGTGGGAAGTTTTGACCACCCGAGGCACTATCTCTCTAGAGAAATATGATATCAAAATATAATTCAGATCAATGTGACCTGAAATTTCATATAGACAATCCCAAGATGAAAATGATGACATAAATAATATTATCCATAACAACAATTGTAAACCAAGTTTCAGAAGTGCGGGGCACATGACAAACACTTGAACCAGGAACTAGCTTAAGGGCATGTCACAAGGTCGTAAGTTAAAGGGGTTGTTAATCAAAATATGATTAAAATGGTGACTTTGTGACCTAAGACTTTGAAGGGGCTGAATATCATTAGGTCACAATTTTGGAAGATTAAAAAGTCGCAAGCTGGAAGGTTGTGGGGCACAGGGTCACAAGGTCACATCATTACACCTAGTCTCGTAGTGCGACTCTACGACCCAGCAACCTTTGGGTCTTCGGGAAGAGATAAGTACAGGGTTGATCAGTCACTGGGATGACTAGGTTGCTAAGTCACAGGACGAATGTTATCGCGATTTTCAGGAGCGTGACCTAGATTTTGTTGGCGACTGGAGTGGCGAAGTAATTGATAATGATGAAAATAATGGTTCCAAGGTTTTTTGTGAATTCATGGGAGAACAAAGGATCAAGGGAAAATAAAGGAAGGAGGTGATATTATCTAAATGAGGAATAGGGAACTAAAACATGTAGCTAAGTGGTTAAATGAAGGTTTGGAGGCTTTAGGGTGAGTTTGGATTTGAAATGGCTTATTAGGGTGGATAAAACACAATTGCCATGGTAGGTACATAGTCAAAGAGACACATGACATAACTAATGATAACAGGGTAGATGAAGAGTGACTAACCTAGAGAGAAAAGTCGCACGCCTTCCTAGTCGCAAAACCATTAGGGGAATTTTGAGGTCTCAGAAGGACATCCTAAGGAAATTATAAAATAATAGTGGAAATAATAAAATAAGATTAGATTACATCATCAAATTTTAGAGGGAAAAAATAGAAAACTATTTTTTCAACTCGTATTTTCAAATGATCTCCCTATGGGTTTACTCAAATTTCGAGCGGAAACACTCATTGGATGCAGAATTTTATTCCTCATCCAAGGAGTACCCATGTCGCATACTTTCGATGGATCCTGCTACACGAAAAATGAGAAATACATGAAAAACATGAATGCAATTACATTTTTTCATGTATTTATCATTTTTTGTGTAGTAGGGTCCATCGAAAGTATGCAACATGGGTACTCCTTGGATGAGGAATTAAATTTTGCATCCAACGAGTACTCCTGCTCAAAATTTAAGTAAAAAGTTAGAGAGATAAGTTGAAAAACTAGTTTTATTATTTTATTGTTTTTTAATATTTTTACTTTTTAACTCCAAAAATGGTGAATTATCTCCCATGGTTAACATCATCATCTTGAATCCTATTGATTCTTATAAAGTTTATTTTGGTTGTACATTTTTCTTAGGAGGCCCATTTTAGACCTCAAAATTCCCCTAATGCTACCTGCTTTGAGCACTCTAACAAACCGATCAGTGACAAATAAGGCTAGGGGTGTATATATAGAAATGTCACACATGTAGACCTAGAGGTCATGGGTTCGAGGGTTAATGCTGAAAAAATGTAGCAAGAAAGTCTCAATTTGATTTTGCCTTAATCAAATTAAGAAAATTTGATTTTCCACATTAATAGACAACTTGGATGCAATTAACTTGAGTGACATGGCTCTTGTTACTCAGTCAACTCAGTAAATTCAAGTTAGAGGGCTTAGAGTTCATTTAGGAATGTGTGATTGCCAAATTTTAGTAATCCAATTTAGTTATATCTGGTTTAGTTCAGTTAAAATCGTTATAACAGTTGGAGGATCTAGTGGAAGTTCAGTTGTGCAGTGGGACAACAGTCTAACTCAAGGATCATCTAGTTAACTGATCAGTCATCCCAAAATAACTAGTGCATGCAGAGAATTGGAGTTCCCAACTATGGTGGATATTTCAAAGAAGTGTAACAAGCAATTGTAAACAAATTTAAGTGTATAGTCGTTGTATGCAGGCAGATGATCAAACCTTGGGAATTGCACAATCAATTGGAGAGAAATTCCTAAAAAATAGGGGTTAATTCTCTAGGAATTGCGCAAGGAAATAGGGGCTCAAGGAGAGGCATAAATATGACTAATTCTGGGTAAGAGCTTCTCATTGAGCAAAGAGATAGGTTATCCACTTGCAGGTTGAGCTCAGATTGAGCTAGCAATTATAATACATCTTTATTCATCTGATTAATGCAAAGAGGCTTGAGGGTTTTTTCCCAATTGGGTTCCCCTAGAAAAATACTATGCATGTGTGTTATTTGTTATTGCATGTCTGAGATTGTTGTTCTAAATTGTGATTTGAATTTCACAAATTAGTGGAGTAGAATTGTGCCTCTTGATTTAGATTAAAATTTCTGGAGTAGTTGCAATTCTATCACCAACTTTCTCAAGTTAAAGAGAGGTCACATATTGTAACCTCTAGTAAATCGCGAACCCGTGACCATGCGACCAAATGATCTAATATCTTTACAAGATTTTAAGGTCGCAAGTAATGACATGTCACAAGAATGAATGTCGACAATAGTGTAACTATGTGACTTTGAGACTTGAGCTTTAGTGAGTCGTACAAGTCGGGAGGTCACAAGGTCACAAAGTTGCTAAAATTATGAAATTCATAGTTGTGTGACTACGTGACTGTGTGACCCAGTGATCTGGGCAGAACAAGGTGTGTTTGACAGGGGTTGCAGGTCACATCTTTTATGTTGAGGATAGGGATTCCAAATGGGACTTGCAACTTTAGGGAGAAAGTTAAGTTGGAACTTTTAAATTGAAAATCTATCAAGTGTCGAAGGAAAACCTGTATTGGTTCAATGAGTGTGAAACCTTAACACAATGCAGATGAAGATCAAAATATTAAAGAGGAGGGGGGATCCAAAAGTTTAAAGTGCGTCAAATTTTGGGGTTTTTGTAGTGGTTAGAACAAGTTTCTTAAGATTTGTTTGATGTTTAAAATTCATTAAAGGTGACTATTGCGAGATCCAAAATCTACCCTTTAGAACCTTTTTTTCCTTGAGGCACTAACATAAGATCTGAGCTCTAAATGCATAATTATCATTGAAGGATCTGAACCTTGACTGAGGGTGTTTTGAACATATTATACGTTTGAACAGTTCTTGGTTTCTCAACATGTTTAATGTTTTGTGATTTTGAAGAACATTTTGTACTCTCGGCCATCATGCATTGAATATATACTTTTGTCATGTTCCAAGCAACCTTTGAAGGATTTTCGACCTTGAAATTACGAAATGATGCAATGAGTCCTTAACACTGAAAAACATTTGCAATACATGAATCCTATACAATGAATAGTTGTAGATCTGATTTTAATGCAATGAATTGGAGGCCAAAACCATATACAACTAAACCTACGATGGGAATTATAATATGTCATGGATCGTTGTGAGTTAAACTGTGTATCTTCGATGTAGAATGTGAGTGTAGGTTAATTTAGTGATTTGTGCGCACAAGGACACCTATCAGAATGTTTAATTATTGAACTTTTAGCTCTATGATTGATGACTACAATATTCTATGCATCTGGGATTTTGAAGGAAAGATCATTGGTTAAGAAAAGTAAAATACAAGTCTTGAAACCCTAGGTGGTGTAGAAGTAGAGACCTGGTGCGATATAATTCAGAGAACCTATTAAGGCCACATTTACAGTTCTTCTTGTAGCCCTCAAAGGCATAGTATTGTATTGTTCTTGAACTGTTGCAACCTCTACAAGTCTCAGTTATATGTTGTGCAATTATTATAGAAGTTTGAGGATGGTATGGATGTTTGGAGCATATCTCACGTTCATGTAACCTATGTATTCTTAGAGCAGAAGCCTTATCATCCTGGATAGGTTGTAAGGATATTATTATCTCACTTTGCATTTGAGATTGATGTATAAAGGCTCGAAGATGTTGCTGGTACAATTTGGTGAATCTCACACTGGTGTTCATTCTATGTACACCCGAATGTGACAAAGACCTAGTTGACAGTGGTGAAACCTTGATGGTAGTAACCTTTGATGTTTGGCAGTGTCCTTGGTCCTGATATGGAAATTTTATTAACATGGCAATGATCCTTGATGTGACAATAATCTTGCATAACAGTGACATTGATATTGACAATGGTGCATGACTTGACAATGATATAGTATTGGCAATGGTGCATGGATTCACAATGATATAGTATTGACAATGGTGCATGACTTGACAATGATATAGTATTGACAATGGTGTATACTCTACATGATGTCAATGACCTAGTGATTGTGCTATTTGACATTAATATTTCACAATATTGAAAGGTGGTAGTATGATAGACAGTGAGACAGTGATAATGATCTGTATGACAACAAGATAGTGACTTTGATAGTGTCCTTAATATATATATGTTGCAATGATGTTCATGATAGTGCTCTTGATGTGTGGTAGTGAACTATTATGGCAGTGACCTAATGATAATGAAAATGATATGTGTGCAGTGATGGTAAGGGTGATATAGTGCAATGACATTGATGACAATAGTGACTTTGACGATGTATGGCAGTGACTCTCTGATACATGACAATGACTTTATGACAATTGTCAATATGAAGTATGGCTGAAGCAACAATGACAACAATGAATAATGGTGCAATGGAAGTAGCAACAACATATACATCGTTTGTAGAAATTTCACCTGTAGAACAAACTGATATATGCAATGTCCTAAAGCATAATACTTGTTCTACTTCTACAAAACATTAAGCGGAAACATAATCAAATTCATGAGCAACAACAAGTAGAAACATGCATAACTAATCAAGAGAAATAATCACACATAACACAAGATATATCCAGGGGAGAGCACCAACATAAAACCCCAACCATGTATTATCAATCAAGTGGAAATCCTCTTCACAATACAAAAAGAATTAGCTCTCAAGCTATTCAGTTCTCAATGAACTATGAAGATATGTCTCATGAACCACCCAAGCCCTGTTTATATAGGCTTTCCCTATGGTCCTTATGTAGTTTTATTAGGAAATAATAGCAAAAGCACATGCTACTAATTCCAACATACCAAAAACAACCAATGGTCCAACTACTTATTCCTTGAGAACACTAGTTCCTCAAACATGCAAAAACTACTTACTAGAAATAGTTAAGCATCTGATAGTACATTGTCCCACATCTGATCTCAACTGGGTCTCTGACAAAACTGACATGCAACAGTTATCCATGAGTGAATCCTCAGTTATCTAAAATAATAGTTGTCACATGCATGCAAGCATTAACAAACTATATTTTATTATTTTAACAACTTGTTAAAATAATCTAACTGGACTTTACTAGTTAGAACTAAGTCAACTGATTCTCTTATTATAGAACTCATGCTTATTCCCTCAATCAGTGGAGGAAACTCATGTGCATGCTCACAAAGACTTCAAATTCGAATTTCCTTAATTAATTAACTCAACTGAATTAATTAATTAATATTTCAAACTGCTGTTAAGACCAAAATTAATTTTACTTCCTACAGATAGACTAGGAACTGCTATAAATAGGAAGGGACCCAGAAATGCTATTTTTAGAAATTTCTATTTTTAGCAGTTTCACCTCTCACCCAGTGTGGCCAATGACCTCATAGGCCAAATTTCTATTTTTAGACATGCTATTTTTAGCAGGTCTATTTTTAACACATTCTAAATTTAACATTTCTTATTGCACATTTTTCAACACTCCCTCTCAACAAGAAAGGCTTTCTCTCAAACCCGATCCTGTAACTCTGGAATGTTCTACATGCAACACATCTACCCGGTCCACTTGCTCCAACAACACTTGGAACAAAAACACTCCCAACTGACCACTCTATTGGGCTAGGAACATACTCTGATGCTGAAGCTCTACCTGTTGTTGACAAGTGCTCCCTCTCTCTGACATCTGCGCTACTACAACATCTCCATGCATCTCGCACCATTGCACACCACTCTGTGCCACCTAGCATTGTTCAAAACACTTGTGCCTATCGCATTACTGCAGCCTGCTAGCTATGCGCTGTCCTGGGATTCCCTACACTGTCGCTCTCTCTGCCACTCCATCCACATCTGTCTCTACCCAATCAGTGAGTTCCTGCTACTCCACATCGGGGCTCCTGTAGCAAGGTCTCATCCAAGAGGTTAGGTACCTCAAGGATCCTGCCCCTCCTCCTTGGGACGATCACTCTACATCGCCCCACCTCCTACCTGGAGGTATGACTGCATGTGATCCCTCTGCCCACCTGGCTCGATGTTTCCCCCTACTGGAGGTCTCTGCATGAGTAGATGTCTCTACTCGATCTCCTCTCATCTTCTCTAGTTGTGGCTGCTCCACAACCTCCTGAAGTTGCTACACCAATCGTGGATCCTCCACAATCATCTGAGACTTCTTCTGGCTCTGCATGTTGAGAGGTCATATACCCTCCCTCTCAACCACCAAGTCTCCATCAGTTGCCTTGCTGCTCAAGGCTTTGCATGCATCTTGAACCTCAAGAGAATACAGGTTCTTGACTCATGAACCTATCTGCTTCACCTGTCTAGTGATGATGTGTCTAAGGAAAACCTTTCCCTTACTGAAGACTACATCATAGCCTCTATCTTCCAGCATCGCGATCGACACCAAGTTTCTCTTCAGTCCTGGTACATACTTGACATCGGTCAAGGTAAGGCGAGCTCCATGCTCCCACTGAAAAATAACCGTGCCTACACCTGAGACACTATACTTTTCATCATTACCCATCACTATGAGTATCTGGAGATCTTTCTCCTCCAAAGTACTGAACAAACTCTTGTCACCGATCATGCGGAAAGAAGCTCCACTGTCAAGAAACCAACCACTTCCCACCATGGATGAAACCATGCATGCGAAGAGTGTGAAATCCAACTCAAACTGTGAAGCAAGTGCCTCACCTTCAGATCCTTCCCCGGATCCCTTATTGGATTTCCTTCGTAGATAATTTGCAGCATAATGGCCCACCTCATGACAATGAAAGCATCGCACTTTCGATTTGTCAACCTTCTTCCCATCATTGGAATAACTGGATTCAGAAACAGAAACCTTCTCCTTCCCCTTCTTTGCCTTACTCGCTAAGGCACAGTTCTCCTCATCATGCATGGATGAATAACTGTCTCTGGTGCTCCATCTGATCTCCTCCTACATCAAATCTGACCATAGTCGTTCCCAATCTGGCAGTTTCTCCCTTCCATTCACCGAGTCCTGGTAGCTATGCCAGCTCTTAGGAAGGCCAAGGAGTGCTAGACTCACCATATCCTCATCTGATGTCATAACCCCTACACTTGCAAGCTCATCCCTGCATGTGATGAGCTTGGTCAGATACATAGAGATTGTCTCATCCCTTTCACACTTGATCTTTCGAAGTTTGTCCTTCAGTGCTAGCTTCCTCTTATCACTGCTATTCTGATATAAATCTTTTAATGTTTTCCACATTGCATGCAGAGTCTCCTTCCCATGGAGGCTCGAGACAATGTGATCTCGCACTCCCTCCAAGAGAACTCTCCTAGCTCTAGCCACACACTTCCTCCATTCCACCTGCTCAGTTTTGTCAGTAGGCTTAGGGATTTCTTGATCAATGAAATCCTTAAGACCATTATCTTCCAAAACTGCCTCCATGCGATCCTTCCAAGCTATATAGTTTGAGCTGCCATCAAGGGCATACTCAAGCCTCAAACCATTGAACGCCATCGATGAAATAGATGTGATAAGAACTTGAGATCTATATCAAGAATAAGAAACTTCGAATTCCTCCTGCTAGTATATTGTTCTTGCTTGATCACCTGTGCTCTGATACCATGTAGAAATTTTGTAGAAATTTTCCTACAAATCAGCTAGCTTTGATACCATGTGGAACTTTTTCTACAAATTAGCTAGCTCCGATACCATGTAGAAATTTTCACCTGTAGAACAAACTGATATATGCAATGTCCTAAAGCATAATACTTGTTCTACTTCTACAAAACATTAAGCGGAAGCATAATCAAATTCATGAACAACATCAAGTAGAAACATGCATAACTGATCAAGAGAAATAATCACACATAACACAAGATATATCCAGGGGAAAGCACCAACATAAAACCCCAACCATGTATTATCAATCAAGTGGAAATCCTCTTCATAATACAAAAAGAATTAGCTCTCAAGCTATTCAGTTCTAAATGAACTATGAAGATATGAAGATATGTCTCATGAACCACCCAAGCCCTGTTTATATAGGCTTTCCCAATGGTCCTTATGTAGTTTCCTTAGGAAATAATAGCAAAAGTACATGCTATTAATTCCAACATACCAAAAACAACCAATGGTCCAACTACGTATTCCTTGATAACACTAGTTCCTCAACCATGCAAAAACTACTTACTAGAAATAGTTAAGCATCTGATAGTACATTGTCCCACATCTGATCTCAACTAGGTCTCTGATAGAACTGACATGCAACAGCTATCCATGAGTGAATCCTCAGTTATCTAAAATAATAGTTGTCACATGCATGCAAGCATTAACAAACTATATTTTATTATTTAACAACTTGTTAAAATAATCTAAATGGACTTGACAAGTTAGAACTAAGTCAATTGATTCTCTCATTATAGAACTCATGCTTATTCGCTCAATCAGTGGAGGAAACTCATGTGAATGCCCACAAAGACTTCAAATTCGAATTTCCTTAATTAATTAAATCAATTGAATTAATTAATTAATATTTCAAACTGCTGTTAAGACCAAAATTAATTTTACTTCCTATAGATAGACTAGGGACTGCTATAAATAGGAAAGGACCCAGAAATGATATTTTTAGAACTTTCTATTTTTAGCAGTTTCACCTCTCACCCAATGTGGCCAATGACCTTACAGGCCAAACCGCTATTTTTAGACATGCTATTTTTAGCAGGTCTATTTTTAGCACATTCTAAATTTAGCATTTCTTATTGCACATTTTTCAACATCGTCGACAAAAGTAGCCGTAGAAAACAATGGAAAACAATAGGGGAAACAACAATAGTAGTGAAAATGAACAACAACAACAATTGAAGTGGCAGATTGTAGTTGGGTCATTTTCCTTGGTACGAGAGCCCAAGCTTGCTTCCAGCCCTTACTAGTAAAACCCTTGGGGAGTCTTGTACTTCCTTCCATTTCAACCGGTAAATTTGTATGTACATAATACATAATGAAGCACTTGTTTCATGTTTGTTTGATGCTTTGAATCTTAAATAATAAACTAACCAATTGTGGAAATTAAGGGAAATACTAATTCACCCACCTCTTAGTATTTCCAACACTAATGAATAAACAATCAATTTCTCCTTGGGTCTTTCACCCATAAATTTGGGTACAAATCCCATTTCTTGGGTACATTCCCCACAAAACCACTTTTTCATGTGTGAGATCCTCACAAACCTAGTAAACCACAATTTGTGGGAGTAACTCCCAAGCTACAGATTTCAACAGTCCCTCTTATTGAGGGTGGTACTTCCACTTCTCACAAGTAACTCGTTAGTGAAACTAGAATAATATACGACATCCACCACTATAGGGTACTCTGTAGAATGAACCACACTATCCTCAATAGTATCCCTGCCCCGATCTCATCAGAACTTGAATATTGAAAATTCCATAGGGTCGCTGACAATCCTTTGTAGTCTCCCTCTAAGTCTACACAACCTTTACTTGTTCACTTTGCTTTCCCTCTTGGAAATTTCTACTACCAAACTTGTGTTTGTCTAAGGTCAGTTCGAGCTACAGTCAAACACTAGGTCTACTCATTCTAGACCACCAAAACTCAACTCAACAAGCGATCTCATCCTCCTGGGTCAAATACCTCACGTGCACATTACTCTAATGTTGGATGTGAAACTTCACAACCCAATGAAGTTACTAGCTTGTCGTTATCTCATCCTTCACAAGAAGCTAACTCTTTTATGCCCAAGCACCATTGAGCAGTCCCAACAATATTTTACAAGTCATCAGAAGTCTATGATCTACAATACCATAAAATAAATTGTTGCTCGCCAGGTTCACTATTAATCCACCAGAACTCCTAGCCTATCTCATTTCCTAGCTAGTCCAGACCACATTTCCATGTTCTCAGTAGAACCTTCTGGTCCATGTTTTAAGCAATTTCACAGCTCCCTCTTAAGTTGCTTCATTGTGCACACTCTGATTCAGTTGTCGCTTCAAAGTAGCTCTGATACCATGTTAATTTTTCCTTGGAAATTTTAGGATCATGTCTATATATAAAACATGATCACAAAAACACTAAAATTCCACAACGCCAATCGCTTTGCACAACTAAAAATTTACAACAGTGAATTAATGAAGTATACAAGAATTTTTGCAACCCAAAACTCATTATATTACAAATTTAATACAACAAACATAAAGATCTCATTGAGGGATCATTGCCCTCACAATTAGCCCTGATACAAGGAAAAATAAGGTTTGATTTCAATAACACATGACCATCAATCTTCCCTTGAACAACAAATCCTTGAGTTACTTGATGAAGAAGCGCTTACCATATCCCCTTTAGTTCACATGCCTTGAAAACCTAGAAGGTCCTTTGCCACCTATATATGCATAGATCTTGTTGCTCCAACACCTCTACCACCACTGCTCACAAGTCCTCTGCAACTTTATATTTTCTTGCACGATCAACTCATTAATCTGCCTTCTATCAGTGGTCTATGTTGCTCTAAGAATCATTGAACATAAGCACCTAAATTTTTCCTTCACACCATAACTTTGATGCTTTAGAAGTCATTGTTCTTGGGCTTAACAGGTATACCCTTTAACCATTGCCTAGATTCTCCAAGGATGATCATACTTAGGGAATGCATGTACAACCCTCACAACAAAGATTTGTCACACCAAATCAGAGTACATAGGGCACATAACATTGAGCCTCCTAACAATGATATTATACCTCCAATATCACAGTACTTGGGAGCTAAACTAGCAACGTTTATTACATCTCATTGTCATCTGCAAATGACTGTACACAATACCTCTTACTAGGTTGTCTAAAACCCTTATTTAACAGGCCTTTACACTCAACAATTATCGAACATAAAGACAAGAAGATTACCTCCTTAAGGAACTCAACACAAACCCTAAGGATCCTCGGTCCTGGGCATCAACTTGATTGAGATTTTTGATATAGATTATAGACCTCTACGACCCTAGAATTTAGACAAACTTAATCATTTAGACGTTGTGATAACCTCCCTTATATACCTATGATATCCTTTGTTGATGCTTGAGAGGACTCGACCCTCACTCGACCTTATCTACCACCACCCACATGGGTCTTGACCCTCCTTTAACCCACATATTTCAACAAGGTCTTCTCACATAATTTACCACAAAAAATATGATTAGAAGTATTCCCAAAATTCCATGATCATCCCTCCTTAATATTGGCCAACCAGAACACGAGAAAAGAGACAAACTCATTCTTCTTCCTCCTTACTAGCTTGACTCCCTAAGGTCTCTGGCTACTTGTGTTTATCTTCCTTGTGATGAATTTCCCTTGTGATGGATTCCAAATGATGTTCACTTCATATCTTCTTATAGTGATCTATGGTGGAATACATTATCCACCAAGGGTCATGACTTATAGCCCAAGCACACTTGAGCCTACATATGAAAGGCCTATCGACATAGAAATATAATTTATTTCATCTGGTTTTGCCACCTGCGTTGTAGCCATAAGTGTCCCTTAGCCAATTAAGGGTGCTCATCATGCATAAAATGAATAAAAAATCAATTTATCCTTGGGCCTTTCACCCACAACGTTGGGTACAAATGAAACTACTTGGGTAAATTGCCCATAAAACCACCTTTTTGTGGGTTAACTCCTCACAAACACAATACCCCAGGGGTTGTGGGAGTACCTCCCAAACTACACATTTCAACATAAATAATAAAATATTTTATGTGTCATAATTTTAACCATCAATATGACATGAAATATCAAATTCAAAGAGAAAAGCTCATTGGGGACAACGTCAATCCTCTGGCCGGTCGATTTGCTTCTCATGTGATTTGATTTCTGCCTCTCGGTCTCACACCCCGATTGTCGGCTTCTAAAACTCGAATTCGCTCTGTAAATTTCGGACTCCTTCTTGGCTTTCGCGCTGCCTCTATGTGGCTCTACGTCAACCCTTCTGGCTCAGCACTGCCACTACTGGATCTCCCTCTGCCTTCTTTGTTGAGTATCCTTCGACCGTGAAAGATTTCCCTTCGGATACTATCCCCACCCCTCGCTGCAAGAAATCTACTCGATCAAAATTTCCTCCTGAGAACTTCTCACTTCATAAATTCGATCTCTTGATCTCTCTTAGTTTGTTTTCCAAATGACCCTCAAGCCCCTTCTTATATCTTCATGTTGGGCAACCAACGACCTAGATTAACTCCTAATCAAAAGCTCATATTTTTTTGACTTGATCTCCGTCCTTTTCTAGAAGTTACACCCACAATTAGATTAATACCCATTAATATTTTAATTTTCCTAAGTTTAGACTTAGGAACTCCATTAAAAATATTAATTATTTTAATATAATCGTCTCTGGGTGGAATTTCCGAAAAGGGTTTATGGGTTCTTTGGAATGCACATGCCCAAGCCTTCCTACAAAATTGGAGGCTTAGAACACATCCGATGCTACCTCAAATCAACACTCCCTCTTTGCGACGAATGTGCTCTAATAATATACAAATGTTGCACACTACTTTGACTCTGAAGCATCGTCCTCTACGCTGATGATGTTTGACATGACGTCCACCAACTACTACGTTGTTGCTACAATTGTATTGATGCCTTTGATAGTGCCACTACCAATGCTACATTTGTACTACAATTCCCTCTCAATTGTTGCATCTTGTATGCTACTAGCACTGCCACTTTTAACACTGCATCCATACTGCAACTCAGTTGTTGAGAGAAGTAACTGAAAAACATCCAAAATTACTGAACTAACTGTGTTTAATGATACCATGTGAATGTTTGAACTTACTGTTGCTAGTCTCTGCACTGACCCTTTGAATCTACTGCACTGCTTCTGATCTATGCTTTGTGCCATCTGCACTATTACCAACTTTGCTCTGCGCTACTCAGACTTTGGCGCTCCTAGCCACTGCAACTGTCTCCTCAACACTCCTCGGCACCATCCAACACTAGTCCATCCTGCTATTCCTGATCTGGGCTTCTGTAGCAAGGTATTGATCCAGGAGGTGGACTCCTCAAGGATCTTGCACGTCTATAGCTCTTTCGAACTACAACTCCAAATCAACCCACCTCCCTCCTGGAGGTATCTTGGCTGTCAGGGTGAACTCCTCTTGTTTGATCTTCGCGGCTGCAACCTTAGGATTGTTCTTCTCATCCTTGTCCTTTTTCTTTAGAGGACATGGGATGCATAGTGGCCCATCTCGCCACATCTGAAACACTTCACCTTGGAGATGTCCTTCTTTTGTCTTTGTTACCCCTATTGTCCCTTCGATGTAAGGGTTGCATTATCCTCCTCCTCCTTGGGCTTCGACCCACTACTGTTATTGCTTCTATCAAGTTTGACCTTGACCATATCTCTCCTCAACTCCTCTTGTTTTAGAGCTGCCCACATCTCATCCCAATTAGGCAATGTTGCTCTACCCAAGATACTCTGAACAAATACTTGCCACTCATTCGAGATAGGATCAAGGCTAGTCTAACTAACTCTGAATCCTGAGGTGTATGCCCCGTGGTAGACAAATCATCACAGGTTTCCTTAAGTTTCGCAAGGAAAGGATCCACACACTTTCCCTTCTACATCTGAGTAGATCTCAACTTCTACTCCAAGTACATCTTCCACTGCTTGGAAGATCCTTGATATAACGTGGCCAAGGCAACCCCCATCTCCTTAGCATTCGCTCTACTAGCAACATGGCACACCATGTGATCCTTGACTCCATCTAGGATCATCCTCTTGGCCTTCGCCATCTCAGCCTTGTACTTCTTTAGTGGATCTGCATCCGCAGGTTCAACTATCACACTATCAACTTACATCTTGAGGGTATGCTCATCTAGAAGGAAAGACATTCCAGCCTTCCAGATGATGTATTTGGATGCTCTATCCAACCTGTCCTGATCCCTCAAGCCATTGGTTTCCATCTCCTTTGAAAATTGTCGAACAACTCCCTCTTTCTCCGTACTGCGTAGCTTCTAGGTTGGGTTACATACTCCTTGATGGAGCTGGTAAGTTTGTTGCTCCTCTGCTACCCATCGAATGAGAAATATTGATTTCCTCGGCAAGAAATCACTGAGGAAATATTTCCTCACTATGCGATCTACTTCCTTCTTTCGACGACTTTTCTGCCCAACACTCAACTTGCAAAAAACTGTGTCCCTCTAGCTCCACGCTGAGGCTCTGCATGGCTCCCTCTGCCTTGGAAAATTCTCGATCTGACAGTCTTACCTCTCTGTCAACTCACTAAGAGAGAGACAACCTCGAAAATATAGCCCTCCTGGATAGAACTGCGTAATCCCTCGGGGGATTCGAACTGCTGCTTGCTGCAACAAATTGGCCCTTGCTTCAGTGCTAGATCTGCTCTTCCCATTTCACATCAAACACTCTGATACCATGTGAACATTCCTACACCAGAATCCCTACTACAACAAACTAATGTTACTTCTCCTACTTGTTAATCCATACAAGTTATTTATTGTGTTCTACAGAAAATATCGAAGTAAATACTACTGCAGCCTTCACTTAATTACTTATTATATGGAAACAAGATACTGAGCAAGAAAGAAAATACAACACATGACACTATTATTTTGGACAAATGTCCCCGGAAAAAACTAACGTGGGAAAACTGGTGCAACAACTCTGTGGGTTTATTATTATTAAGCAATAGTAAAATCTGAATACATCTCTAGATTCCCTCCCGACAATCTAATTACAGAGAATAATCATGACAGAGAGATTTGTGAGATTACCTCACACTATTAGTGGGAATCCTTGTTGATCCAACCCCAGATAAATTTCCCCTGGCTTTTCTAGCTGCCTTTGCACAGTGTCTACGTTAGCCCAGCGTCAAGCTCACTGGGGACAATGTTAATCATCTAGCTGGTCTATTTGCTTCCCAGGTGATTCGATTTTTTCTCTCAGTGTCACACCCCGGTTTTCGGCTTCTAAAACTCGAATTCCCTTTGCAAATTTCAGACTCCCTCTTGGCTTCTGCTCTTCCTCTGCGTGGCTCTGCGTCAGACCCTCTGTCTTAGCACTACCACTGCTGGATCTCCCCTGCCTTCTCTATTGAGTATCCTCCAACCGGGAAATATTTCCCTTCGGATACTATCCCCGCCCCTTGCTGCAAGAAATCTACTCAATTAGAATTTCCTCCTGAGAACTTCTCACTTTAGAAATTCGATATCTTGATCTCTCTCGATGTGTTTTCCAAGTGACCCTAAAGCCCCTTCTTATATCTTCTTTTGGGCAACCAATGACCTAGATTAACTCCTAATCAAAGGCTCATATTGTTTTGACTTGATCTCCGTCTTTTTCTAGAAGTTACACCCACAATTAGATTAATACCCATTGATATTTTATTTTTCCTAAGTTTAGACTTAGGAACTCTATTAAAAATATTAATTATTTTAATATAATTATCTCTGGGTGGAATTTTCCAAAATGGTTTCTACTTTCTTTGGAATGCATGTGCCCAAGCCTCCTTGCAAAATTTGAGGCCTAGAGCACATCCGATGCTACCCCAAATCAACACTCCCTGCATAAATCAAGTTGTGTAGCTGCAACAAGATTCCCAATCTGTTATGAATAGTCTGCTTCAAATCTCGAACCAAATCCCCCGTTCAAACCTTGATAATAGCGGATTTCCCTTTCGAGGTTATAACAAAAATATGAAATGTCTTCTTCATGACCAAATTTGAATGAGGATCCTCTAGATCTAGTTTTGGTTGACAATCTAGGTTTTTATGCAAGCTTGAAGTGGAACGTCCTTTAGTAGATTTAGTTTATGATACTTACCAACCCCGAGTTCGATTCCTTCAACCAAAATTCTAGGCACCATGAAGTTGACGAGTTTCATTGAACTGCATAGGTGGTTGTTGGAATTTCATATCTTTATATTCCCCACCGTCGCATGTCACTAAGCATTGACAAGGATGATCTGTCGTAGATCCATGTCTATCATTCGACTCCAAAGAGAAATAGAAGCCCAAACTTCCGCATACTGGACTATTTGCTTTGGATGTTGCATGAAAACAAGGCTCCAACATAATAACCTTCCTACATTCTCCATAAGGTGGCCAAATCTTGCATGAAAGCTCATTGCTAACCATGGATCCACAATTGCAAAAGTGTGATCTATCACAATGGAAATATACATGCCCACTAAGACCCATCTCTCCACACATAATTTTTTTAAGCCCGCTCCAAAAGAAAACTGTATGAGGATGACAAATCTAGGGTTTTGAGCGAAAGATCCTGCATAGGGATGAAGCCTACAAGAAAGGAGTTCATTGAAGTGTAATCCATACTACCTTTATCTCACCCCAACAACACTATTTCCATATATCCACAACCTTCCATCATCTCTCATAAAAAATTGAGATCCCTACTTCGCAAATCGCCACGAGGAAGAAAGACAAGCACAATCTCTAAGGTGGCAAAAACTGCACCACAGGAAACCTTAGCACTCCTCAGATCCATCATCACCACCTCTAATCATTATCATTAATGTTATGAATATCACATCCAAAATTAAATTAAAATTTTTATAAAACATGTAAAGGAAAATTGTTTCATATATATGTAACTATATGTGTTATCAGAGTTTTATTAAAATTAAAACTAAGAATATCTCTATGTACATAGATGTGAAGCCCTGAGGATTAGCTCAATTGGTCAACTTCTTGTCGCTAAAACACCTCGCTTATGGGAGGTCATGGGTTAATTCTCCTTGACACCCTTGGGGTTAGGCTTTGTTAATGAGCCGACGAAATGTGATCCCTTCAAGTGGATCTGCCCGAATATTTCCTCGAAAAAAATGTACAAAGATGTGAAATTTATATAAATACAAATAATATTATTAAGAACCAACATATATCCATTTGAACTTTAGATTTACCAAATGTAGAGATGAATCAAATCTCTACAGGCGCAAATCTTTCCTCAAGTTTTGCCCTCAAAATGAAGTTTTAATCTTGAGAGATTTGATTCCTCTAAATGCTTGGTAGATTCAAAGTTAAGATGGATCTATGCTAGTTATAGCTAACATGGAATTCACATGGTCTCTCTCTACATACACACACACACACACACACATATGTATATGTGTATATATACATATGTATATGTGTATATATACATATGTATATGTGTATATATACATATGTATATGTATACATATACATATATGTAGTACATATACATATACATATACATATACATATATGTATATGTATATATGTATGTATGTATGTATATACATATATATGTATATATGTACATATGTATATATAGATATACATATACATGCACATATATAGATATATATGTATATATATACATATACATGTATGTATATATGTATATGTATATGTATATATATATATATATATATATATATATATATATATATATATATATAGACACATGTATATACATATACATATGTATATATATATATATTCTTCTCAATTTTGCATTTATCAAGTATTTAAAATAATCAATCTCTCTTGGTGTGAACCTTTTATTTTTATTTTTTTGTAAGCAAATAGTCAACTTTCTATTAGCTAAAATATGTTACATAAAATACATTTCAAAAGTCATTGGGAGGCCTGAAATCAAAACCAAACTGAGAAGAACTGGGAGTGGATCATCTGCTCGTGATAGGGAAACTAGATGATCCCTTAGATAGAGTAGAGATTTTACAATATAACATGGACCATATAGAAATCAAAACAAAGTTCAAAAATAGCTTCGGCCATCAAAACAAGAGCCATCGATACTAGCATCATGTGAAGAGCTAAGGAGACACAAAAACAAAGGCAACTACAAAGGAAACCTAATCAGGCCACTTGTTTTCTTTTGGAGCTCGATGGAGCTTGCTACACTTTGCTTCTACTTGCTTCATCGACTCTTATATTGTCTGGGGGCTTGTCATCCACCTTTTCCTTGATAATAAGGTAACCATAGGAGTTGGTTTCTTGCAGGGAGTGCTCTTTGACAGTGGTCCGGGCAGCGCAGGTGGGAGGCTGCTTTGAGCTACATGTCGTTGCTTCAATCTTTGGGCTTTGAGAACCATGGACAATAGGGCTTGTGCTTCTCCTACTATGAAATCAAGGTGAAGAGGGGATATGAGGCTGGAAGAAGGGATTTCTATCTTTTGAACTGTCAAAGGAGCTGGAGGACGTCACTATAGTAGGCGAAAAGTCTATGCCTATGGATTTAGAGAAATGGCGTAACGAGAGACACATTTGACTGATTTGAGTATTTGTTTTTGCCATCTGCCTTTCTGCATTCCCTCTAGCTAGCTCCATAGTCCAAAGTGACATGCCAACAGATTATAACAACCTAATGTCCGTCTCTCATTCTTTGGTGTTCGTAAGTTTCCACGGAAGCCACTCTGTTATGGATATGGACAAGGATATCAGGATCAAATGACTCCATGTGGTCAATGATCCATGGAATGCGAGGAGGGCATCCCCTACCTTTGCCACCTCGTCGAACTCTTCCTCTTTCATGAACCATGGTGGAGGGATTAGGAACAAAATGGATGAAGTCTCTGGCAACAATGACAGGGAGTGCAAGAGAATGATTGAGCTTATGTCTTGCTGCAAATATCTGCATGTAAGGAAACAGAGGGAGACCATAAGGTAGTGACATGAACATTAACTGGCACAACCAGGTTGAGGCGAGGTAAATCATGAAGCAAATGGGAGAACTGTGAGCTGGATTGGCTATATTAACTTGCATATCTATTGCTTGGAGGGAGTCGACTGCACATGAATGCCACTTGGTGTTTTCAGTCATGTCGGGGATGAATGATGTCCTACATGAATTGACAAGTTTCTGTTGTCGAAGAAGCACTCAAATCTAGGAGGTGTAAACCTTTATATTATAGTTCATGTGAAATGTTATTATAGTAATATTAAATAGCTATATATATATATATATATTATTTATTAAGATATTTTTTTATAGATTTTTTTTATAAATATGATTATAAATAAAGGCACAGTCTAACTAATAGACAAAATGACCTTTTCCCTTAGAATTGGACGATACGGTTTCAAGTGAGATTGTGATTTATTATTGTGTAAATTAATTTTTGAATGCACAAATGAATTCAATGCCCTAAAAGACCCAAACTTGAACTTTGCAAATTAAACAACTTAATCGTATGATTCTTAAAAATCTCTATCGGATGTTGGCAAAATTGAGTGAAAAATGCAAAAAAAGAGCTATTTTGTCTATTAATTAGACTACGTTATAAATAAATTAATGAGTAGGCTTTAAGTGACTTTTTGGAAAGTTTTTCAGTTTATTTTCTGATTTAATTTGTTTAGAATCCGGTAGGGATTCATTGAAATCACAAGTTTGACAATGAACTTTTCACAATCGAAGTGCCCTTGGGGGTTTTGAGGGTGCTAAATCCACATATGCAGTAAAAAAAACCCGTTTAAACAACACAAATCAAGATTTGGCCACAATTTTTTTCGCCAGATTCCAACCAAAAACCATCGAAAACTCCAAAAAATCACTTAAAGACTACTCCAATAAATTAATAATTTAAATCATTTTCAAAATATTTATTTATAATATGTTTTCATAAATATGCCCACATCAACCCACATGATTTTTCTCCATATAGTTTTGAACCAACCATTTAAAAATAAATAAAACCCTCATAATACAATTAAATTGCCAAAACTTAATTAAACATTTAATAATCTTATCAACCATATAATTTAAAATTAAAAAATATTTTTAATAACTTCTAATATCAATTAGATAAATTTTGGCTAAAATTTTATTTATTTATTTATTTTTTGTTTGTCAAGTTGTTCGTGATTCTCCAGGCTTGACCTGTAGCTTGAGGAGTCGCGACCCAAGGGCATCTAACCTGTCAAAGTCACCTGGGATCGCACCCAACTTGGGCCACACCAACCCCAACCCTAAGCTGACTAGAATTTTTAGCATATCTCTTCCCTTAGCACAATGCACAACCACCCCTATGAGGTTTGATCTTGGGTCATCTTGCTACCGAGGCCTATCCTCAACGGGTTGTGCTAGTGAGACTTGACAAAATTTTATTTATTTTTAAAACACCATGAATTTAATATTTTTTTATTATTAAAACTTATTTATAATTTTGTTTTTTAAGACAATCATGGTTTGGGGTCATCCACGAGAAATAATCCACACAGATCCATCAAAGATGACATAATATATTGGGCCTAACCCCAAGTGCATCAAGGGGATTTGACCTCATGACCTCCAACCAGGCAAGTTACTTAGCAACAAAATTTCAACCAATTAAACTATCCTTAAAACTAAAACTTATTTATAATTATTTTCAAAATAAATAAATAAATTTAATAAAAATCATTTATTTATTCTGTTTAACCCGAAAATACACAATCCAATAAACATGAATAATAAAAAGATCATTTATTTATTCTGTTTGACCCGAAAAGCACACCATCCAATAAACATGAATATGAGGGATTGCATTTAGTTTTTTACAATTGGGTGTTTGAATCAAATATCATGTTTATAACTAAGTTGTTTGAATCAAAGAACACCGAGTCCAATAAGCATGAATGCTAAGTACGATGCCCACTGTTTGAATCAAATATCAAGTTTGTTTCATGATTAATTTAATTGGAGATTGTGAAGATTT
Organism: Pinus tabuliformis; assembly: GCA_031772625.1. Taxonomy (NCBI): domain Eukaryota; kingdom Viridiplantae; phylum Streptophyta; class Pinopsida; order Pinales; family Pinaceae; genus Pinus; species Pinus tabuliformis. The sequence continues at coordinate 363,991,532 of CM062813.1, forward strand.
CAATTTAAAGAAAGGTAAGCTGAACTTTCTGACACAACACCACCAACTAGATCAAATGCTATGTCAAAATGATTAAAAGAGACAAACCAACCACACAAGTGGAGTTAAAAGGTGAATGAGAATCCATGAAGCTTTAATTTTTATTCATCTTTCCAGGAAAGTGCAAATTAAAAAGTTTTTGTAATCAGCTTGATATACCAAAAGAAAACATCAACGCTGTCATACTACAACGTTGTGGCAGAAGGATAGGAAGAGGAGAATACTTTCTGTGCAGAACATAGTGAAAATATGGCGGACAAGCCTTCCAGTGCTTTGTTGATCTATGGGGATGGCCTGATGCCTGCTCTGGGTTCTTCGCATTCTCATCTACATGCTCTAGCTTCTCGAGGCTGTTGTGGTTTCCTCGCAGTTAGAGATCTACCCCTGCAAGGCATGTTATATGTTTCTCTGACTCTTTTAAGAAAAAAGAACTTATTAGTGTTTTTGATATTATGGGTTTAATGGAAACGAATTATGAACTTTTGAGTTTAATGTCAAACCGTAGTTTCTGATCAATGACTGTAGAGTTCTATCAAGGCAGTGTGATTGTATTTCACATTTTAAAACTTTCCATCATTAGCAAATAGAGCTAGTACTGCACAGATAATGCTACAGCAAAAGACTTTTACATGAATAATGATCTTTGATATTGAAGCAACATTACCTGCTATGTCAAAGCGAACATCAGGATAACCAGCTTAAGGAATTCATATGGATAGAATTGGCTTGCTCTGATTCATATACACGTCCAAGGGGCAATGGTGGCCATTGAATGGCGTTTGGGTTATGAGTGGGAGTGCACCATTACAGATATTTGGTTGACATTGCATTCAGAGTCTTATCTATGTCAATGTCATATTGGGCACCCCATGGCATTGAAACATTTAGTCCCTAGTTTAGGTATCCTCAAAAGGATATGGCAGGCTTGAAGGAGATATCAACTTATCAAGGGGGTTGCACCAAGATTGGGGATTGTTACAACGGATGGGATTTGGCAGCACTTTCAGTTTGAACTTCCCTGGTGGAGAGGGGCCAAGTTAGTTTAATTCTTTCTTTACTGGAAAATGGCTAGTAGTTGAAAGTTTTTACATATGAAGAGAGTTGTGGAACAAGGATTCCGATAAGTAGCTGTGTTGAGGAACGCTCCGTTGGTTTCCAAGGCTTCAAACTGTGGACATACCTGCATTTAGCATACTCTGTTAAATAATTCCAAATGACAACTTGTTCAAGTTAAACTTGGAGTTCTTGGACCTATATGTAAAGATTGAAAATGGTCTTGTGGAATAGGACCAAGGAGCTTTATTCCAAGATTTGTGTGTCTTCCCATTATTGTTTCTCTTTATAGGAAGCGGACGTTTGAAGATCGTATGACAAGATGTATTAGGCAGTCTCAAGTTATCTGGAAGTTCCACTCTACTATTCCTTTCAAGTCTTAAGTTCTTGGGTGGTTGGCTCTTCATAACAGCAAGGGGTAAGAATTGTCTACATCGTGCTGGTTTAACTGATGGATGTTATGTAGTTCGGCATAAAGCACAAATGGTTAATGTTCTGTGAAATGGTAGGGTCACCAAAGTTCGTTGGTTATTGATTGTTGCTGAATGCAGTACCCTCTTGTAAGTTGTTATCCCTCTACATTGGAAAGAGATTCTTTTTGAGGATACATGGATGATCTAACAAGCGGTAAGGAGTGTGTGGTATGCGATGTGACTACGGGGCATCTCCTCCTCATGAATAAGCTGGTGTCGAATAACCTTTCGTGGGGCAACCAATCTGTTCCATTTAGGAGAACTGACAGCTTTTTAATCAGAGTTGGCTATGCAGATCTCATCCAGGATGGACTTATTTAGGAAGGATGTAGATTCTCTCGAGGTTAGAACCAAAGGAGATATTCTAGTGTTGCTTGATTATGTAAGGAGGGGCGGGTACCTGTAGTCTATGTGTCCGCTTTTTGGCTTCATGATGTATTTTTACTTTGTGTAGTAATGAACTATTAGATGCATTTTAAATATGCTTCTGTAAGCAATAAAAAAGCTATTGTGCAATTGATGTGGATGCTGTTCGTTTTGACAATACACTAAGTGCAACATACTAAAATAGTAAGGCTGTATTATTTTTCTTAGATGTTTTTCCTATTTTATGCGAATACATCCTCAACAAATTTGAAGCAAACTATAATATTCCAATTATTGTTGTGACATGCGTATTATTAGTATTATTTATAAATTTCCATCAAATAAATGAATAATATCTTTGAGTTTGTCTTAAATTTTGAGTACCATCACTGTAATATTTAGCATATTGAACACTGTGATTGAGCATGATTGATTTAATGATGCAATTTGAGAACATGCTTTAAAACATAAATGATTGTCATTTCTTTGGCTCGGTGTTTTACAGTGAGTGAAGATGAGAGAATGGTGAGGGAACTAGCACAACTGTTAGATCTACATGAATTCTATTCAGTAAGATAATTGCCTTATCTAGATTTCAGTCTGTGAATTTATCCAATCGGTTTCTATAAAACCACTAACTTGTTTACTACATCATCTATGCGCGCAGAAAGAAAAAGCTGTTGAGAACAGTGCTGATGCTGGTGCAGCTGCCAGTTGGGAATGTAAGGAACATGCAATTATTCCGAGGATAGCAGAGAGGTATATTTTTTTTGGTTTAGTGTCTGGACTAGGCTTTTTGTTTTTGCCATGTTTCTAAACAATTTTTTAAAGCCAATATATGCTATCTATTGAACTTCAGGTTTATGGGAATGAATGCTGCTATGGTAACAAATTCTGGCACTGCTAAGATATTTGGGGAAAAAGTGGGCTTTTTTGTCACACCCTTGCATGAACTTAGGAACAAAATGGAAAGCTCAAAAGAGTCAGAAGAGCCCCCAGATCCTCTTTCAGCAGCATCTGAACTTTTGGATATGATAGGGTTACAAGAAGACACAGTAGCAGATACTAGCAAGTTTGACCTTGTTATTGTGCATATTGCACCAACCCTGAAAGGAAAAGAAGCTGGAAATTGTGACAATGGTGCATCTCCAGCCAATGCCCTCGAATGGATCAATGCATTGGTTGGGGAAATAACAGAAATCGTGCACCATGGTACTGCAGCTGCCAGTCGTTTGTATCTTTCGTTGGTATTGAGCTATGGATCAGTTTCTCCTGACAAGACTGATGATTCTTCACTTCTAGTTTCGTCGGAGGAAATAAGTCCAAGCCTGGCATCACTTTGCCCACGTCAGATCTACACCATGAAATCAGGGAAACCACTAGATGATGTGAGGTAGTTTTTTCAATCTACTTGATACCTGGGAATTAACATAGCTCAAGCATCTGTGATTGGTGTATAATTATCATATGTCTAGTAAATATTCATATGTTTTTCCTGAAGAGCTAATATTGCTATCTCAGCAGGCACCATCATCCTATGCTAGTTGTACAACATCAGCAAGCTGTCACCCGATGTGACGATGCAAAAACATTTTCCTTTGAAGATTTCCAAGAGGTAGCAATTTGACTCTTCTGTGCTCTTTATACTCACATAAACACATTTGCAAAGTTTTTAATTAGTATTTCTAGAATGCTGTGGCTGTTTTGTTGGGTTGCATGATGTTGAAATGGCAAGGGGGTCAGTGATGAGAATCTATGTGTTTATTCATGTATTTTAGTAAATGCTCACGTCTTATGTGCATAAAAATATATTTGTCATGCATCTTTGGGATATTTATGCTACGTCAAGATGAAAAGATTCTTAGACTTTATTTTCTGTTCTCTTCCAGGTTTTAGACATCCTTCCTATCTTTGAGAGCTGTTCTAATTTTGAGAAATACTGCATATATTGCTTCCTAGAAAAAATAAATACATCATAACGTAGGGAATTACAGCATACTAACAACAGGGGTACTGGGAAAGTCCTGCCTCAAAAGGGCCCAAAAGTAAAGCATATGAGCCCATGCACCAAGAGGAAGGGACTCGGCATTTTGATGAAAGGCACTAAATTGAACTTTTGCAAGTAAAGCTAGCTTTTACTTAAAGCTCCATAATTACCCTAGGCTAAAAGCATAGTGGTCCTCATGCAAAGTTACTTTACACTGATGTTTCCATAGAAAACTAATTATAGCAGCGGAGCTTTGTGCCATAGAGATTTGTGGTTGTCCCTAATCATCCAATTGTTCCCCAGTAGAGAACCCTTCCATGAAAACAGGGCGGTGAAAAGGAAGTGAAATTCAGCTTGAAACCATGCCCAGAAAATTCTGATGGATCAGCATCTCCAGAATGCCATACTCAACCATTTTATCCTTACTACACAGGGCACAGGCAAGATATGCTAACACCTAATTATGAAGCTTGCTCTTGATAGCCAACCCTGGATGAAGTAGAAGGCACTCACATATTCTGTGTTTAAAAGAAGAGTGTGATTACCAAATGAACTGGCATCTCCTAAATCAATGTGCCATAAGATCCCTCAACCCCTACCTTTTGTTCAAGTGGGGGACAATGTTGGATGAGTGCCTTACCAGATCATAGAGGTTCTTTACCACATAGATGTAAAATGGCTTTTCACTCCTCCATCTCCAAGACCTCCAGAACGGCCTGACTCATCTTGGTGCATTTTCAAAAGGAATCATATGACATTAGACCCTCTAAAACTGCTTTGTCCAAACAATTGAGCTCTTGAATTCCGTTAAGACTCAAGAGCATGGCATGTGTGCTATTGTTGGTGATCATGATTCCACAAATCTTCCAAAAGAAGAGACCCTTTTTGGCCAATCTTTTGCTTGCAAACCTATGACCATTGAGGGACAAAAATTTCCAAATCAATGTGATGTCAAATTCTAGGTGATGTCTCTCAAATTGCCAAGGAAGAAACAAGAAACAATTTGTGAAGCAATCCACACCCTCTTAAGTGGGGCAAAACTTATAATCATATGAAATCCTGAGCATTAGTGATTATTTCACAAAATTGAAAGTGATCTTTAATTCTTTGATTGTGTTGAGTTTGATGAATTTTGTGTCAAACTAAAAATTACCAAGCAGCATCCTTCTCCACTTTGCAAATTGCCGATTTTCTACCAACAACCAGCCCTTGAACTCTTACTTTATGGAGGCTCAATCCCCCTTGATCTCTTGGTAAATTGTAGAGATGCCAAGCCATCAAAGGAATCCCTTTTTGCCCCACTTTGCTTTCCGTAAAGAAAACTTCTAAGAATGCTCTTCAACATTTTTTAAGTAGGTTCAAAAAGGAAAAGATGAATAATAGATTTGCTTGACTGCTAAGATCTTGTGAACAATTGGAACCTTCCCAGCAAGAGGAAGATTGAGACGATTTGTGAAGTTTTCTTCAAACTTGGCCATGATCCACTTCCATCGATCAACAAGAGAATTTTGAATGCCAAAGGGAATATCCAAATACTGAATGATCTCTCTAGCTTAAATAAACTTCCATTTATGGTTCAACCAATGAGGAGGGTCATCCTGGCCAATAAAAAATATTTCTGTTTTCTCCTCACAAACAACCACTCCATTAGCTTCTGCAAAAGTGTCCAAGCATAAAAAGTACTCTCCACAGACTGCTGAGTCAATTCAGGTATTAGGGCTGAATTACCAACAAAGTGGACATTAAATAGTGGTTACCACCAGGCAAGGAGAAACCTCTAAGTTGCCCATTGCAATGTAGTATCCTCCAACAAATAATCTAGGGCACAATCGCATAACAATTTGGACTAAGAAGGAAACCATGTCAAATGTAGCATTGTAGAAGAGTAAAATTAGAAATCACACTATTCGCACTAACTCCTGCTGAGGCCCATGAGAAAATAAATGTGGCTGACCTATGATAAAAAGAGCCAAAGTCCAACATGTTACGGATGGAGTCCAATTCAATTCTGTCATAAGCTTTATCAAAATAAATTAGAAAAAAAGGACTTTTGGCCAAACCACCATGCCCATTTAAGCCCCTCCCATGTAGTTATAAGATAATCAAGAATAAATCTGCCCCGAATTAATAAAAGTAATTGAGCCCCGTCCATTGACCAACTCCCTCATACCACCACTTCGGATAGCTTCTTGGGACATTTTCGAATACACAGGGTCAAAAACCACATGCCACATTTTCTTGTACAATTCCACCGGAAGACCATTGAGGCCTGGAGATTTTTGATTCTTGGGTTTTCTAATGATTGTCTCCTCTATATATTTGTTTGGAGCCTCCTTCAACCCCCAGATTTAGCCAAGTACGCTTCATCATAATACATTGGTTTCAATGTGTAGGCTAAAGAATATAGATGGGTATCGTATTTATTATATTTACTAATGATTATGTCCAATAAGGTGCCATACAGAAGAGTTACCTGCTATTCAAGACTTGCTTAATTATTTCCAACAGATGGTCAGAATCCTCATAAATGTCACACAACATATGCACATATGAATCACAAAGTTGTGGCAAATCAACCAATGGCTCCATTATTGAAATAAAAAGCTCAGTTTGACCCTTCTAACCCCGACTGCTTTTCTGTGTTGCTTTGTTTCCATGTTTGCCACTTTTAATTAACAACCATGGAAGACAAAGCTTCCCTCATGTCTACTAGCCACTTAATCATTTTATAGTGGGTTGCAAGTCTGGTTTCTCCAAACTTTACAAGTTGGAGTTTGGAAAATCTATGATACATGGTTTCTGTGTGTTGGTGGTTAATGATAAATCCCAAATTTCTTTTGACTCTTCACATATTTTCCATCTGTTGAACTTTAGCAACAATAGATTTGAAAGTAAGATTTAAACTATGTACCACACACAGGGTCCAAAAAGTATGGTTATGCCTTTCCTCAATAATGGCAATAGCTGCTTTGCCCGAACATGCATTGTTTGTTATTCCAGATTTGATGAATGCCTTTCTTTGAGGAATAATAAAACATAAGAGCTTTGGGAAATAGTATCAGTCAACACAACAACAACTTCTGAAGGCCAAACATTCTTAGGTATTCCATGATAAGACTTGATGAACATTGAATCTTGTTGCACCTTCTGAGTCATCCTTTCTTAGAGAATTAAATTCTATTAAAAGTTGGAAAGGTTACTTTTTCTTTCCCCACAGACATAGAAAATGATCAAGTAACTGCTCCTAAGTGGATATGGAGTTGGTTGTCAACTGCATGAACCAAGGTCTAGCATCCCCTTCCAAGGAATGTACAAAGAGACATATGAAAACATCTTGTTAAAATTGGCAACTAGGGACAAATTCCACTTTGGACAGCTCAATTGATGGAGATGATTATTGCATTGAATTCCTTTTTTCGAGATGACCAAAATTGACCTAAAGATCATCAAATTTGGATAAGGAAAAATATGTTATTGAAGTCAAGTCCACACGTGCCGATTGTCAAGGTCGGCCACATCATTATGTAGGTTCATGAAGCCCAACAGACATGTCTTTTGATCCTCAACAACTTGTATAAATAAGAGAGACCTCCACCCTCATTTGGCACTTCATCAACTCACACATTCTTCTCTCTCCTCATTTGATTGGTTCGTACACCTCATCGGGCAGCTGATTTTCTCACACGTGTGGCAGGAAGGAGGACAAAATTACAGGGCCGAAATTTCTGAAATTTTCTGCAGTTTGACCAGGGTTTAACCAACGTTGACTTTGACATTTTGGGCACTTTTTGACTTAGATTTTCAGGGAGAATTTCTGTCTCAGCAGGCTGCATTCATTGGCACCAGAACCAAGATTTTCTTGGCTGTTTGACCTGCGTTGACCACAAGGTTGACTTTTGTTTGACTGGGTTTGACCACTCCAAACAGGACTGTTTTGACTGCCGTTTGACCAACTAAGGCCGAGTTGAATGCACTTTGAGTCAGTTGCTAAAGGGCTGTTTTGACCCTTGACCGTTGACTGGTTAGGGCACACACTGCTGCTGATTTCACTGCTGTTGATCACGGACAGAATTGCAGATTTGACTGGGCTGTTTTGGACAGTGGTTTTGATCATCTATTGGCAAGTCAATTTTGACTTTATTGTACTCTCTCTTTGCTGAAGATTTGGTATGATAATAAGAAGAATTGTTCAAAGGGTTTTCCCCATCTTGGGGTTTTTTCTTGGCATTCGCCAAATATTGGTGTTCTCTTGTCTTGGCTTGACTTTTGCGTTTTATTGTTCATGCTCTATCTATAGTTTCTGTCAATGTGATGATTAATTTGATTGCTATTTGAAATTAAATTGGAAATTGTCATTGGGCTAACTAAAGGACATTAAAGGAATTGATGCAAGCATAGAACATACCATTGTTAACTAAAATTAACATGGTATGAGAGCCTAGGTGAAGACAAAGCCCGAGCAAGAGAGAGAAAAGCAATCACTAAGAGATCTGTTAGACAAGGCTATTGGACAAGTCTCCATGGCATCTACATCTTACTTCAAGATTGAGGACAAGCTCAATGACAACTTTGACTATCATGAATGGAACATGACTTTGGAGGAGCATGAAGTATTGGACTATGTGCAGGGAAAAGTGATGGAGCCTCCTTAAAATGCATTGGCTGCTGCTAAGACAAAGTATAGAAAGAGAGCTCACTCTCATTGCACTTGGAGGTCTTTCAAGACCATGGGTTGTATTTACCACCACCATTCTCAACAATGACAGGATACCTGGTTTTGATGAGTTATTGGGTAGATGCACTCAAGAGGAAACAAGGATGATGGAGAGAGATAAGCCCTCCAATGGAAATGAACCTACTGCCTTCTCCGTTCATGCAAAAAGGAAGAATAATGCTCGTCCAAGGAGACAGGGTCAAGGATATAAGAAGGGATTCAAAGAAGGAAGAAAAGGAAGGTGCTACAATTGCAACAGGTTCGACCACTATGCTAGAGAGTGCCCTCACAAGAACAATTCTCCAAGGGATGATGACAAAAACAACAATAATTTTAAAGGCAATGGCAATTAAAGGAACAACAGGTTCAACAACAAAGGAAAGAGGAATGCTCCCACTGCTCGAAATGGAAATGGTCAACCTCCCAAAAGGACAAGAAATGCCAGGTATGATGAAAGTAATGTTGTAGAAAAACAAGATGAGTTTTGTCTTATTTCCGCTCTATCTGCTGCTCTCCTCCGGATACTTTGGATCATTGGTTGATTGATAGTGGAGCCTCAAGGCACTTCATTGGATACAAAGAGACTCTCTCAAATTTAATTAAAAAGAAGACTAATCTAGAGATTATACTTGGAGATAATGCCACCTACCCCGTGAAAGGGATAGGTGCTGTCACTCTTCACTTGAACCAAGGTCAAACCATCCATCTACAAGAAGTGTTGTATGTGCCCGATTTGAAGAAGAATTTGGTGTCTATTTCTGCAATGGAAGATAAAGGCTTCAAGGTAGCATTCGTTGATGGAAAGGTACTTATTTGGCAAAGAAACCCTAAAGATGCATTTACTCTTGGATTTAGGGTCGATGGTCTTTGCCAAGTTGGAGGAAGTCCTTTGGGAGCTTTGGTGACTGATACTTCTCTTCAATGTGACTTATGGCATTGGAGATTTGCCCACCTACATTACAAAGCCTTACTGGGGGGAAGGAAGATGGTCCCAGGTATGCTTGAGTTTAATATGAACCATGAAGGTGTTTGTCAGGGTCGTGTAGTTGGGAAACATACAAAGAAGGTGTTTGTCAGGGTCGTGCAGTTGGGAAACATACAAAGGGACCATTCCCTTCTAGTGAAAGCAAGACAACCGATATTCTTCAAGTGGTCCATTCTGACCTGTCTCGTATCTTGCCCGTAACTTCATTAGGAGCTACCTATACTATGCAATATTTGTGGATGACTGCTCATGCAAAACATGGATCTATTTCTTGAAGAGGAAAGATGAATTGTTCAGATGGTTTTGTTCTTTCAAAGCATTGGTGGAGAATTAAACAGGGATGAAGATCAAGATATTGAGTACCGACAATGGAACCGAATCAAATGAATTCAATGACTTTTGCAGAGAGGCTGGCATTAAGAGGGAGACAGCTGTTCCATACGCCTAAGCAAAGTGGTGTTGCTGAAAGGAAGAATCGAACAATCATGGAAGCCACTCATGCCATGCTCCATGATCAAGGTCTATCGAATTTCTTATGGGGAGAAGCTGCCAATATGTTCAAAATAGGAGCCCTCATCAAGCGTTGGATTTCAAGACACGCGAAGAAGTTTTCATTGGTAAAAAACCCGATGTTTCTCATTTTAGAATCTTTGGTTGTCTGGTATATTTTCATGTGCCTAAAAAGAAAAGGAATAAGTTGGAAGCTTCGGGAAAGAAAGAAATATTTGTTGGCTATAGTGAAAATTCAAAGGCATATAAAATCTATGTGCTTGGTGAAAGAGATGTGGAAATAAGCCGTGACATCACCTTTGATGAAGACACTGCCCTTGGGAAAGCCAAAGATCTCCCTATGTCAAGGAAGAACGATGATGGTGCTGCAGAAAAATAGGATGAACTTCCGACGGATGAGCTTATGCTTGATGTCGAAGGCGTGATGGATCCTATTGATCCACCTCCTCGTGATCCCTCTACCTCAAGGAAACGTCCATTATGACTCAAAGATACACTCGAAGATGTTGAAAGACATATTGCTCCAAGAGGGACATTTCGTGAAAGTAAGAAGCCGAACAAGTATCAAGGTTATTTGGTTGCTATGAGTACTATTGTTCAAGCTGAACCATGTACGTTCAAGGAAGTCGTAAAACACCAAGTTTGGAAGGATGCGATAAATGAGGAATATGAATCGATCATGAAGAATGATGTTTGGGATGTGGTGCCTAGACCTAAGGACAAGTCTATGGCCACCTCAAAATGGCTTTACAAAATTAAACATGGAGCTGATGGGAGTGCTGAAAAATATAAAGCCAACTTTGTTGCTCATGGTTTCTCTCAAAAGGAAGGAGTGGACTATGACGAGATATATGCATCGGTTGCTCGATATACCACTATTCGATCTATTATTGCTCTCGCGGCCAATCAAGGATGGAGCTTGCATGAAATGGATGTCAAGACTGCTTTCTTGCATGGGTCACTTAAGGAGGAAGTCTACTTGTAACCACCGCAAGGGTTTGAAGTACAAGATAGAAGGACACATGTCTGTCGGCTAAAGAAAGCACTGTATGGGTTGAAGCAAGCACCCAGGGCTTTGTATGAAAGGATTGACAATTATCTTATAAAGCTGGGACTTACGAGGAGCTATGTTGATCCAAATCTATATTTTAAGGTTGAAAAGGACATGCCTCTTATTTTGGTTCTTTATGTAGATGATCTCTTTTTGACTAGTGTGAACCCTCTCATTTCTCAATGCAAGAGGGAGTTGACTTTCGAGTTCGAGATGAAGGACCTAGGTCTGATGCATTACTTCCTAGGCTTAGAGGTTTGGCAAAAGCCAGGCAAGATTTTCGTTTCTCAAGGAAAATACATTGTGAAGTTGCTAGAGAGATGTGGGATGGTGGATTGCAAGTCTGTGTCTACTGTGGGATGGTGGTTTGCAAGTCTGTGTCTACTCCGATGGAACTCAACTTCAAGAAGCTATGTGGAAGTGCTGCTGGGCCCGAATTGGCAAAACCTTCTGAGTATCAACAACTTGTGGTGGCCCTGATGTTCTTGGTAAACTCCCGACTAGACGTATGCTTCACTGTGAATATTTTGAGTTAGTTTATGGTTGAGCCTCATCACATACATTGGATTGCTGCTAAGAATCTCTTGAGATATCTCCGTGGCACAATCAACTATAGGCTGAAATACACTATTGGGAATTTGAGGCTTCATGGATATTCTGATGCTGATTGGGCTGGCAATGTGGTAGATAGAAAGAGAATGTCGGGATGCTGCTTCTCATTGGGGTCTACTTCAATTTCATGGATGAGCAAGAGGCAAAAATAGGTTTCTTTAAGCACCGTCGAGGCCGAATATATTGCTACTAGTATGGCCTGTTGTGAAGCTATTTGTTTGAGGAAGCTCTTTAGTGAGCTATTTGAGCACGTGCTGGATACCATTGTGATCTATTGTGATAACCAGGGTGGGATTCGCCTTTTAGAGAATCCTGTATTCCATGACCGCTCCAAACATATTAACATCAAGTACCACTTTATCTGGGATATGGTACAATGGGGAGCAATAAGGCTTCAACACATCAGGACTGATGAACAGATTGCTGACATTCTCATGAAGCCCTTGGTGAAGGTCAAATTCTTAACCTTCCGAAAGAGACTTGGAGTCATGGAAGGACCCTCCCATGAGGGTCCCGCTTGAGTTGGACATTGAGCTCTGGGAGCTCCTGGGGGCCTAGGGTACTTCTTGGAGCTATGTGCGACCAAGGTGAGTGGTTCACCTTCCCCTATAGGTTCACTGTGTATAGGGTGAGTGGTTCACCCTTCCTTGTGATACCCCATGATGATATATGAGAGCATAGGGTGAGTGTTTCACCTTCCCCTATAGCTGATGATATATGCATAGGATGAGTGATTCACCTTCTCCTACGGCATATGAGCGAGATGAGTGATTCACCTTCTCCTGCGGATGCCCTAGCATACATCCTATCCATGCAGTCCGCGACTCATGGGAAGTACCTCTCATTTGGCCAATGAGTTGGGAAAAGGGGATAGGGATCATAGCACTATAGATGGATGCATTGTGTACTGTCATACTCCCTATGTGTAGGATGCATGGTGTTCAACAACTTGATTTGGGATCAAATCCAATTTGGGTTCTATCCCTAGACTGGCTTTTGTCAGTGGAGAGTGGCAAGGTCTTGTGACTCATTCTCGATTGATTCTTCTTCAAAAGTCATACACCATCGAGCGCAGACTTTAGGGTTATGAAGCTAGGAAATAAACTTGTTGATATGTTATTACATTAGTGTTTAACAAAATTGAGACGAGATGCAAAGATGGATCATTATGACATGATGGCATGATAATGGATGGATTGGTAAGTAGAATTCTCCCTAGTTGAGAGGGAGTGTTAAAATTGGCAACTAGGGCCAAATTTCACTTTGGACAACTCAATTGATGGAGACGATTATTGCATTGAATTCCTCTTTTCGAGAGGACAAAAATCGACCTAAAGATCATCAAATTTGGATAAGGAAAAATATGTTTTTGAAGTCAAGCCCACATGTGCAAATTGTCAAGGTCGGCCACATCATTATGTAGACTCATGAAGACCAACAGACATGTCTTTTGATCGTCAACGACTTGTATAAATAAGAAAGACCTCCACCCTCATTTGGCACTTCATCAACTCACACATTCTTCTCTCTCATCTGATTGGTTCGTACACCACATTGGGCAGTTTCTTTTCTCACATGTGTGGCAGGAAGGACAAAATTAGAGCGCTGAATTTTTTGAAATTTTCTGCAGTTTAACCAATGTTGACTTTGACTTTGACTTTTTGGGCACTTTTTGACTTTGATTTTCAAAGATAATTTCTATCTTAGTAGGCCGCATTCATTGGCACAAGATCCGAGATTTTTTGAGATGTTTGATCTTGTTGACCGCATGCCTATTTGACCCTAGGCTTGACTTTTGTTTGACTGTGTTTGACCTCTCCGAAGAGGACTGTTTTGACTAGCTAAGGAGGCCGAGTTGAATGCACTTTGACCGACCGCATGCCTATTTGACCCTAAGGTTGACGTTTGTTTGAGTGGGTTTGACTGTTCCGAAGAGGATTGTTTTGATTGCTGTTTGACCAACTAAGGAGGCCGAGCTGAATGCACTTTGACCGAGCTGCTAAAGGGTTGTTTTGACCCTTGATTGTCGAATCGTTAGGGCACACACTGTTGCTGATTTGACTGCTGTTGACCAGGGACAAAATTGCAGATTTGACTGGGCTGCTTTGGACAGTGGTTTTGATCATCTATTGGCAAGTCAATTTTGACTTTATTGTACTCTCTGTCTCTGTTGAACATTTGATATAATAATAAGAAGTATTGATCAAAGTGTTTTCCCCATCTTGGGATTTTCCTTGGCATTTGCCAAATATTGGTGTTCTTTTGTCTTGGCTTGTCTTCTGCATTTTATTGTTCATGTTCTATATACAATTTCTGTCAATGTGATGATTAATGTGATTGCTAATTGAAATTAAATTGGAATTTGTCATTGGGCTAACTAAAGGACATTGAAGAAATTGATGCAAGCATAGAACATACCATTGTTAACTAAAATTAACACACCCTCGTCCTCAACAATGGGGCTATTAGTGAAAACCTAAAATGCCGTGATATGTTCATTGCCACTTCTAGAGTCACTTCCACTAAACTTTGGAAGGGTTTTCAAATATCCATTAGGCAAAGGTTGAGTGGTTATAGGAAAGATTAAGTGTTGATACCTTGCACCTAGCCAAATATTGACATAGCTAGGTTGATTACTGGCCATTATGAAAACTAATGCATAGGGTGAGTCATGGTTTTTAGCATTAGGGGTCTTTGAACATAAGGGTTTAGGGCAAAGAAATAGAGAAATAACATCCTATCTTAAGCAAGATTGACAAAGTATAGTTTTAAGCAAAAATGTAGCTGTAAGAAGGGTATTTTCCGAGATATTTTAATCAAAGAGACAACAAGGACTTTTAGGATGAGATTTAACAAAATATGCAAGATAAATGTAGAAGCCCAACTTGAATAAATGGTGTCAAGGAAGAGTTGGCCATTGAAGAGATATGCACTAATTTAAGATTGGTTCAACACTTTGAGATGGATGTGGAGTCACCAGGTGAGATGCTTTTGCCTGAAGAGCCACTTCTTACTCACCACAAGTATTGGATAATTAATAGTAATGGCAATAGGGCTTCATTGCCTAGTGGAGTCACCAATGACCTTCTATCAAGCTACAAATCTTCAATAATATGGGAAGTTGGGTTATCATTATTCACTAGGTTGAAAACCTAGTAATAGATGAACAATCGAGGCACTAATAGATTTGTTGTTACATGCCAAAGAGAACTCTGTCGTTGACAACGACACCAATTCCTATATTGTGACCTAGGTTGTCCCCTATCACTCATAGAGGGGCCAAATGGTAGGGCATAATGTATAGGGTGCACCTTCTTGTGCTACTCTAGGCTTTCGAGCAAATTCTCGGTCTAGGGGGTATCCTCAATATTTTCTAAGGTAAGAGTCCTTGTTTGTCAACCAAGGATGAACTATTTAAATAGATGAAGCTTAGACTAGATTTATATTAGAGAAAAAAGCTGCATGGAGTCAATCTTTGTTGTTGATTTAGGATAGAAAAAGGATGTTGAAATGTATTTTGGAGGTGATTCAAAAAGGGCCAATCAATAAGGGAGTTTAAGACGATTCAACCATAAGAATGATTTATGAACCATGGCACCATAATCTAGTTTGTCTTGGCAAATAACTTTGAAAAAAGAACAAATATGAGTAGAGGAGGCATAATTACTTTCCTATCACATATTTATTAGATAGAAAATCAAATGGGTAAGGCAAGCATAGATCCATCACTTTATTCGACACCATGTGAGACAAAATGAAGAAGAAAAAACCTGCATGACTTGTGTTGGTACCATTCCTTGACCTCCTCTTTCCTCTTGAAACACATCGTTTGCCTACCTTTTTCCTTCATACATCTCTTGGACCCCTTGAAATTGATTAGTTAACAGTATTATAGTTGTTAAATGCATTAGAATTGATTTATGAGTTTTATGTTAAAGAATTAGGGATTTTTGATAAAAAGACTACAGGAAGTTGCAACATCCTGTAATTGGTTTATTGTTTGACATATGGCATGACAACTAAGCTAAAGCAAAGGGTAGGGATGAAAAATAGAATGTACAAGCATGGACGAACACCTATCCTACAGCAGAACCAACACTCCTGAATGCGCGGTCAATGACGGTCAAAGAACAGCATGTTGGCTACAAAAGCAGCAACAGCATAGGGTTCTAAACCGATTTAGTTTTGTTCCTTTTTGGAATCGGTTCAGAATGGAAACAACTTAAAAACTATGCCATAGCAAAAGCGGCAACAGCCGCATAACGAATGTACATTCGTTCCGAAATGTAAACGTTGAAAAACATATGTAAACACAGTTATGTGTTGTTAGTTAAGGGTTATCATTGTATCGTTTTGAAAACAGAGCTTTTGAACTTAATACCAAAAACTCAGTTGCAGTCACGATTTCGTTATTGCGTTGATTCTATAGTTGCTTGAGCACAGTCCAGTATACCTTCGAAACGCGGACGGGCCCTGCGTGGAACGGGCATACTGCCATTTCATTTCATTTGCAACTTCTGAATATTCAATAGTATGCACAGTGATTAGAGTTTGGTTTATGCTTTCATTGATTTAATTAGAAATTTGTATGAGTAATGTTTATGATGATAGCTTGAAGGATTCATCACTGAGATCGTTGAATTGTATCCTGTAAGGCATCTGATCTTTCGTTATTTTTAAAAGCATCTTCATGAACCCTGTTTCTCATATATTTGAATTTTAAGTGTGCTTATGATTTTAGTATGTTTCAATCTTTCATGAATGATAAACATTGAATGCTGAGTGTTCACTGAACAGGGGTTTTATGCACAACATCCTCGTAAGGGGATTGAAATCTTGGTTTAAGTAATACACAATGTTTTTAAAATAGGTAGATGAATTGAGTGACCTGAGTGTCCAGGTGAAGGTTAGCATACCTCAACCTTCCGTAAGGAAGTTCTGTAACCTACCATCACGAACACTTAGTTAGGAATCCTTTATGTCTATAGACTGTAGATGCATGCCTCGAAGTTTACTGACCCTAGTCGATAATAAATATAGCCTAATCTAGCACCCTAGATAGGACACTACATTTTGGCGCCGTTGCCGAGGAGGCGTAGTTAAAGGATTTAAAAAGAAAAAAAATTCAATAAACAAAAACGAGCAAAAACATAGATTTAGAAATCATGTTCATTTATGCCTAGATCTAGAGATAATCAAGGTAGATTCATAAAACCCCCCCATCCAAAAACTAACCTATCATCAGGAGCAGACTCTTTAGGAAATACAACACCAGCTGAGGAAGTCACCATACAAGCATTAGAGGATAAACAAAAGTCAGGGCAAAGACTTACTCTCATCGAAAGACAAACTTTATTAGCACATAAATCGCAGAAGAAACACTTTCCTAGATCCTCTATACAAGGAGAAAGTAGCACAGTGACCGAACAATCTTTCTTTAATCTTCTCTTTAAAACAAGTGACACTGATACAAAGGAACCTATTAAAATGACTGAGGAAGGAGATGGATCAGTACCAAATCAAGGACGAAGAGATGAAGAAGAGTCAACCTTTAAGTTTCCTATACATGAACCACAAGAAGATGATGAGATCAAAATGAAAAACATACCTCCATCCGTGCTACCAAACTTTTATGGTATGGCTTTGGAAGACCCAGACTCATTCTTGTTCGAGTTTGACATTGTATGTCGAACATACGGTTACACAGATGATGCCCATAGGCTTAGACTCTTCCCAGTGACATTAAAGGCATCAGCCTTAAGATGGTTCATGAGGCTTGGTGAGCATGCGATAATTGATTGGGATGGCATGAGAAGGATATTTCTAAAGAAATATCAACCTTATTGTAGATCCAAAGATTCCAAAGTTGATATCTTTAGAATGAGCCAACAAGAGGATGAAACCTTAGACGAATACTTAGAACGGTTTGTCTACAACTTACAAAAATCCAAACACCGAACTATGCCTCTTGATTTGATTCGCACAATATTCTTGAAAGGCATCCGAGAGGAATACATGGATGATCTTAATTTGATGGGCAAAGGTGACATTTCTACCTTACCTTTTGAAGAAATCGCTGAATTATGCGAAAAGTATTCAAGAAGTAAAGCTAAAATTGGAAAAAGAACCCTGTCATCCAAAGTCACAAAATCTGCTTCAGCAAGTGTCACAAGGGCTGAAATAGGGAATCTGTTAGAAGAATTTAAAACAGATTTGTTAAGCACCTTAGGGAACCAAATTGACACTCTAAAAGCTAAGAAGAAACAAGAAGATGAAGATCAGATAATAAATGCCGGAAGAAACATGCTTGTTATAGACATTTTTGTGCCTTACAGCTCTAAGCATGAAATGTCCATAAACCAAGGGATCCTAAGTCCCTAAAGATGTTGTTCCGCTTCCTAAAGAAACAAGGTCAACCAATGACAGCTTCTCCCAGAAGTTCTCCACCAGAAACTGCTCAAAACTAGTCAAATCAGGATCAATTCAGAAGCTCCACTCGCTGCCTGCGTTGCAAAGCACCCAAATACACTGTCTAGGTGCGTTGCAACGCACTTGAATGCACTACCCAGGTGCGTTGAGCGGGAAATGACAATTGGCAAAGTCATTCAACGAGGTGGAGAGACAATGGAAGCTTCCAGAATCTTCTCCAATGACACTTGCCTCACTGAGTTCGACCAGTGATGAGTAAGGGGCTCTCAGTCTCCAAGTGGAAGCAAGAACTGACAGAGAGAAGCCACAAGTCAAAACATAAGCTGACTCATCCTCTCTGCTTACATCTATATATGGATCCCTCATCCCAGAGATCCGGAGGCTGGAATTTTGTACTTTGCAGAGAATTGCTGTTGGTTTGAGATTGAGATTAGTGCATTGGGTGACTTATGCTTTGTTGGAGGTGAGGAAGGGATTCCTTTGCTGGGAGGTAGATGCTGGATCGGGACTCACTTGGTTGTATCTCCTCTTGGACTTTCTTATCATATCAATAAAACTATTTGAGTTTCTCCTACATGCTGTGTATCAATGATGTTTTGTTATATTTGCATGTTTAGCTTAATCTGATCCTAAGCTTTTTATGAATGTAAATCTATATCTTCGTGTAGTTTCTCTCTTCTGTGATCTTGCAGGAATTCGGTGAAGCTGGGCCGGTAAGGGAGCAGGGAGCTGGGAGCTATTGAAGAGAGGAGCGATTGGATCAACAAACTAGCGCAAGACACAGGTTAGTTTATCCTTCCTCTTCGTCTACATTTCATAAAGAAGAATACTCAAGTAGTTTTTCCTTGTTTGTTGCTAAGGCACTGTCACACCTTAGAGTGGGATAGGGGCGTTCTGAATAGATACTTTTCCCAACAACAGAATGGCGACTCCGCTGGGGATCGTATCTAGTTAGTTTATTTGTGTTTCTATTGTTGTTCTTCTCATAAACTTAGGAGTGGCGAATCGAACTGCATTTTCCATTTACAAATGCAAAGTAGAGATCTGCTACTCTAGTCCATTCACTGGGCCTGTTTATGATCTGAACAGCTGATCCACAAATGCTCTAATTGCCCTTTGTGATAGCTCTTAGTCCTCCTTTAAATCATCCCTCTAATTGTACCTTACTGATAGCTTTTATCCGGCCAAAAACCATAGATTAAACTGCAAACCGTGACCCAGAACCCAGAGAAAATTCTCGTTTCTGCTTCAGCGCAGGCTCTGTGAAGAGGTTCTGCATTTCAACGCAGGTCCCGAGAGGGCTACCTGCACTGCAATTCAGTTTCTCTGTGCAACAGGTGCGCTGATCAGCCTTTGCCCTGTGCAGCTGTGGTTCTTTGCATCCTTGTGTTCAGTTTTATCTCTGTTTTTTGCAGCCTGTTATCAGTGTGTGTACCTATCTGAAAACCCCTTTTCTTTGCCTTAATTCCGCCTCAGTTGTACAAAAAGACTGTAGGTGTTCTTTGTGTATTTGTTACATCATTTACAGTTTTCCATTGAAAAGTGAAATAGTCATACTGTCGTCCTTAGATTTAGATCTGTCGTAAGTGTCGATTTTGATCTTAGGAGAAAGTTCCTTTGCTGTTGACAGTTGATTATACTTTTTACTTTTGCTTTGGTTTGAATTTGTCTCTTTCTAGTGTCGAAACGAGTGTTTACTTCAAAATCATAAAGTGTCGTAATCTTCTCTACCTTTTTGATTTCGAAAAAGAAGCTTGTTTGTGTTTTTTCACTTGAAAGCAAATTCAAATTTGTACATCAACTTTCTTTTTAGGCATCAATATTAAGAAAGTGAAAACAAATACATGCATTTGTGCATTTGCATATTGATAGTTTGTATGGTTTGATTTAGGAAAAGTGCATTTACAGTGTGCTCTTTGCTCTTTGAGAAAAGATTGTGTCTTTCTTTTCCCCTTGTAGCTAGGATTTTCATTGTTGAAAAGAGATAAATGCTTGCTTATCATCTTTAGATTGCATTTAGGAATTTCATCTACATCTCGTGGTGATCCAAAAAGGCAAACTTCTAAGAAAGATCAACCTAAAATAAATTGAATGAACTTAACAACGCTTTGTAACTTAACGCACAACATAGAGGTCTAGGCTAGAGACGTGTTCTGGCGTCGTAAAACCTGGTGACTGTCGGCCTCACTGATGGTTGGGTGATTCCTCCTGAGAGACGATAAGTGCCAGTACGGATTGTGCTCCCACGTACCGTCGAGTATATATTGGGAGACCCCTATAGGCTTAAAACCTTTTATCCATAGGAAGCCGTGTCGGCCGCCCTACTGATCGCAATGCACCGAACACAGCATTCAGGAAGATTGACTGCCGTACCGTAAAACGTATTCTGCAGTTTTGTGATTGGTTTGGCACACCCTCTACCTAGATCTCCAGAGCAGTCCCTTTCGTTCCTTTTCAGACTCCTTAACGGAAAAGGTCCATCTGAGCACTTGTCACTTCAGGTTCATTAAAAATCAAAGGAGACTAGAGTCATCTTTTGCTTTTTCTCGACTCTTTAAAATTGAAAAAACAAGTTGTGTCCAAGCGTCGTTAAAATTTATTTTAAACGGAATATTCATACCCTTTTTCCTGCGTTGATCTTTAGGTTGAGAAAATGGAGCCTACCAACCAAGGAATCCCCCTTGGTGGAAATCCTAGTCCCTTCTCCTCTTGGGGAGATGTTGGTGCGCCCCATATGGCCACATTGTCGCTTCCAGGACTGACAATTGGCTTGCCGGTCTGGCTCTTCTCAACCAATGTCGTTCAGAACACCACTATTCCTGAACAATCGAATCAGTAGTTAGACCAATCCAGAGTTACCCACCAACCTTCTACTTCCTCTAATTCTTCCTCTCCTCCTTCCTCTTCGCTTGATGGGGCTGGCAAAGCCAAAAGTCAAGTTCCTAAGGAGAAGAAGGAAAAGAAGAAGAAAGAGAAGAAGAAGAAGGAGCCAAAAGCGACTGGGGGCAAACGAGTGTCGTCTAACGAAAATCCACACACTGCACTGACCAGACCTAAATCGCCATGTGTCATTTGCAAGGGAGACCACTTTCACAGAGATTGTCCCTGCATCCCTCGGATACTAAGGGACTGGTCTCCCCGTTTGCACAATCCGGTGGCGTCAACCTCTGATAGCCATGTTGAAAGCACACCGTCAACTAGCGAAAGTGAAGTCCCAAGACAAAAAGGGAGAGCTAGATCTCCCTGTAAACTGTGCGAAGGCAATCACGCCATCCACCGTTGTCCCTTCTTAGACGAAGCTAAAAGAGTTTTGGATGATCGTCCGGTTTCACCGTTACGACTTCCTCCTGGATATAAAAAACTCTTGCCGAGTCCTTCGTTAGTTGAGAATCCAGCTAGCCCGCTCAAGTGGTCAGCTGAAGCGCCGGTCATTGAAGATGAACCAGCTGAATCCATACCCGACGAAAGTCAAAAGGTCGAGGCGGCAGTTGACCCGGTCTTGCCTTCAGAGGATTTATCTTCGAATGACACAGTCACTGAAGAGAACAAGGATGACACCGTCCAAATTCTCTTCATCAACACAGACTCCGACGAACACGGGGGCAACCTACCCATTCCTTTATCGCAGGAAGGAAGTTCGTCAGAGCCGTACCCGGCCGTCTACTCGGTCCCACCTCCAAGCAACCTAGTTGTCTCCTTCGACTGGAATCAACTAGGCAGACCCCGTTTACCAGCAAGCATACCATTCAGAATTATCGTCCAAATATATAGAATGGTCATGGCTGGTACCATCATAGATGAGGGGGCTTCTGTGAGTATCCTTTCCTCTACTGCTTGGAAAGTGCTTGGTTCACCATCGCTTTTGCCTGAGATGAGAAATCTGACAGGTTTTGATAAAGGAACCAGTCGACCTTTAGGGATCCTCCCCAATGTGCCCATAACATTGAAAGGGAAGACCGTTCAAATGAACGTGATGGTCGTTCAAGGACTCTTGGATTATAACCTACTCCTTGGACGAGACTATATATATTGCATGGGAGCCATCGTCTCCTCACTCTTTAGAGTAATGTGTTTTCCGCACGAAGGAAGAGTGGTCAAGCTCGTAGACCAGCTTTCATTTCCCGGATCACGCATCGCAAATAGTCATATACCATCCCTAAATGGTCTCTTCACGCAAGAAATGTCTCAACCCACGGTCCATCCTCCCGATGAGCGCGAGTAATTCGGAAGGATATGACTGGAACCCAGGGGGCATGCATCCTGGTCTGCTTCGGCAGGAAAACTTTGGGTATAGGGTAGGTTTCTGCGGGAGAATATGACTAGTCTGTACCCCGTCCGTGATTGAGACAGGGGTTATTCTAGAATAAGATTCTCTTGTCAAAGTTATGTGTTTGGCGCTCGTTGTCACTCACCTTTGTCTATCTCGGTAGACATCGCCGAAGAAGTGTTTTGTTTGCTGCGCAAATGAGACAATCTTTGGTAACCTGAAAGAGGTAGGCCTTTTCTGGTAGAACAAATGTTTTATCTGCAAATTGAGGGGTAACCTTGAAATCGTATTTTATACCTGGGGGCATGCAAACCTTTTGGAGTGCAAGCAAGGGGCGGCTATTTATTTTTTTAAATTTTTAGGACCTCTAACCCTTTAAACTCGTAGGATTAGTCATTTCCGAACTTGCATAACGAAAGGATGCGGGGCAAAGCTTTGTAAGGCGCAAGCTCCATAAAAAATGGCATCTTATATGAGACATTCTTATCATATGACTGGATTATCGAGCTGTTTTAGCACATAGTTCATGCTCGTTAAAAAATAAACATAAGATCGAGCAGTTTTAGCACATAGTTCATGCTCGTTAAAAAATAAACATAAGACCGAGCAAGTGTTTCAATCCGCGTTTAAGCTCGTTAAAAAATGAACTATCTTCCGGTAAATAACCACTGTGAATGTAACATTATCAGCCATTAAAGCCTTGGTCGTGTTTGCCCCGTCACCTCCACTTTTCCATTGGCCGATCATTCACCTCCATTTGATTGTTTACCCATTTTGAGGAACAGCTGCGAAGAGTGATTTCACTAGCCATCCTTGTGACTCTGCCGTGCTTGGAAAATTCCAACCCTTACCTGGAATCAGCTGCTACCCATTTTATCACTCGTTCCTCAAAAGACGAGTCTTCTTTAAGCTCTTTTCATCTGACTCGTAAAATATGAAAAGATTGCCGAGTTTTGGCCTTCCAGCTCGTTAAAGCGACAGGAAGAGCTATCCCTCCTCTAGATTTTAATCTTTTTGGACCTGAGGGATTATTGCACAAAAAGATCGAGCGCTTGTTTTGTTCGGCTCGTTAAAACTATCGAAAATTCATCCCTTCTGTATTGTTTTATACTTTTTCGGACTTAAGGGATTAGATGACGAAAAAGGAATTCCGGAGTTAACTTTACGTACCTTTTCAGACTCTAAAAATGAAAAGGACCGAGTTATCTTTGTCGTTAGACTCGTTAAAAACATTAATAGCGACAAACTTGTCTTTAGACGAGAACGAGTTTCACTATCGCTAGGCTCGTTAAAACATAGCGATGGGTTTGCCCGAAGGGCAAATTATAGAACAAGCATATGTTATCCTCCTCAAGCTTGACAAAAATAAAGAGGTACTGGTCAACAATGACTGGGGAAAAATTGGGAAAAACTCAAAGAACCTTTATTGGTAGCAAGTCGCTCTTGAACATGACACTTCCACTTCGTGCTTGAGTCGGGTTGGGTTGTTTCATTCACCGGTCACATCACCATGGTCTCGCCATACCATCCACCTTTGGGGTAAATGCTACCAATCCATCATATAAGTGTCGCCGATATGTTCAAGAGAAGTCATCCAGAGAAGTCAACCGTGTCCCATCCACTACCATACATTGTACTTCATTCTTTCATGACCGCCACCCTGAACCATATATCATCAGATCGTTTTCACCTCCATCAAAATCATTTGCTCCGTTCCGTGTCACTGATGTGGGATACATTAAGGCCCTCCTTTGACGGATCGCTTCTTGTCGACATCAGCTCATTATCCAAGAAGTTGATCTAGGAACACCCCCTTCAGTACTTTGAAGCTTGCATGCCTCAATGGCAAGTTTCTCACTTCCGGCGACAGGTATACATCAATGACCTTCGACCAAAAGATTTTGCGTGGTGTTCGACGCCAAGTCCTTTATTCACACCACGTGAATTGTACTACAGTACCTTGAGGGTCATTATCATTATCGGTGATTCCTCTTGCGCTTGTTAACAGTTTACATCATTGACTGGTAATCAAGCGATGTCTTTCCATGTTCGACTTCAAAACATTTCTCACATGGATCGACTTGTACTTAGAGTGAAGATCGGACGAGATTGAAGACCCCAGATCTAGTTTCATCCATTCGGGCTGCGATATATATTTAGGAAAAATAAAGACATTGACATGTACAGCACTGCAGAACAGATAATCATCCTACCAAAAGGATGATGATTTCATCAGAATCATCAGTCTACCATCAGACGATTGTCTGTCCTATGTACATAAAAATGAATTTATAAAGCTGAGCATGGGAATGCCCGCCTCAGCTAGATCATGAAAACAGTATGAAAATAATGTATTGTATTGTATCTTATTACAGGTCTCCTCCCAGCATTGAAAGAATTTCGGATCCTCCTAATAAAGCATTTCACCCGATAAACGACCTCATACTTTAGGGGGCAACTGTTATAGACATTTTTGTGCCTTACAGCTCTAAGCATGAAATGTCCATAAACCAAGGGATCCTAAGTCCCTAAAGATGTTGTTCCGGCTCCTAAAGAAACAAGGTCAACCAATGACAGCTTCTTCCAGAAGTTCTCCACCAGAAACTGCTCAAAACTAGTCAAATCAGGATCAAATCAGAAGCTCCACTAGCTGCCTGCGTTGCAAAGCACCCAAATACACTGTCTAGGTGCGTTGCAACGCACTTGAATGCACTACCCAGGTGCGTTGAGCGGGAAATGACAAGTGGCAAAGTCATTCAACGAGGTGGAGAGACAATGGAAGCTTCCAGAATCTTCTCCAATGACACTTGCCTCACTGAGTTCGACCAGTGATGAGTAAGAGGCTCTCAGTCTCCAAGTGGAAGCAAGAACTGACAGAGAGAAGCCACAAGTCAAAACATAAGCTGACTCATCCTCTCTGCTTACATCTATATATGGATCCCTCATCCCAGAGATCCGGAGGCTGGAATTTTGTACTTTGCAGAGAATTGCTGTTGGTTTGAGATTGAGATTAGTGCATTGGGTGACTTATGCTTTGTTGGAGGTGAGGAAGGGATTCCTTTGCTGGGAGGTAGATGCTGGATCGGGACTCACTTGGTTGTATCTCCTCTTGGACTTTCTTATCATATCAATAAAACTATTTGAGTTTCTCCTACATGCTGTGTATCAATGATGTTTTGTTATATTTGCATGTTTAGCTTAATCTGATCCTAAGCTTTTTATGAATGTAAATCTATATCTTCCTGTAGTTTCTCTCTTCTGTGATCTTGCAGGAATTCGGTGAAGCTGGGTCGGTAAGGGAGCAGGGAGCTGGGAGCTATTGAAGAGAGGAGCGATTGGATCAACAAACTAGCGCAAGACACAGGTTAGTTTATCCTTCCTCTTCGTCTACATTTCATAAAGAAGAATACTCAAGTAGTTTTTCCTTGTTTGTTGCTAAGGCACTGTCACACCTTAGAGTGGGATAGGGGCGTTCTGAATAGATACTTTTCCCAACAACAATGCCTTAAAAGACTGCCCATTAGAAAACATCCAAGTTTGTGCCTTATGTACTGAAAATCATGATATATTTAATTGTCCTAAAGTTAAGGTTTTGCAGAACTGCAATATGGCAGCTAATGCAGAGATGGAAAATGTGTATTACATGGGCACAAAGAGACCATGGCAGCCAAGACCAGCACCTCAAGGTATGTTTCCAAATCAAAATTTGCAATTTCCTGTAAATGATCAAATGTATGCTCAGAATTCATGGAATGTACCCATGCCACGGCAGCACCAAAATCACCCACAGCAACAATGGAGACCATCTCAACAATACTCTCAATCATATCATACATATCCTCAATCATACCAACCATATTCGCAGCCATATCAACAATATCATCAACCATACTCATCACATCCTCAACCATATCAGCAGTATCCTCAGCAGCAAGTTGTTTACCAACCTCAACCTACTCAACAAGCATTGCCTGCTCCTCCATCAATAAATCCACCACAACTGCAATTTCCATCTAACTCACAACCTCCCAGACCAACTCAAATTTTTGCTCAAACTGTCCCAAATCCAAATAACAGAGCAGAGAGGCCAGCCTACAATGTAGAAGAGGGAACCTGATATCCCACACTACCCTTGCAAAATATCAACTTGAGGTCTGGTAAGGTACTCCACAAAGATTCTCCAATAACTGATAAACAAGAAGAAAACACAGAAAATGAAAACGAAATGACAAATCAAAGAAAACTAAACGATGATACCAAAGATAAGCAAATGCAACCATTGCATCCACCTTTTCCAGACCGATTGGTCCAAATGAAACTTCCAATGTCTATACCACAGTTTGATGTTTTAGATGAGCTCAAGAATGTCTATATAAAAATTCCGCTACTGCAAGCCATAAAAGACATTCCCATATATACTAAAGCAATCAGAGAAATGTGCCTTAAGAAGCCCACTAGGAAAATGATTGATCCACAAACCATTCATGTTATAGGACATTTAGCTGGCCTTATGACAAATACCATCTCAATGGAGAAGTATGTTGATCCTGGTATTCCCAGAGTTACTACAATCATTAACAACATACAGATTCCAAACACTTTAATAGATCTTGGGGCCGCAATAAATGTCATGACTCTTGAAACCATGAGAACACTCCAACTTATAAATTTGCAACACACAACGATTGTTCTAGAACTAGCTGATAGGTCTAAGGTGATTCCTGAAGGGATTTTGGAGGACATAATTGTTTCACTAGACTCTTGGGAGTACCCAGTGGACTTCTTAGTTCTTCAACCCAAATCCAATTTAGGAGAGCACCCTATCATTCTTGGTAGACCATGGTTAGCGACTGCTGATGCATTCATAGGATGTCGATCGGGCAACATGATCATTTCACGAGGAACTGAAAGAAAACAACTCACTCTTTATCCATCGGCACAATCACCAGCAGTAACACACAATTTATGGCTCGACGAAAAATACAATGATAAAGAAGAAGTACAATCTGTTTCTAGCATCGACCAAATCTATGATTTCCAAGAACAAAATAATAATGATTTGGTAGAATTGTTCCTTTCTCAACCTGATATTTCCGAAAATTTGAGGAACGACCAATATCATGCTGCAGATGTGCTTTTAGCCCAAAATTTTCAAGAAA
This sequence comes from Pinus tabuliformis, assembly GCA_031772625.1. Classification (NCBI taxonomy): domain Eukaryota; kingdom Viridiplantae; phylum Streptophyta; class Pinopsida; order Pinales; family Pinaceae; genus Pinus; species Pinus tabuliformis. The sequence goes on from CM062813.1 coordinate 364,019,177, forward strand.
CATGCACCATTCAATCTTTGCAAACCACATTTCACGATATTTTTCCAGTTCAATCCATCACAAACACACAGAGTCAGATCATAGAGATTAGTCCAGGGAAAACTCTGAACATTGGCAATCACCTAGACTCATCTCAGCAAGAGAAATTGACTCAACTATTGAGAAAATACCAGAAAGCATTTGCTTGGGACTACACCAATATGCATGGGATTCACCCCGACACATGCACTCACCATATTTATACAGATAGTACTATCAAACCAGTGAGGCAACCGCAGAGAAGAATGAACCCCATGCTCCAGGATATTGTCAGAGAAGAATTGCAAAAACTGTTGAGAGTTAATTTTATATATCCTATTTCTGATAGTTAGTGGGTATCCCCATTGGTTATAGTGCCCAAGAAAAATGGTAAGTGGCGCATTTGTGTTGATTACAAACAATTGAACAAAGCAACGCTCAAAGATTACTTCCCACTGCCATTTATTGACCAAGTGTTAGACACATTAGCTGGGAAATCATCATTCTCTTTTCTTGATGGTTTCAGTGGCTACAACCAGATCAGGATAGCCTCAGAAGACCAGGACAAAACCACATTCACCTGTCCTTGGAGCACTTATGCTTATAATGTTTTGCCATTTGGACTTTGCAATGCTCCAGTGACATTTCAGAGAGCTGTATTAGCTATTTTTGCTGATTTAGTTCATGATTTTGTTGAAGTTTACATGGATGATTTTTCAGTGTACGACAATTCATTTGAACATGCATTAGAGAACCTTGAAAGAGTTTTGGAAAGATGTATTGAAGCTAATCTGTCCCTGAGCAATGAAAAGTGCTTTATGATGTTAAACGAAGGGATAGTATTAGGCCACTATATTTCTTTTCAAGGCATCAAAGTTGACCCAACAAAAATCCAGATCATTGTTGATTTGCCAATTCCAAAGAATCAAAGAGAGGTAAGAAGTTTCCTTGGGTATGCAAGCTATTACAGAAGGTTTATTGAACATTTTAGTAAAATAGCTTTACCTTTGTTTAAGCTTCTAACAAAAGATGTACTTTTCAACTGGAATGAGAACTGCCAGCAAGCATTTGAAGCACTCAAAAAGAAGTTATCAACCGCACCAGTCTTAAGGGGGCCTAACTGGAGCCTACCATTTCATATCTTTACAGATGCATCTGACACTGCAGTAGGTGCCTCATTAGGCCAAAAAGAGGAATCTTGTAATTATGCCATTTATTTCATTAGCAAAAATCTAACACCTGCAGAATCAAACTACACAGTCACAGAAAAGGAAACACTTGCCATCATATATGCTGTGAATAAATTCCGACATTATATAACTGGTTATGAAGTCTTTGTACATACTGATCATTCTGCCATTAGACATTTAATGAATAAACCAATAACTAGTGGCAGAGTTACCAGATGGTTATTATTGTTACAGGAATTTAACATTACAGTGTTAGATAGACCAGGTAAAGAGAATCAGGTGGCAGATTTTCTTTCTAGACTGCAAAATCCAGGTGAGGTTGTTCCGGTTGAAGATTCTTTCCCAGATGAAAATTTATTTGCAATTTCCATAGTGAATCCTTGGTATGTTGACTTGGCCAATTATTTGTCTACAGGAAGTACACCTCCATACTTTACTCCAAAGGAAAAGAAGAGACTAGTCAAACAAAGTGCTCGATACTCATGGATTAATGGCGATTTATTTTACACTGGTTATGATATGATTATTAGACGATGTGTAAGAAATGATGAGATAATTGATATTTTAAAATCTTGCCATGATAAACCGTGTGGTGGGCATTTTGCAGTTAAGCGAACAACATTCAAAATTCTCAGTCTTGGATACTACTGGCCATCCATTTTTAAGGATTCCAAGAGGTACGTGAAGAGTTGTGATAGCTGCCAAAGAATGGGCAGGCCAACAGCTACAGATGAGATGCCACTTCAGCCCCAAGTTCACCTAGAGCCATTTGAAAAATGGGCTCTAGACTTTATAGGACCCATTAACCCAACCTCCAATGATAAGAAGTACATCTTAGTATGTACTGATTACGTCACAAAGTGGGCTGAAGCAAAAGCACTAGTTAGAGCCACCGAACAAACAGTGGTAAATTTCCTTTTTGAAGAGATTTTTGTAAGGTATGGAGTACCAAGGGAAATAGTAACTGATCAAGGTACTCAATTTACTTCAAAGTTAGTGAAGAACATCACAGACAAATACCAAATCAAGCACAGAAGAAGTACACCTTACCATCCACAGGCCAATGGGCAGGTGGAATCCACAAACAAAACTTTGGAAGGAATCATTACTAAAACTGTGGCAATGAACAGAAAGAATTGGGAAGAGAAGCTCAAAGATGCACTCTGGGCTTACAGAATTACGTGGAAGAATACTACAGGATTTACACCATATCAATTGGTGTATGGCAAAGAGGTAATGCTTCCTATTGAGTTTCAAATACATACTTTTAAACTGGCTGCAGATTTGGAAATTGACCTGGACCAAGCACAACAAGAAAGAATTCAGCAGTTGAACCAGCTGGATGAAATGAGGCAGCAAGCAGAGGAAACCACAATCCTCATGCAAAAACAAAGGAAGCAGTGGCATGATGCACATATCAAGAAGAAGCAGTTCAAGGAAGGAGACTGGGCTTTACTTTTTGACTCTAAATTCAGAGATCATAAAGCCAAGTTTACCACACATTGGATGGGCCCATACCAAATTATTCAGGCTTACGACAATGGTTCAGTCAAGCTCAAAACTATTGATGGAGAAGGTCATTCCTTTACTGTCAACGGTCATCGCCTGAAACTTTACACTAAGCCCATCAGCAAGCAAAATTTTCTCCAAACAGTATCTCAACAAAGAGAGGTTGAGATACTGTAGCCTCCAGCTGCAGTATCCCTGCCTTAGTTCATTTCATTTCAATTTAGAAATTCAAAAGAAATTATAAAAAAAAAAAAAAAAAAAAAAAAAAAAAAACACACACACACAAAACAAAAAAAATAATAAAAATGGGTTAGATGTGAAAACCAGACTCTGGCACACTCTAACCCCGAATTCTTACTTGAAAACCAATTCGTTGGCGGGTAAGAATTCCTTTTCTTTTGTTTCCTGTTTGATTTATCAACTGAATAATGACTTGAGGACAAGTCAAAACTTTAGTGGGGGAGAGAAGCATCAGCATTTTGTCTCCCCATTGTAAATTCTTAAAGATTTCTTATCTCATCTCCTCACTGTAAATTTCCAAAGAAGTTTGTTTCAGCACTCCAGATTTCAATAAAGAAGTTGTTTTGTCATTGTTTTATCTCAGAGGGACCTGGTTAAAAACATTATGCAGGGGGACCTGTTCTGTCCAGAAGACCATGTTACCAACACTAGCAGTAATGGGACCTGTTTAAGACACATAAAAGGGACCTGTTAAGAGACTGTTACTTCAAGATTACTTCAACAAAGCTTCATCAAGTTTCAACAAGGATCCACAGGTTGCTGGGCACCAAGACTTCATCAAATACCAAAGATCAAGGAACCTGTATACATATAATTCTTTTTCCGGATTTCAAAGAAGCTGCATGAACATTTTCCAGATCTTAGAGGGACCTGTTGCATTCAAATCTATCTCAGGGGACCTGTTATGAACAACAAAGAATAGTCAAAAGAGACTAGTCCTACCTAGCATGCCAATGCAACGCTTGAACAACCAACAAAAGTGTAATGTATTCCTTATTCTTAACATTTAAATTCTTAGATTAATTTTTAATGTTAAATTTAATAACTGTGACTGCTACGATCAATTTCAGAGACACCTCCATACCTATCACTCCTTATCCTATTGTTAATCCCTATCATCTTCCAATACTCCAACCCATCTCATACTTATATGATTTTGTTAATCCCCTCTCATATCACCTTTTCAATCTCTGTTACCAACCAATTAGACCCTACAGCCATCCCAACATTTCTATTTGGCCGGGTACCAACAGAAGCAGGACACGTGGTGAATTGTTTGGAAACCAAATGTTATGCGGGCTTGTTCATTATGTTTGAAACGGCCGAATTATGATTTAACCACCCGACGAAGCCAAATGATGCAAACGACTACCTGAAATCATATCCCAGTACTTCATATATGCTTCTAGCGCTTCTATGATGGCATCCATATGACCAGTACAACCATTCCTCTATTTCAAAAGATGAATATGTTATGAATTGAGTTAAGCCGGTTATTTCATTATCATTTTCAGTTGTTCTATGTTAGCATTCGACTCCTGTGACTTCAACAGTAAAGACTGAAAGTAGCAAGCGCCACGAAAGGAAAATGTAGTTAATTGGGTTCGACCTCCACCATAATTACAAGACAGTCAATCGAGCATCGCTTGGGTTACTAAAGGAGCTAGTGTTAAAGAGCCGAGGACGCCACCAGGTCAGCAGTATTGGGGCGGAAGACAAAAGGTAACAAATCAAAACTTCTTTGTTGAATTTGCAAAACATAAACAAAGAAGAGTTAGAGCACAACTCTCTGCCAAAATGACCAATAGGGTCGAACCAAGCATATTCGACAGTTCCCAGTATCACGAAGATTGCATTTCAATTCTTAAAGAAATACAGTGGCTGCCCTTTTTAGAGAAATTTCGTGGAAGTAATGAAGAGGTCACCAAACAATTCGCTTTTACATTCAACGGAGAGAAAGCTCTGATAGGTAATTTTTCATTTAGAGTTTCAGAAGACACCATAGCTCAGTCCCTAGGGATCAGCCCAGAAGGGGAGAAGTACTTCAAGACAAAGCAATTTAAAGAGAAATCATGGACTCAATTTATGTCCAGATCCAGGGTTTCATCCGTTAATTGGAAGAAAGGCGTCCCAAGGAGTTGGTTGGTGCATCCCTGGGACGAGATGGTCTATATCATCCAAAAGTTTGTAACTTGTGAAGGCCGCTACAGTATTGTTTACTTGTACCATATCAAGTTACTGTTACATTTGAAAGGGCAGTGTGTTATCAGTCTGCCATACTTCCTCTTGCAAAGCCTAACCAAAATGTCGAAGACCATCCAAAAGCAGAAAGGTAACGAAGACAAGAGCTTATATCACTTTGGGCTAATTAAAATTCTTATTGAGTATGAATTACAGAGAAGAGGGAAAACGTGGAAGGAGTTCTTGGCTGCTAACCAAATTAAAGACGAAGAGGACAAGGAAGAACCACAGGAAAACTCAGGATTTATGAATGATATCGATGAAGAAATTCCTATACACAAAGCAAGCAAGGTACCTCCACTTGTTAGCAATGTGAGGACAAGGAAAATGAGAAAACAAGATGCTCAGGAAGCAGAGCAAGATAAAATTTTTACCACCTATACAAGAAGAACCAGGAGAGCATCAAAGGCCCAGCTACAAGAAGACCAGCCTGAATCAAATGCACCTATGCCGATGGATATTGAAAGTAGTGCCCACTCACAACCTGGACCAGGAGCTGAGATGGAGGTTGAAAGCAATAACAGGCAAGAAAAATATTCACCACCTGCCATAAAGAAACAAAAGAAACTGGAGAAGCAAATTGAGAAGTTAAAGGAAGAACTAATGGAGGCCAATATGCTGGAAAAAGTTATCAAGAAAGAAAATGAAATGCTCAGAGCACAGAGTAAAGAGACTCAACAGAAAAATGAAAAGTTAAGGGAACAAATTAAGGAACTTGAAGCTGAACAGACAGATATTTGTAAGTGGGCCACTAAATGGTACAACCAAAAGAAGGTCCTCAAGGAAAAGTACAAGAGTTTAAAGCATGAGCTCCATGGTCAGAAAGATGCCCAGGTGAAGAAGAATGTGGATACATTGTTGAAGGCAGCAGAGGTACAGGCAGGGACAGAGTTCAGAGGAAGCACATCGGGGTTAGCATGAGGTCATGCTAATTCATTAAGTCGGGGAGAGATGTTGGTACCATTCCTTGACCTCCTCTTTCCTCTTGAAACACATCGTTTGCCTACCTTTTTCCTTCATACATCTCTTAGACCCCTTGAAATTGATTAGTTAACAATATTATAGTTGTTAAATGCATTAGAATTGATTTATGAGTTTTATGTTAAAGAATTAGGGATTTTTGATAAAAAGACTACAGGAAGTTGCAACATCCTATAATTGGTTTATTGTTTGACATATGGCATGACAACTAAGCTAAAGCAAAGGGTAGGGATGAAAAATAGAATGTACAAGCATGGACAAACACCTATCCTACAACAGAACCAACACTCCTGAATGCGCGGTCAATGACGGTCAAAGCACAGCATGTTGGCTACAAAAGCAGCAACAGCATAGGGTTCTAAACCGATTTAGTTTTGTTCCTTTTTGGAATCGGTTCAGAATGGAAACAACTTAAAAACTATGCCATAGCAAAAGCGGCAACAGCCGCATAACGAATGTACATTCGTTCCGAAATGTAAATGTTGAAAAACATATGCAAACACAGTTATGTGTTGTTAGTTAAGGGTTATCATTGTATCGTTTTGAAAACAGAGCTTTTGAACTTATACCAAAAACTCAGTTGCAGTCACGATTTCGTTATTGCGTTGATTCTATAGTTGCTTGAGCACAGTCCAGTATACCTTCGAAACGCGGACGGGCCCTGCGTGGAACGGGTATACTGCCATTTCATTTCATTTGCAACTTCTGAATATTCAATAGTATGCATAGTGATTAGAGTTTGGTTTATGCTTTCATTGATTTAATTAGAAATTTGTATGAGTAATGTTTATGATGATAGCCTGAAGGATTCATCGCTGAGATCGTTGAATTGTATCTTGTAAGGGATCTGATCTTTCGTTATTTTTAAAAGCATCTTCATGAACCCTGTTTCTCATATATTTGAATTTTAAGTGTGCTTATGATTTTAGTATGTTTCAATCTTTCATGAATGATAAACATTGAATGCTGAGTGTTCACTGAACAGGGGTTTTATGCACAACATCCTCGTAAGGGGATTGAAATCTTGGTTTATGTAATACACAATGTTTTTAAAATAGGTAGATGAATTGAGTGACCTGAGTGTCCAGGTGATAGGGAGCATACCTCAACCTTCCGTAAAGAAGTTCTGTAACCTACCATCACGAACACTTAGTTAGGAATCCTTTATGTCTATAGACTGTAGACGCATGCCTCGAAGTTTACTGACCCTGGTCGATAATAAATATAGCCTAATCTAGCACCCTAGATAGGACACTACAACTTGCTTAAATTTATTATTTACCAATGGAACTATTGACCAGTTCGTGTCAACCACCTTATAGTTGCATACATTTTTTCAAAGAAATCCATCATGTTCAAGCAGTCAAACATCCATATATCATCAACATTTTATCAAAGTTGTCAATCCAAATTCTATAGCCCTGTGGGCCTTTATTTTAAAAATGATTCTAGTATGACTATGAAGCCATGAACACACCTAGGTAAGCTTAGGAATTTTCATCAACGAGTTTCATCTTATGGAGTTTTTTTAACCTCAATTAATTACTCGTGTTTTTAAACAATTAGATAATTAACGGAGTTTTTCTTTCAGATCTACCCCCAAAGCTAGTGTGGGACTCCGTGGTGATGTCCTAAGCGAGTCCTAGTGTATCGAGTCTATGTATAATTATCATACTAGATCATGTCTTGAGTTTTGCAAAATTTGGTTAAGTCTAAGTGTCTATTTTAAATTATTAAAAGTTCCAACTAGTTGGAAATTTAATAATTATTTGGATGTAAATTGTAAAATCAAATGTTTGTAAAAGTTGAAGGGGGTAGAGTACTCATAATTAGAACCTCTACACCTCAACTTTGTGTTTAGACACCTTTTGAGGGTTGAAATTATGTTTATCCCCTCAATTACTTTTATTTTTGATTTCTGGAAAATAAACGACAAGAAATTAGCCAGAAAATAGTCAAAAAATTAAAATTGAGAGAAAATAATATTCTCTCCAAGTTGAAAAACGAATTTTTGGAGAAGGTGGTCTTTCTCGAGGAAGATTAAATTTGAAAAACTCAATTCCAAGGCAAAAAAACCCACAAAAAATTTGATGGGGTCAGAAAAGAATTAATTTTCAAGAAAATTAATTTTATGGGTCCAAAAGAAATTAATTTTCAAGGCCCTCCATCAATGGAAAAATCAAAATTTTAAGAAAAATTGAGCCTATGGACCAAGGTGGTTAAATAAAAAATGTTTTTTTGAGGAAAAAGTTCAAAATAATATTTTTTGGAGCAGGAAAAAAGGGATTTATCATGGAATTCGAATTTTTGCTCCAGATCAAGGGACAAAATTTAATTTTGGGATGGATCAAGCATCAACTAGCCATTATTCTCCAGGATCAAGTCAAAATTTTGCACATTTTTGGACCTAGCCGTTTTCCACTTGGAGGGGGATATATATCTTTCTATTTTCTATAAATTGAGCTTGAGGCTCCTCATTGTAATCATCTTTGGATGGTGATTTGGTTCTGAAAGCTTTGTAACAATATTTTTCTGATTAATAAAATCAATGTCTTTGGGGGCTAATTATGGTGTATCTCTTCAGCTGGTTGTGGTAAATTTATTTTTGATGTTGCTTTAAATTTCTACTTTGTGCTTTAATTTGTTAAATTCTATAGCCATTTGGATTTATAGTTGCTTATTTGCACCTATATCTGGGTTGAGAACATTGTTGATTTGCTAGATCTATTGGATTCTTGTTTGAATCACTAGATCTGCTTGTCCCCTTGTGACTTACCCCTTTTGAATCTAACAAAATCTTTCGAGTTGTGTAGAAAATCTTATTAATCAGATATCGAGCATTTGAAGCGAGTTCTTGTTTGAATCTTCATCCCCTTGGCACACAAACAAACGAAGAACCCATAGTGGGTTTTTCCCGAAGGCTCATGATAAGATTAATTAATGGGGGTTTTCTTAGCCACCTATCTAAAAGGAATTTTTTATTAATCTTCAAAAATTCTATTGCATTGTGCTATAATTGATTTATATGCTATTCAAAGAGCTTCAAATATTGTGATAATTTGTAAATTTTGTAAATAGTTGTCAATAATTATTTCTCTAACACTTTTGTATCTATAGATTTTGTATATATTTACTGAATTGGAGTTTTTCTTCTTTGTTTCTTGGTTTTTATTTGTTTTGCAGGTAAATTTGCTCAAGGGTTGAAGGGAAAGTCGAAAATATTTTTCAAAGATTAGTGTCTATGCTCCTGGCTTTAAAACCCTTTTTTCTCTCACTATAATTTGCGGCTACCCTAGCCAGTAGGGTTTGCGGCATTTGGCTTTCGAATTTGAGCAAGAAAATAATATTGTAAGGCTTTGAATTTCAAATTTTGTAGGGAGGCCTTCCAGCGAAGGGTTATAAATTTTTAAAATCTATTTTGGGCCTTTAACAAATCAAATTTCTAAATTTTATCCATTTATCCTTTATCCTTTTTGCAAGAAACCATTTTTTTTAGGGAATCTAGACTTTGATTTGGGGAAGGTTTTATATTTTCAGGTTTGGGAATTGGTTTCAATTTTTTTCTTTTTTTAGGGAAGCCACAATCTCCTTGAGGGCTTTCTCTCAAAGCTGCAAGCCTTCAGGGCTTTTCTCAGCAGAAGATCAATTTTTTACTAAGCCTTTGGAGCAAAATTTTTAGAGATTACAAATCTACGTTTGACCTAAGAGGGCTGAGATCTGGAAGCATACAATATTCTGGAGGGTTTAAAAAATTGAGGGTTTTCATTACAAAGTTGGGCCGAGGATCTATTTTTGAAGGGTTTCATTCATTGGTAGATTCATGAGATAGCCACAAAGGGGCAGGAGATGATTTCTCTAGGGCGCAGACCATAGAAAAATCATTTTTCTCTTATTTAAATTCACTAGGGCTTCAACCTTTTGAAACTTAATAAATCCCCTATAATTATTTGAAATTTAACTCATATATTGTCCGGTTTTGGGAAGCTAGTTTTTTTTTTCGACTTTAATCATATTTTGGCATTGTTACCCACCGGGCCACCACCCATGGGTGGTATCCATAGGAGAAATTTTTTTCTCCTAGATGGTCCTCAACCGACAACCAACACCCCCTTGCAGCGACCAAATAATTTGATGTGCAACTATCTCTTCCAAGTTCCACTTGAGCCAACCATGTGGTCTCTTACCCATCTGTTATGATTGTATGTTTGAAGGTGGGCCTCCTGACCCCAAAGGTATGGCTTTTCATTGTGTAGTTTGGTAATTTTGTTTACTTATCATGGACACTTTTTGGGCATGGCTTAGAGGGGGGACACTTTTGTACTCGTCTCCTCTCCGCGATTTGATGGTTAACCTTTTCTCCTCTCATTTTTAACCCCATTCATCACTTTTCCCATCTGGGTGCACATTTGTCCATTGGGTCCACAAGGAGTTAGCCTCCTCCTCCCTTTGCCCACACCTTGGGTCGGGCCTGGAATGATGACCCGGAGGTTGATGCAGCTAAAAGAAAAAGAAAAAGCATAGTTTGGCCACTTCAATAGGAAATGTACCATAAAATGCAAAAGATGGCCAGGGCATACACATTTAGCACGTGGGCAAAAGTCGAACATGAGCTCTAACCCTATCATTGTGGCCATCACCCCGGTTCCTAGGGTCCCTCATATTGACCCCTTTCATCTTTAAGGAACCCATGATTGTTCCAACCCCTGTTGGGCGATGAACTAACCCACCTTAAAGGGGGTAATTACTGCTATATCCTACACATCATGCTCTCATCCCCTGAAGCCTCGAGCAGTTATAAAGAAAATCAATAAAAGGCGAAAAGCATATGAAGAAGGGTGGAAAAACAAAGGTCGAGGTAACTCATGCACCATGATTGCACCCTCCTACATTCATACACCCAAGTGTGGGCTTCCCTTATTATGGCTACCCTTATACTATGGCATGTGGCTTGGAGCCTTCCCCTGATGCCCCCATTCCGTTCCACCATTATATCACATAGTACCTACCAATTGACGGATGTACCATGGACATGTCACCCCCTTTAGAGGTAGAAACCGCCTAACAAGGTCCTTGGTTAACCCCCTTATTGAGCTTGGAGACACCTGTACATGCTAAAACCCACTATGGAAGGGCATGCCACCATGAAGTGTCTATTTGATTCCATGATTTGTAAGCTCTTTTACTCGATTATTCTAATGATTTGTTGTACTAGAAGGCAAGGGAATGCATTGGATCTTATACCGGATTGTAGGTGGGTCTCCATTTAGGGTTTGGTCTCCCTCTACGTGGTCCAAGCCCTCCAAAGGTTCATATTGGCACTTGTAGGGTGAGTGTTGAGAGCCATGGGCCTCCACCATAGCAGAGAGCAGATTAGCCACTTCATGGATCCCTCAAAACCATTCATTGATTGCTCATGTTCCACCTTTTGAATGAGGATGATGCACCTGGACCACCTTGCCCAACTGGCTTCACACTTGCACCACATACTTGGCAGATGTTCCAGGGCCCAGATGAGGATGTGTCTCACCATGGGAGACAGAGGAAGGGCTCATGTCATCATTCTAGTCCTTACAGATGGTATACATGCATTGTTGATTCACTTGGAGACCCATGAGGATGCCATTGTGCCCCCACACCCATTTGGGGATTACCACATTGGATTCGCTTGAGTATCAAGGGGCCACCCCCTATATCACTATGTTTGGAGCCTATTTTCTCACATTGCAACACTTTGGACTCCACTAGGCTTGCTCAATGACCCAATGACTCATTGTATTCACTATTTGCCCTCTTGAGAGGCTTCATTTTTGTATTATTGAGCTATCTTGGTGGGCTTGTCACCAAGTCATGTTGCTATTGTACATTATTTTATTATTTGGGGTTTGATTAGGCCATTTAGGATGTTCGAACTCCCTTATGGATTGTATAAATAGACGAGAGGCTCATTCATTCCTCTCATCATCACTTGGATTGGATTAGTATCTCTTGAGAGAATTTCACATTTCCTTTTGGAGGACGTGTTTGGTTTCATGGATGAATTTTAATGTTTGGTTACTATCTCTTGATCTTGGAGCTTCGAATTATGTCTTGAATTGATGGTTGGATATACTCACTATACATGTAAGTGCTCTTTTTCATGTTTTTCTTTACATTTATCTTGTCACATGAATAATATATGGGATTTTTGCTCTCTAGATCTGAAATTGCCCTAAATTAATGTGAAATTGTGGAATTTCGGACTTTTGATGTTGCATATATTACATGTGTCTTGTATGGTGAATGAATATTCCTAGAGGTAAAAAAATCATGTATTTTACCTTTATAAGCCATCAATTCTTGCACATTGAAGTATAAATACCTTTGGTAACCGAGTTCATGCCCTATATGTTATGTAAAGTTGTTTAAATTCTCCTTGATTGGGTAAAAGGTTCTTCAAACTTTGAAATCACATTGTCTCCATCTCTCCCTAAAGGCAAGGCACTAGACTAGTCCTTGGTGGTTAGTTAAGCGAATATCTTTTCTACCTTTTTCTCCTCCATTTAGGGCCTAACCCTAGAAGGTCGCCTAGGGCATCAAGCGAAATCTTTTATAGCCAATGGCCATAAAAAACCCTTGAAGATCGGTCCACAACTACGCTGGGGTCTTCTCAAGGGGTCCTCCAAGTTTAAATTCAATCCAACGATGGAATCCTGAGATATTGTAAGCCTTAGCTAAAGGATCATTCTTCTTCCTAGGTTGCTTTGGGTTAGTGTCTTCATTTGGATCATTGCACTTGAATTTCAAATAAATTAACTCCTTTGATCCTATTCTCCTCCCTAAGCTGGCCACACCCCTCTTTTGTCGATCAACTCCATACCCTTGACCTAGTGTGGGCCCACTTGGGTTCTTTGTGGTCCCACAACTTTGTGACTCAAAGTCCACAAGGATTACATAGAAACCATTTTTCCTTTGGGATCCCTAGGTCTAGGATACCTCTTGTTAAGGGATATTCTCCAAACCTAAGCCTAGGTATCCCCTTAGCCCTTCCTCGAGAGCCAATCACCTTGATTCTAAAGTAAGCAAGCTAATTATTTGAGCCTCTCTTGTGATGAGGCTTTAGGAATCACGATTCATCCGATCATTGATCTATCATTTCTAGTGATTCCTCTCATACTAGGACTCTCCCATCAGTGAAAGTCTGTAAAGAGCAGGGAGCTTTAGTTGAGGTGACAATGGGCTATCACTCCATTCTTTCCACTTGAGCTAGTAGTTGCTTTATACTTATAGGATCCCCTCCTAGGACCCCTACTAGTTTGAGCGGTAACATTTTTGGTGCGGTTGTCGATGAGGAAGCAAGTCTACCTCCTTTGTGAATTATTGAGGAATTGGTTCAGAAATGACATTTCAACTATTCCTCTGGCAACTCCATTCATTGTCCAATCCCTTAGTTTGCTTGAAGGTGACAACATTCATCCTTTAACTAGGGCTGCTGCAAGGAGGGGAGAACGAACTCCATCACTTGTTAGAACTAGCCTTCTCCCTGAATTTGAAAAGGCCGGTGATCCCACCCCCAGTATGGCAACAGACTCTAGCACTGACCTAAACCAAGACCAACCCAAAGTGTCATGAAGTAAGAGGCATTTAGTCAGTGTCTTTGCACCTTCGAATTTGAGTGACAATCCTTAGATTTTACCTGAGAAATACAATAATTGGTTACCCAAGTTTAAGGGTGATGCTACCATTAGTGCCTGTGACCATGTTGAAGAATTTTATTGGGCCATTTCTCCTAGGTTAGTATTCGACGAAGATAGGATCATGATGCTATTTTCCTTATGTTTTGAAGGACAAGCAAGGGAATGACACCCTTAGTCTTCCCCCAGGATGCATAGGAAACTCTGACCAATTTGGAGATATTTTCATAAGAATATGGTTGTGTGATGCTCAAGGAACTTTCGACATTGAAATTTTTTACCAGAGAACTAGGGGAAGGGAAGACATCAAGGAGTTTATCCAAAAATTTGATAAGGTAGTTAGGGATATCCCTAACCATTTGAGACCCCCTGATGCTAACATACTTGACAAATTCATTAAAGCCGTGGGTGGTCATCTAACATATGCATTAAGGGATAAGAAACGTAAGACCTTGCCTGAGGCTCAAGAGTTAGTTATGGAACTTGGAAGTTGAACAAAACCTACGAATTTCCAAAATGGATGTGGGTGAACATCCTAAAGCTGAGGTTGAAGTCAAAAAGGGAAAATCCAAGGACCAAACCGAAGAGACCCTTTTAGTGCTCCTTAAGAAAGTCGATAAGTTAACTGAGGCGATGAACTCGAGAGATAGACTCTACATGGACAAGCTCACCACCTTGGAAAGGGCTAAAAATTCAAATTATATTCCTAAAGGCAAGCCTTTCCCTAAGAAACAAAATGATGAAGACAAGCCAAGTTCATCTCAAGTCCCCAACACTTTAACTCCAACAAATGCCGCGGAACATGAATCATCCTCTGAGGATGAGCAAAGTGATGAGGATGAGAGTGAAGATGAGGAAATCAATGAGCAGGCTAATATCGTAGAATCCGAAGCCTTCAACATTTTGTTAGGTGGCTCGTACACTCATCCTCCCATCAGTGAAGTGACTGTTAACGAAGAGAAAAGTGAGCCAATCCTCAACGTCGATGATAGTGGAAGATTTAAAGGGATCCAATATTCGCAAAGGAATAATGATGAAAACCCCACAACCTCCAAGGAAACCAACAAGAATGAATCTCTTCCTAAGAAGGCCCCTCCTGAAGAACCTCTCCTTAAAGAGCCCCCTAAGAAGGATCTTCCAAAGAAATTCAATTCTAAAAAGAATCCTCAAAAGGGAGAACCCACAAATAAGGATAAGGGTAAAGAGGTTGAGCTTGATGTTGACATAGGAGCTCTTATAGGAAAGATGGCCATGCAGGTTCCATTAAAAGAGATTGTGAAACTTCGATGACAACATTGGCAAGCTAAGAAAACCCTTGGTTTTGAGGAAGAAGACACACTTGTAGCATTGCAAAATATGCAACTTCCCGATTTAAACCCAGAGCATGAGCCATTCCTCCTCACCTTAGTGTCAATGACCTCCTATCACATAACTGCATATTAGATTCGAGGCTTCCGCAAATATCATGCCGTTAAAGGTCATGAAGCAATTGAATCTTAACATTACTCGTAGGTGCAAGGCGGTCTGTGGGTTCAATTCTCAACTTGTTGAAGTAGAAGGCCTCATAAAGGATCTCAAAGTTTCTTTGGCTATGAATCCTGATATATCATTACTCATGGATGTTGTGGTCATAGATATTCTTGACATATGGGGGATGCTATTATCAAGAAAATGGGGTGCCACTATGGTTGGTCAACTTCAAATGGACTCATCTTATGTCACCATTCCGCAGTCTAATGGGACTCCTTTCATTCTTTATAAAGAACCCATGTACCCTACTCATGTGGTAAAACCTAGGCCCATCCCTTATTATAAGATTCCTGAGACCAAGGAGTCGTCCCTTATTCTCCCTTCTCAAGAGGTCCGTATCCTGAAGAGGCTCAATCACAAGCCAAGCAAGAAATGGAAGCCCAAAAAGACTACAAGGTTGGGGATGTGGTCTTGGTAGACAAAAACCCTGTGCCTGTCAAGATTCATGGAAAGGTCGGAGAAGATTATTATTACATTACCAAACTTAACGACGAACTTTGGCCACAACCAGTCAAATTGAGTCGTATCACCCCTTTCCTTGACACTTGACATTGTATCATATGCATGTTAGGGTAGGATGCATTGCATGCTAATTTTCTCATTAGAAATAACATCATATGATATTTTCATGATAGATTAGTTGCATTTAGATTAAAATTGCATAAATTTTTTTTCTTGTTGATTTTACGGCCTACTACTAAGCATGGGTGATCATAAGACAACACAAAAACTTGTTGCCTCGTGTGCTTGGTCTTTGATATATGCAGGTAATAGGTTTGTAGTCCCAAGAGATTGCTGGTGTTTTCATGATCTCCCTGTTTGAGTACGTTCATGCACTCTTCTGAGAGCTCATGTACCAGTTGGAGCCAAATGTTACCCACCACCCGTGGGTGGTATCCATAGGAGAAATTTTTTCTCCTAGATGGTCCTCAACCGACAACCAACAACCCCTTGCAGCCACCAGATAGCTTGATGTGCCACTATCTCTGCCACCTGAGCTAGCCATGTGGTCCCTTACCCGTCTGTTATGATCATATGTTTGAAGGTGGACCTCCTGACCCCAAAGGTATGACTTTTCACTATGAAGTTTGGTAATTTTGTTTACTTATCACGAACACTTTTGGGCATGGATTAGTGGGGGGATTCGGCGGAAAGAGTAGGCTAGGTTTGTACTCTTGTCACCTTTGCCTGATTTGTTGGTTAACCTTGTATCCTAGTCCCGTGGGATCTCCTTTATTGACTACTAACTTTAGGGATGGCACTACATGGGAAAGCCCGATTTTGGTTGCGTGGTCCCGCTTCTCAACACTATATACATCGCTCCCCTCCATAAGGAGTTAGCCTCCCCCTCCCCTTGTCCACACCTTGGGTCGGGCTTGGAACGATGCCCCAAAGGTTGATGCAACTAAAAGAAAAAGAAAAAGCATAATTTGGCCACTTCAACAAGAAATGTAGCATAAAATGCAAAAGATGGCCGAGACATACACATTTAACATGTGGGCAAAAGCCAAACATGAGCTGTAAACCTATCATTATGGCCATCACCCTAGTTCCTAGGGTCCCTCATATTGACCCCTTTCATCCTTAAGGAACCCATGATTTTCCCAACCCCTAGTGGGCAATGAACTACTCCACCTTAAACGGGGTAATCACTACTATATTCTACACATCATGCTCTCATCCCTTGGAGCCCCGAGCAGTTATAAAGAAAATCAATAAAAGGAAAAAGGCATATGAAGAAGGGTGGAAAAACAAAGGTTGGGGGTAACTCATGCACCGCGATTGCTCCCTCCTACATTCATACACCCAAGAGTGGGCTTCCCTTTTTATGGCTACCCTTATACTATGGAATGTGGCTTGGAGCTTTCCTTGATTCCCCATTCCGTTCCACCATTATATCACATGATACCTACCAATTGGCGGATGTACCATGGACTTGTCGCCCCCTTTAGAGGTAGAAACCACCTAATAAAGTCCTTGATTAAACCCCTTATTGAGCTTGGAGACACCTGTACATGCTAAAGCCCACTATGGAAGGGCATGCCACCATGAAGTTTCCATTTGATTCCATGATTTGTAAGCTCTTTTACTCATTTACTCTAATGATTTGTTGTATTGAAAGGCAAGGGGATGCATCGGATCTTATACAGGATTGCAGGTGGGTCTCCTTTTAGGGTTTGGTCTCCCTATACGGGGTCCAAGCCCTCCAAAGGGTCATATTGGCACTTGTAGGGTGAGCGTTGAGAGACATGAGCCTCCACCATAGCAGAGAGCAGATTAGCCACTTCATGGATCCCTAAGCACCATTCATTGATTGCTCGTGTTCCACCTTTTGGATGAAGATGATGCACCTGGACCACCTTGCCCAGCCAACTTCACACTTGCATCACATACTTGGCAGATGTATCAGGGCCCAGATGAGCACGTGTCTCACCATGGGAGACAAAGGGAAGGCTCATGTCATCATTCTAGCCTTTATAGATGGTATACAAACATTATTGATTCACTTGGAGACCATGAGGATGTTATTGTGCCCCCACACCCATTTGGGGATTACCACATTGGATTTGCTTGAGTATCAAGGGGCCACCCCCTAGATCACTATGTTTGGAGCCTATTTTCTCACATTGGCACACTTTGGACTCCACTAGACCTGCTCAACAGCCCAATGACTCATTGTATTGACTATTTGCCCTCTTGAGAGGCTTCATTTTTGTATTATTGAGCTATCTTGATGGGCTTGTCACCAAGTCATGTTACTATTGTACATTATTTTATTATTTGGGGCTTGATTAGGCCATTTAGGCTATTCGAACTCTCTTATGGATTGTATAAATAGATGAGAGACTCATTCATTCCTCTCATCATCACTTGGATTGGATTAGTATCTCTTGAGAGAATTTCACATTTCCTTTTGGAGAACGGGTTTGGTTTCATGGATGGATTTTGATGTTTGGTTACTATCTCTTGATTTTGGAGCTTCGAATTATGTCTTGAATTGATGGTTGGATATACTCATTATACATGTAAGTGCTCTTTTCCATGTTTATCTTTACATTTATCTTGTCACATGAATAATTTATGGAATTTTCGTTCTCTAGATCTGAAATTGCGGAATTTCGGATTTTTGATGTGTTGCATATATTACCAGTGTCTTGTATGGTGAATGAATGTTCCTAGAGGTAAAAAAATCATTGATGTTACCTTGATAAGCCATCAAATCTTGCACATTGAATTATAAATACCTTTGGTAACCGAGTTCATGCCCTAGATGCTATGCGAAGTTGCTTTAGGTCTCCTTGATTGGATAAAAGTTTCTCCAAACTTTGAAATCACATTGACTCCATCTCTCCCTAAAGGCAAGGCACTGGTCTAGTCCTTTGTGGTCAGTTAAACAAATACCTTTTCCACCTTTTTCTCTCCATTCTAGGCCCCTAGAAGGTATCCTAGGGCATCAAGCGAAATCTTTTGTAGCCATCAAAAACCCTTGACAATCGGTCCACAACTACGTTGACATCTTCTCAAGGGGTCCTCCAAGTTTGAGCTCAATGACGGTGGAATCTCGAGATATTGTAAGCCATAGCTTAAGGATCATTCCTCTCGCTAGGTTGCTTTGGGTTAGTGTCCTCATTTGGATCATTGCACTTGAATTTCAAAGAAAATTACTCCTTTGATCCTATTCTCCTCCCTAACTTGGTCAAGCCTCACTATTGTCGATCAACTCGATACCTTTGACCTAGATTGGGTCCACTTGGGTTCTTTGTGGTCCCACAATTTTGTGACCCAAATTCCACAAGGATTACATAGAAACCATTTCTCCTTTGGGATCCCGAGGTCTAGGATACCTCTTGTGAAGGGATATTCTCCAACCCTAACCCTAGGTATCGCCTTAGCCCTTCCTAGAGAGCCAATCACCTTGCTTCTAAAGGAAGCAAGCTAATTATTTGAGCCTCTCTTGTGAATAGGCTTTAGGAATCACCTTTCATCCCATCATTGATCTATCATTTCTAGTGATTCCTCTCACACTGGGACTCTCCCATCGGGGAAAATCCGTAAAGAGCAGGGAGCTTTAGCTGAGGTGATAGTGGGCTATTACTTCATTGTTGTCACTTGATCTAGTAGTTGCTTTATAGGATCCCCTTCTAGGACCCTTGCTAGTTTGAGCGGTAACAGACACCAATCTAATTCTCGTTTGCGTTTCAAGCTTATGATAAAATCTTGAGTAGGCCGCAAGGGTCTGAGAACTCTTAGACAGCTTAACAGGCAGCTCACTGTTTTTATGGCCTTGAACTAATATATTTGTGATTGTAGGTGGTTTGAAAAGAGTTTGAGCATTCCAAATTTGCAACTTGTGATCTTTCCAATTATACCAACCTTTTGAGGCTAGGCCACATCCTTTGAAGACCTCATTGCCATCATTAAATACCCCTTTTGGTTACTGGAATACATATCAGATCTGAAAATAAATACATTGCAGACCCTAAGCACAAAATTGACATCTGATTTGACCCATGATTAATCTCAAGAGTTTGCTTACCATTTTGTGCATATTTGTATGACTGTGTTTGACTGTTAGAGGACTGACATTTGCATTGCAGAGGTCTGATTTACAGAGGTCTGATAAATTTGCAGAGACGCTGATATTTTGATTCTGAGGATCTAATATTCTTGGTTTTGCAGGGTTATTATCATCGAAGTGTCATCATAGTAGATCCATAATATTTGACAATCTTTGGATTCAAGAGTTGCTCTTCATTTCCATTAAGTTGGGAACTTCTTCATCTCTGTCTTCATTTCATCAGAGGATTAATAAGAGAGGTTTCAGGTTGTCTCAAGAACATATATTTTTGAGGAGATCTATTTCGTTATCATTATTAAAGAGCCCTTCTCTCTTGTCTAAAAAGACCTTTTCCATTGTAATCTCCTTTTAATAAATCGTCTCCTCTTGAGGGAGCTTGGAATTCATTTCCTAGGCATCCTTTCTCTTTATTTAAAAGGGAGAGCGAACTCACTAAGTCTTGCTAACTTAAGATCAAAGCACCAACACCTGCATATTCAATCATTGCATCTAACTGCATTTTAATTTGCATTTCCTGATTTGACTTTCCAGAAACAGCCATATTCTCTATTTTAATGGTTGACTCTTGTGCTGCTCTAATGTTTTCTGGATCATTCTCTCTAATTTGGAACCCCAACTCTCCGTTAAATGCATTGAGGTAATAAATGAGAATTACCGCTTTGGGAGGTTTAATATCTTGATGTAGTTTTGTGTAATTTGGTTAAAACTCTTGTTGAACTCAATGACTTTTTTCATTTCTTTTGGCATTGGTTAGGGCAACCAACAAATATTTTTTATTTTTTGTGTTCTTCCCATTTTTACATGAGAAGTTTTGCTAATTGGTGTTAGAAAATCAGAAAGGCGGAAATATTTCCTTAATGTTGATAATTACTTGTGTTCTTATTATTTTCTTTAATGTTCTTTTATCTTTGTATCATCAAGCAATCATCAAAACAAAAACATGAAGATTAGCGACGCCAGATGAAGGCTCTCAGCCAAGGCTAAAACCCCTCTATAGGGGAAAACCCAGTCAAACTCTTCCACTAGTAAATCAAATTGAGATAGACCAAGAGCTGAGACCCAGAAGACCTTCCTCCTCCACAAAGTCAGCCTTCCAAGATGATTCAACAAACTTCAATAGTCTCTTCTTGTTCAGTAGCTATAACTCAACAACAATCCAAAACTTCGACCCCCAACAACTTCAGAATTTTGGCCCCCAGCAACAATCTAGAATTTCGACCCCAACTATTTCAGAACTTCGGCCCAACAACTTCGCAAATGTGAGATAAGAAGAGAGAAAATTTCGACTTCTAGTGCTTGATAAAGTCCTCCTTTTTCGCTAGCCCTTTCCTTCTTGTTCCTTGAATTTCACACCCTTTACTTGTCCCAAAAATTGCAGATCGAATTTGATGAGTGAGTGCTCCAAATGAGGTCAAGTTGTTGCGTTTATATAGGAGGTTATGCCCCTCAATTAGGCTGACTTGGTGGAAGAGGCTTAGAAGACCTAATTTACATCAAAATAAATTTGTTTCTTGATTGACAATGCCTAAGAAGGGTCTATTACATTATGACATGGACAAGGACATTTGACATAAACCCTAGAAGCCTACAATGAAGGCTTTGACCTATAAATCATTGACCCAAGCATGAAACCCAATGCTTTAATAAGTCAATTTCTTTAATAGTAAAATTCCTTTTTCTTTCGTTTGACAAATACATTACAATTATAAGATCGACACTAGTTACATTCTTCAACA